>OZ014524.1:108333631-108826131 GCA_963966055.1 Lathyrus aphaca | reverse complement strand
GGTGAGACTGTGTAGTTCATGTCGTCAGCCCGGTCACAATCGTAAAAAATGTCCCAACGTTGGACCAAGCTCAACATCGTAAATTAAATCATTGTAACCGTTTTTATTTTAAATGGATGCCTAGTTCGTTTAATTCATATCAGTAAAATCATACAACCACAAACACGAACATACATAAATAAAACAAGGAAATACATGATTCAGAAAATGACCGTACATAAATAAAACGGAAAAATACATAAATTCAGACATGACCATAGTTAAATAGAACAACTGCAACATTCAACAAATCTAGCCTATCAGAACCATCAGGACAACTTCACCTCCGCCTAGCATCATCGACAGAACACCTGCATCGTTGACAATTTTTCTCCATTTCGTCACACCAGACTCCACAACCCGCTTCTCAATTTTAATTATCTTTTCTTTGTGGCCGATCTCTCCTTCTAACCAGCGGGTTAATTCTCTGTGCAAGTGTTCCAAAGTTTGGGGGTTCCATAACAGCATCTTCAGAGGAGGCTTTGTTGCCGAGAAAAACACTAAAGCATTTTTCTTCAAGATATCAAATTTTGGAAGTGGTTCTTCTGATGTTGAGGAAGACGGCGTCGATGCATAACTAGATGGACGGGGAGAAGCCATATTGTGAGAGAGGGAGACTGAAAGGACTGATTTTTTAGGGTTTCTAAGGAAGGAGTGAGGTAAATCTGATGTTTATGAGTGAGGCATCCATGTTTCTGAGTGACGCATATATATAGTAAAAAATGCTAACCCTAGAAGACCTAAACACATGCAACATTCCATTTGGCGAATGCATGCATGATGTTACAACACATTCGCCAAATGGTGTGGCGAATTAGGCCAATTTTTTTAGGGCTAGCCAATCCATTTGGCGAATTGCACCTATTATACACAAGTTCATCAATCCATTTGGCGAACATGTTACCAAACTATGTTAGTTTGGTAATAATTTTTTTCAAATATATATTATTTTGGAAAATTATTTAATAAAGTATGTTATATTAAAAAAAAATTCTCAAAATTAAACCTCATAGTATCATTTAGATCTAAGGACTTTAAACTTCATTGACAAAATCTTATATATCTTATTTCTATAAGTTCTATGTTTGTTATTTTTTATAAACTTCATTGACAAAATCTATATATCTTATTTCTATAAGTTCTATGTTTGTTATTTTTTATGACCTCGAATTAAAAACATTATAAAAATACAGAAATTGTATTTTAAATGGAAGCCTGACAAGTATGGCACGCACGAGTTGAAGATAGTTCAATTGTATCTTTAATGTAAATATTTCATCTTGACCAAAAAATGTAAATGTTCCCTAGAAAATAATTTAATTGGTCAAAATAAGACTATGTAACCATTCGTAAACGCAAGCGATTCAGTCAATGATCATGTGTTAGTTATCTATTGCTTAAAGCTATACTTGAACGTTCTTATGGTTTACTCCACAACACTTTTTAATTTTCGGTATCTCACACGCCACTGAGCTATTTTAGTGTGAACAATTATAGCTTAAGTGTGCGGTGCAGTTTCTACCTTTCTCTTTGAGAAAGACGTTTAAGGACATAAACGAAAGTTTAAGGAGAATATTTGTTCCCTATTTATTACGTTTTTCCATCGAAAACAACAGTTTTGTTGAACCTATATGCACCTTTCAGTTATTCGTTCTTTGTTTACTTTGCATGGTTAGCCTCCCTTTGAATAATTTACTATGTCAACCTATGTATAATATTTTAAAGTCAAATTCATATTTCTAACCTTAATATCATGTGTGGTGTACGAGTATTTTGCGGCGACATTTAGACAATTTTTCATCTGGAGGTTTGAAAGAAGTTTCTAATATAATAAATGCACCGAACTAGTTTGAATTTTAATCATAAGATGTGATGTGATATGGACTAAGGACGCTAAAAAATTGGAAGAGGAGAATAAAAAGATGAAGACCTTGTTACAAGGATACAAATGGTCAAATGTATGATTATTTTGTCATGTTACATGTCACGTGTCACTAACATGCCACTTTTAATATTACTAAAATTAAAACTATGAAACATAGATACATGTATAGAAGATTATAGATCATAGTTTACTAACAAACGCTAAGTACTCCAATTAGTAAGGAATTCAATTCCCTTTCCAATATTGAATGTAAAATAAAAGGAAAAAAAATTAATTTGCAATTACATAAAATAAAATAAAAGATGTCATTAAATTATGAATGGATTAACATATAACTCAATGGGAAAAAATATGTCAGTATATCCATATCTATATATCTGTATAAATCTGGTATCTGATGTCTGTCACATGTCTGATTTTGTCTATGATTCTGTCTGTTTGTATCGGATATTTGTATGTATGATGTCTGGATCGAATGTCAGAATGTTTCATCTCGAGGAAGAAGAGTTATGATCAGAGGCTGACCATGGTGGAAACTGTGTAGAATAAAACGAGGAAGCTGAAGCATTGGTCTGCATAGAAGAAGAAAATGCAGAAGAAGAAGATGATAAAGAAGAAGCCGGTGACAACGAGGACGAAGAAGATTGAAGATGAGAAGCCATAGTAGAACTCATCATAATCAAATTATCATCATAAACATTCCTAGCAGGAATACCCGAAAACTGAAAAGGATCATAAAAATTTGTTGAAGGTTGTGAATAAGAAAAAGGTCGAGTATGAACAACAGGTTCAGTAGAAGTTGTTATCGAAACAACCGAACTCGGCATATTCGAAATATTCCACTGAGTGGATGTTGTTGGAGGAGGAGGCTGACGAAGAGTAACATTCTCAGGAAAATTCAGTTTTGCTTTGTTTCCTCTAAAACGGAGAGCAGCTTCATCATATGCTCTAGCTGCTGCTTCAGCAGTTTCAAATGTTCCTAACCATACTCTTGCTGCTTTGAAAGGATCTCTTATCTCCGCAGCCCATTTTCCCCACGGTCTCTGTCTCACTCCTCTGTATTTTCTCTTCTCTTCTCCTTCTCTTACAACACTCTCAGTTCTTCTGTATTCATACACAGCATTCCCCATTTCTCTTGTTACTCTTGCTGTTGTTGTCCTATTTCTCGAACTTTCTGCATCTGCAATAATTACAACATGTATAAAAACAAAAAGCTTTGTATTTAATGGAAGGCATAAAAAATATGTATCAGGATTGTGTCTGGTGTCTGCATTTAACTGTCTACTTAAGAAATAGGTAACAACTTTGTGTCTGGTGTTTGTGTTGTTTGTATCAGATGATTGCAGAAAACATATGAAACATAGAAGAATTAAGTATGATGCTTACTTGTTGTTATCAGTATTGTGTCTGGTGTCTGTGTCAACGGATCAGCGATGACTCTATCATCATCCCTAGTTCTTTTGAGAGAAGAACTAGTAACATAACCAGATGAAGAATTATCAGAAGAAGACATATTGATCATATTTGGTTCAAGTTCAACAGCAGTGCTCTGGTTTGGAACATCTCCAGAGACAATATGAGTCAAAGCAGAGATCATAGCAGACATTTCTCTATCTCTATTCATACCAGGAAATGGAAATACCATTTCACTTGACAATGTGGGATCATCGAGTTCCCTTTTAATAACTTTATCTCTTGGATTCGCCACCTTTAACATAAATAAATATATGCTAAAACTAGAATATATTACCTTGATTTTTGTTTTGCATGCAAAAGTATATAGATGGTAGAAGAATTTGAATGGCCAACCTCATAAGAATTGCTCGTGTATATATATAAGGAAAAGATTGAAAGGTTCAAATCGGGTTTAAGCCGCCATAGTGCTAGAGAAAAGTCAGTCGGTGGATTAATGAAGTGTAGAATTTTTGCACGAAATACTTAAATAATAGTTAGAAAAAAAGAAATAAAATAATTAGGCGGTTTGAGAAATTAATTAATATTGGTAATTATTAAAGCATAGAGGGTGGAGGTGTGAAGGGAAGGTTGTTGCCGGCGGGTGTGGAGAGAACATTCTTGACGGATGGCAGCTGGTTCGAGCCAATATTAGTTAGTCGGTGAAAAAGGGAAGAGACTTAGCCAATTGGTAGGAGCCGACAGAAGCCGAATAAAATAAAGTAATACAAAAATGTGTTTAATGAGTGTATGGTTTGTGTCTTTCAAATGGTACAAGGTAAATTAGCTGTGTGTGTGGAGACATTTAATATTGTGTTTACTTAGTATGTGTGGTTTTTATTTAAATTATTTTTAGATTTAAAAAAATAAAGTATTGGATAGAAATTTTAAAAGATTTTTTTATGAAAAGAGTTTGAAAATTTTAAAAGATTATGCAAAATTATATTTTTAAAAATATTATTGATGTTTAACCAAACATTTGAATTCGAGTGGTAAACGAACTTCTTCTAAATAACGAAGATTCGGAGAATACCGAGTTCGATTTCTGGTTGGAATAATATTTTGATAAAAAAAATATATTGTTTATGTTTCACATTTTACAATTTAAATGTAAAAGAATTTATAATATGAAATTTTATATGTAAATATCTGCATAAAAATATTTTATTAGTGTGTAAGACATGATCAGACAAAAAGAAAATAAAAATAAGGATTGTTATTATTGAATGTGATAGTAAAACTAATTTACAAAATATTTATTTATATATAATTAAATAATTTAACTATTAAATCATAAACCTTAATCCTAACTAATTTAGGTTTAGACTAATTTGAATTATATTACAATATATCTATTTATAATCCAAGTTGTTGAACACAAATTAATAATAGTCGATCTAAATTATTCCTACTTTCTTTCTCAAAGTTAGGAATTTGTCGATCTTCAGTCCTTTGGTGAAAATATTAGCCAATTGTACCACTCGAGCAATTCCTCACTTCAAGTTCATCCTAGTTACCTTCTCCCTTAGGAAATAAAACATAGCCTTATTGTGCTTACTCCTTCCATGCATAATTGTATTTTTTGCAAGATTAATGGGTGACTTGTTGTTGATCTACAACACCAGAGGTTGCTTCACTTCAACCTTCATTTCATCCAACACATATCTAATCTAAATTGCTTGACAAACAACATAGTATCATGATATATATTCAGCCTCACATGATGATAATGCCACCACATGTTGCTTTCTCGAGCACCATGAGATTGGAGCACCAAATAGTTGAAAGAAGTAACAATTTGGGCTTCTTCGATCTTCCTTATCTTCACACCTATCAGCATCTGAATAACAAGTAATCTCAATTTCTTTGCTTTCATAATCTCGTGGAAATAGAATTTCATAGTTTGTCGATCCTTTTAAGTATCTTAGGATTCTTCTTGCAGCCTTCATGTGTGGCACCCTTGGTTTACTCATGTATCTGCTCACTAATCCGATTGAGAAACTAATGTCAGACCGACTGTTGCACACATATCTCAGAGATTCGATCATTTGTTTAAATAAAGTGGCATTGACTTTGTCTTCCTCTCCATGCTTCTCTAGCTTCAAATTTGGTTTGATATGTGAGGATGCGTGATTCAAGCCTTCCATCCTGAATCTCTTGAGTATCTATTTGACATACTTTCTTTGATGTAGCATCATACCTTGCTTCGACATTTCAAATTCCATACCTATGAAATATGACAATTTTCCAAGATCCGACATTTCAAATTCATTCTTCATTACACTATTACAGAAAACCCCTTTCACAACGGTTTGAAAAGGGGTACCATCACGCCGGTCATACCGTTGTTAAGTAGAGTGTTGTTGTAAGTTTGATGTTTCTACAATGGTCTGGAAACCGTTGTAGAAATCCAGGTCGCGCGTCATATATCACAATGGTTAGGCTTATAAACTGTTGTGATATTGTTAGTTGGAGATTTCGACTTGTTTAAAAAAGAGGCTTGAAAGCAAAACTATGAGAATGCCAGAATGATGGGTTTGGACCCAGACAAAGAGAAGGAAAAGTCAATCATGGGTCGACAAACAGATGCAGGAATCCAGAACCAAGTCAAAGAACTTCGACGCATCTCACAGATACCAACAGGTCGAAGGCGTTTCAACATAGCCATTTAGGAAGACGTGGAAAAGGATACTGCTTAAGAGAGTGGGACAAAGTTGGGTGGTTACCAGGAGAATGGGTTGACAGATGTCAAAGCCTGATTTGTTGGAAAATGTCTGTCAGTTATTTTATTTGTCTATATAAGTAGATTTTATTTTCATTATTTAAGGTCGCATTTCTTCACATTATAAAGGGACACACTCAAAGTACCGAGCTTCAGAGAAACGAGTTAACCCCCTACACAAATGTATGATAGCGTCCAAACACTTATGTATTTCAAGTTATTTTAATTCCTAGTCAATTTAAAATACTTGACTTTTGTCTTTATCCTTTTTATCCTTTGTTTATTCGTTTTTCATGTCTTTTAGTTCAAGCATTCCGCGTGCGTTTTCTATAAACACAAAAATACCAACAAAAAAATACACACAAGAACCCCCATTACCATTCTACATTACAAGAGTTCACAACATAACTAATCGGACAAAGAAGTCCTGGGACTTGTTTAGCCGGTCCCACAAGTAAACCTCGCGCGGAGGAGGCCAGCAAATTGTTCGCACAAAATCTACGTGCGAACAAATTGGCACGCCCAGTGGAACCCGTTGAGTTAGTTATATGCACTTGCACAGTGGTAAAATGGTAACGCTGCATCTAAACGAAGAATCGTCTTCGACAGGAAGTCCAGTTGTTACGAACACAACTGAACTTGTTACAACAGCAGTGCCGACTACTACCAGTGGATCGACCACTGCTCCAATTCGACCAAAACCGATCAGGCCAAAGGTGGGTGGAACTTCGGGGCCACCGAGACCCAGTTTCACCATGCCTTTTTCCAGAACTTCCGGCATACCTCCCGAATTCATGCCAAGTTTCCATAATTCTAGCTCGACATTTGCAGATAGTTTGTCAGGAGCTTTTTCTCCATCCCAAGGGCTAAGGTCTTTGACGAACCAATACGGTCGAATGACCGGATACAATTTTCTATCTCATTCGATGCCAACGTTCACTCCCAACACTGTGGCCGTCGTAAGGCAACAAATGGATGAGAGCAACCATGAAATGGTTCATATGTTAACACAACAAATGGGGACCATTTTAAGACCTCCCAACGTGATGTTACGTCGACTTCAAGACCAAGGATATGTGTTATGGAAGGTTCGCCAGGATGCATGGCCAGAGAGTCGAACCTTGAAACTATATTAGAGAGGATTATGGTCCGAAATGGCGCCAACCCAAGCCTTCGATGAACAACTTACACATTCCCATTACCTAACTATGTGCTACAAACTAAACTTCCCAGGGGTTGGAAATTCCCAAAGTTCACCAAATTCACTGGTGAGACCGAAGAGTCCACAGTCAAACATGTGGCACATTACCAGACTGAGGCTGGGGATATAGCCAATAATGAGGATTTAAAAATGAAATATTTCCCTAGTTCCCTCACCAAAATTTCATTTACATGGTTTACAATGTTTCCGCCTCAGTCCATTCACACATGGAATCAACTCAAGAGATTGTTCCATAGACAGTTTTATATGGGAAAATCTAAGATTATCCTAAAGGAATTGGCTAGTGTGAAACGAAAGACGAGTGAGACAGTCGAACAATATCTAAACAGGTTCAGAATTTTGAAAGCTAGGTGATTTACTCAAGTCCCTAAACATGAGTTAGTCAAAATGGCTGCAGGAGGATTCGACTACTCGATCAGAAAGAAGTTAGATACCCAATACCTTACGGATATGGCCCAATTGGCAAATAGAGTTTGACAGGTCAAAAGCCTAAAAGCTAAGAAGTCTAAGGCTGGTAGATTCCATAAGAAAGTTGCATATTTAGCAACCGAAGAGTTCTCTTCCGACGAAGGAGAACTCCTCGACAAGAGTGAGGCTCACGTGGTTGAACTTAAGCTAAGACCTCCCTACAGGTGAAAAGTATTGAAACCATCGAACGGAAAAGAACCTGTTGAAACAGGGAAATTCGAAAAATATGTCACTAAGACATATACCTTTGATATCTAAATGTGAAGAAATTTTCAATTTGCTAGTAAAAGATGGTCAAATTGTTGTTCCACCTGGTTTAAAAGACCCCCTCTAGATAAAAAGAAAAATAGGGGAATTTTCAAGTTTCATAATTATCTTGGTCATAAAACTTCCCAATGTGTTCTTTTCAGGGATTTGGTGCAAAAGGCTTTGAAGGATGGCAGGCTTTAATTTGGCGAAAAGCTAAAGATGCAGGTCGACTCCGACCCTCTAAAATTCGAAGAAGTATTCTATTCTGAGTTGAAAGATTGTATGATGGTATAAGTTACTGAGGATTTCCACAACACACCCCATGTCGAAAACATGGAGTGTATGATTGTTGACATTATTGAAGGTGACAACAAGAACACTGAGGAAAAACTAGAGTTAGTTTATCCAAGGGCTGATGAAAGTTTGGATGAATTCCAAAAGAAATGTCAAGTGGGTGGTGTAAACACCCCAAATTTTCCCTCACCAAGTTCACACTATGGCTTGTGATCTTCCCTATTTGCATTAGTTCAATCATATCATATCATGTTGCATTTTTGCTTCACTGCATTGGTTCAAGTTCATCTTCATCTAGGGTTTGTGATCTGAGCAATCCAAGATCCATCTGAGCCACTCCAAAGGTCTTCAATAATCTCAAGAGGGTCCATGTATGTTCAATCATCATATTTTATCCTTCAATAATCTCAAGAGGGTCCATGTATGTTCAATCATCATATTTTATCTGAGCAATCCAAAGAATCACAAGAACTGGCAAAGCATGGAAGCAGAGCTAGGGTTTCACTACACAGATGACCTAAAATTAGGGTTTTGGTTTCAGAGGCCATAACTCCAAATTTTTTGGTCATTCTTGTTTCTATTGGTCTCAATATGATATAAGGATCATACATACCAAGTTTGATGAAGAAATTCATTGTGGAAGTCATATGATCATTGGGTAACTTCTTGAGCAAGTCAGAGCAAAATCAGGGCATCTGAGGCCCCCCAACATGGAACCAAAGTGGATTTTTCATCAAATTGAAGTTATATGGTCTTTATTTGATCATTTAAGTGCTTATAAGTTCACAAATTTGAAGAAAAATGAGCAAAACCAAAAGTTGCCAAAAATTGAAATGACTTGTAATGTAAACTTTCCATTTTGGGAAAGTTTTTCAACCTCCTCTTTCTCAACCAAAAATGCTTCAAATGAAAAATTGTTGGTCATGAAAGTTGTAGATT
This sequence comes from Lathyrus aphaca, assembly GCA_963966055.1. Classification (NCBI taxonomy): domain Eukaryota; kingdom Viridiplantae; phylum Streptophyta; class Magnoliopsida; order Fabales; family Fabaceae; genus Lathyrus; species Lathyrus aphaca. The sequence goes on along the minus strand of OZ014524.1, from coordinate 108,816,861 downwards.
GGATCATTTCCTTTTCAAAATGTACAAGAACAAGATCTAATTCATTTTGGAACTCAAGTTATGGCTTTCCAAAGTTGGCAAAAATCACATAATTTCAAGTTTCATGCCAAAGAGGGATTTTTGCAAAACCTCATACCAAGCCATTTTGTGACTTCTAATTAACTTCTAAGCATCATACAAACATTATGCAATGCCTTAAAATCAGAATTGCCCAAAGAATTTCAAAATTCCATGCCTTGCCCATGAAGAAATCTCAAAAGGGCCAAACTTTGTCAAATTTGCAAAACCTCCCATAACATTTCACAAACATGCTGAATTGCCTCAAAGTGATTTCCATGGCCATCCTTGATCCTTGCTGCACCAGACACCCCTTTGTACCAAGCCTGAACCAGCCCATACCTCAAAGTACAACCAACCTTGACTTTTTGCATTTTCACCCATACCAATCAACATAGCCCACACCAACTCCACAGACCTATCACAGCTTGATATGTGGACTTTATGCAAGCCATAACACACAAGAACCAAGCCTGAATCCTCAGCATTGCCCTAGTTCACAAAAATCACCCCACTTGCATTTTCTTTCGAAACTCTCAGCACACTAAACAAAACTTCAAACTTCTTTCATAAAACAACTCAACATCATCCCAGGATCATTTCCCACCCACTAAAACAGCCTGAAACCACCTCAAACAAAAACACGATTTTCATCACCTCTAAACTGAAACCTTCAAAACACTCCATATAAACTCCTTTCAAGCATTCCAGAAGCATAAGGGGATCAAGGGGAGTGGAAAAGCACCAAAGAAGGGTCCAGAAAGCCCAGAATCAGAAGGTTCAATCTCAGGTATAGCTCAATAACTTTTTTCTCAGAGCTTTGATTTTAAGTTACAATGTGATAAAGCATGTTTCTCTGGTCATTATGCACTTTGAATCATTGAAAATGGTCAAGTATTTAGGATGTATTCAACTTCTGAAAATTTGGTCAATTTTCCGTTTGGTTTCGATTCTCTCTCTTGGTGCAAAATAAATTGTTTTTGCTCATGGATTCTTGTTGTTTGATGTTAGAGGATGAATTCTGGAGATTTTGGCATGTTTTTATGGCCTGGGGAGGGAGATAGGATTTTGGCCTGCCGGAGAAGATGACCGGAGCTTAGCTCCGGTCACCTGAAAGTGTTTAGCCCTAATTAGGGTTTAGTTGCCCAGATTGATTTTGGACCCTTAGATATTGATTAGTTTAGTGGATGGATGGCCCAGATTAGTTCGTTAGCCCTAATTTTTGTTTATTTAAATTAATCACAATTAATTAGCCAGAAGCAATCCTGACCCTTAAAAAACGCGCCAGTCAACCCTCCACTCCCAACTTTGAATCTGGAGCCTTGGATCAGCATACCTTTTATTAAATTAATTTTTATTTCACATTTTTCTTATTTACTCTGTACGAATTTTTAAAAATAGTAAATATCATCAAAAGATTCTGAAAAGTTTTATCAAACCTTTTATTAATTTTCAGAACCCAAAAATATTTTTATTTTTATTTTTTGCATTAAAAAAGTATTTTTAAATCATTTAAAGGTTTTATTTAATTAATTAATTGATTTTAATTAATTAAAAATACATTTAAGTATTTAAAAATCGCAAAAAAAATCAGAGAACATTCTTGGACATTTACAAATATTTACAAACTCGCCATACAAATTTCTTTTTGGTTTTGATCATGCTTTGACATTTTTTCAATGAATTAGGGTTCTTAAATTTGTCCATTTTTAACCCTAACTTCAAAAATTCATAACTTTTAAACCAAGTTGAGTTTGTGAATTATTCTTTTTACATTGTTCTATGCATAGCTTCTAGTTTCTAAAGACATTTTTGTTTCATTTTTATCTTGCATTTTCCAATTATTTGGCATTTTACATTAGGGATCACCCAAAAAACCCTAGAAACTTAGGAAATTCATAACACGTTCTAGGTTTAGCTTCTGACCTCCCCCTTTGGATGGTAACCTAGTATAGGTTTAGGGTTCCTTTGAGTGCATTTTCAATTTTTTATCATGTCATTTGCTTCTGTTTTTGAGTTTTGCATCTCATGTTGCATGAAAACCCTAATTTTGTATCTTCATTTGCATTCATCTTGCATATGCTTGCATTCATGAACTTGCCATGACATTTTATGCATCCACATGACATATAAGACATCTTAGGATACATTAGAATCATGTTTGATCATTGCATCATCCATTTGCCATGTTATGCATTCATTTCACTACATGTGCATTCATGAACTTTCATGCTCTTTTCATGCTTCATATGCATCCCCATTGCTTGTATGATCATTCTCATCTCTTGACATGCCTTCATACCATCTCTTAGCACCATTTGCATCATGAACATGCTTCTGGTTTTGGTTTGCATCTTTGCATTTCATTTCATTTTCATTTCATTTCATTTCCTTTTACTAACTTTTCAGGTGGTAAGTTACTTGGAGAAGTGAATTGGCCTTCACTTCTCACAATCTCTTCTCATCTCTCTTATGCATTCATTGCTGCATTTTGTTTTTGTCTTAGAGTGAGCTTGCTCACTCATGTTACCTCCTCACTTTCTTTCTTCAAGCAACTTATCTTCTTAAGTGAAGTAAGTTGACTTGTTTCTTCTGCTTCTCCTCCTTTCTTCTGTTTCTTCCTTGGTGGCTCTTCTTGAAGATCTCTTGCAAGTCTCATAAACCCTAGGAACACCCAAGCATGATCACAATTAGGGTTTGATTAGTCCCCCCATTATTTTTACCTTGTGTCATTTTTTGTGTCTTCTCTTCTCACCTCATAATCAAGGACTAAACCTTAAAGGTTTTAAGGCTTTGTGATTAAGGTTATGCCTGCATCCTTCTCTTAGGATGGAGTGTACAACTTTAATCCTAAGTGTTAAACCCTTAATGTGTTTAAATACTTTAATCAATTCATCTAATAATCACTAAGACAATAAGCTTGTAACTTGGGCCTTGCATTAGGGTTCTAATTCTTCCTTAATTGGTTAAGAAGGACTAACCTTATTGTTTTTGGACAAGTCCTCCTCAAGTTGTCTTACAAACCATAAAATCCACTTCTTAATCTTACCATTAACTAAAATCCACTTTAATAAAGGCCTTGTTTTGTCATGAGGTTAATCCCTAATCATGGATTAAGTTGAGGAGCCTTCCTCAGCTTAAATGAACTCATCTATTATCCTTCTATTAGGATGGTGTAATGGGTCCATTAAATCCTTGATTATGGCTTAAACTCATTACTTAACACTAAACAAAAACTCCAAAAACATCTAAATAAATGCAAGTAGGTTAATGATCTTAATCCTACATCATGGTGATTAAGTGTGAGGTGTTTACTTCATACTTAAGGTATTCTCATTACCCCTAATCAGAGGGAAGATGTGATGAGTTTACTAACCCTTGGTTTAGACTTAAGCTCATTTTCTTATGACAAACTCCAAAAGCAATAAAAGATTGAAAATACCAAAAACAAACAATAATCGTCTCCTCCAGGATTCTTTTCTCACCTCATTCACTCACAAACGGGAACTCGCTTCTTCCGTCTAATGCAAGACAGTTTGCACCTGAGCCAGACAGGTCATACACTTGAGCATAGACAAGTAAGCAGTTCATCTGTCAATTTACCTTTCAGTCTCTTTTAGTCGAACTAAGGTGTTCTGACTTCCTCATTGCATGAGAGGATACGTAGGCATAACTTAACAGTTATCGAACAAAAGTCTCTGTATATTCCCCCTCTTCCAGCATTGTTCTTTAAGCCTCGTTATCTTGAGCATTGCACTCTTTCCTTACACTAACAATCCTTTATTTCACTTCACATTTCTTTTGCACTGACACTTGCTTTCTTTTCCAGCTTTTGCACACAGAATAGCACTGACACTACCCCTTTAAACACAAACTTACAAGCGTGGATCCCGTCGAGTACGACGGACAATCTGGGTGCTAATACCTTCCCAGGTTGTAACCAACCCCCTTTCTCAGTTTCTCTAGTTCGCGACCGTCTTATCCATATCTTTCTAGGTTTATGCAGCATTACCTTTCCTTCGGGATAAAACTGCCTAGCTGGCGACTCTTTTCAGTTCATCTTCATGTTCTCTCCTTTCGCCGACCGTTCGCGTCTGTACCCCTCTTGGCCCCGTGTCATCAGGTGGGAGCGACAGCTTGGCGACTCTGTTGGGGAACCTTATACTGCAACCAGGGCTTCTGGTTCTTTTTGTGGGTTCCTCCTAGTGTTTGTTTGATTTGTGTTTACTGGGGGTGTTATGTGCTATTTGTGCTTGTTTATTTGCTTTATTTATTGCTTTATGTACAGTTTTTACTGCTTTCTTTACAGTTTTTATACATCATACTGTCATTATCATTGCTGTAGCTGGTTTTCTGTTTTGGTGGGTGGGGTTTCACTGAGAGATTAAGGTCCTGTACCTGGGACCTGAGTGACACCTAGGCTAGAGTGGTTCATGTTCTTTCCCATTCCATTTCGGTCTGGTGCGGGAATATGAAACACGGTTCAGATGTGGGTTTCTTCTTGAGAACTATGTGCTACAGATTTCCTGTAGTGCTAGGGCTATCTGGGAAGCCTGCTAAGTCTGGATGACCTTTATTTTGACCTTCAAAATCTGGGGAGAATTAGAGGAGGATCCTTTAAGGTTATTGTAAACACTGTACCTCCGGGTTAGAAGTGTTTACACTTCTCATAACTGATCCAAGTCTGAGGATCTTTGTTCTAGAACATTACATGTGAGGGGGTTGGGTTGTTTACAGGTTTGCAGGAACCCTTGGCCACATTATACCCCGCTAATGTATTGTTTAAGAATACTTCACTTTGGACAGTTCTTGTGATTAACCCTGGACATGTGACTCTTTATTTGAGTCCCCCACCTTGGTTACTGGATTTCTGAGCCTCCATCCGGACCTTTGAACATACGTGGGCCTTATATCAAGACAAATAATCAGATCCAGCTCTTGATCACAAACCCTTGCATATCATTTGCATATATCATCATTGCATCATTTAACATTTGTTTATTTGTTTTTCAGGGTATCCACCTTATTATATTTGGTTTGATTTTGACCCCTTCTATTGTTTAGATCTCTGCTTCAGTTATCTTCATCAGCATTTGACTTCAGCTTCTTCAGCACCCATGGATGTTCCAAGGAAAAGCAACATATCTTATCACTTCTTTGAGCCTTCCTTGACTGGTATCAGACAGGTCCAGTCCCTTATCACACCTGACCACATCCCACTGTTTAGAGAGCACTATGGGGGTATTTTAGACATGGTCATGGATCTTGATTCTTCTCAGAGAAGCATGATCCACACATGCTTGCAGTTCTATGACCCTTCTCTTAGATGCTTCACCTTTCCTGACTTTCAGATAGGACCACTGCTGGAGGAATTTTCTCTGTTGATTGGATTTCCTATCAGAAAAGGAATTCCTTTTAACCCAGAGATGACTGCTCCCAGAAGTGAAGAGATAGCAAGGGCATTGTACTTGGAGCCTGCCCTTATTGAGCAAAATATGACAACAAAAGCTGGGATTCCTGGTTTACATTTGGACTTCTTGATTTCTCAAGCCATCCTGAAGGCCACATTGGAAGAATGGAGGGCAGTCTGTGCACTTTTAGCCCTCAGCATATATGGGGCTATATTGTTTGCAGATGAGCCTAAATTTGTCACTAAGAATGCCATCCACTTATTTCTGCTGAGGAACCCAGTGCCTACATTGCTAGGGGATTTTTACTACTCCATCCATAAGAGAAATGAGAAACAAAGGGGGGAGTTGGTCAGATGTTGTGCTCCTTTGTTCTACTCTTGGCTACTCAAACACCTTCCTAAGTCAGATGCCTTCTTGAACCCCCATCAGCAGAAGAATTGGGTCAAGAGGTTCATTGCCTTAACCTCAGATGATATCAGATGGTGCACCCAGAGCACCAAAGGCAAGGATATTATTATCAGTTGTGGGCAATATCCTAATGTGCCTCTGATAGGAGTAAAAGGTTGCATCAACTACAATCCTTTGTTGTTTAAGAGACAACTGGGATATGCCTTGGTTCACCCTCCCAGAGGACAAGATTTAGCTGAGACCCTATACTGTAAAGTGCAACCTAATTCAGCTGTTGTCAGGCAAGCAGCCTGGGCTTGGGACAACATCCAAACAAAAGGGACAGCCATCCTTGGAAGATGTAACAATGTTGCTTCAGCTCAGTACTCAGACTGGTCCCGTACTAGAGCTCAGATTACCAGAATGCCTTTCACCTTGGAAGACACACCTGGACCATCTACGGTACAACCTACAGCAAATGTTAGCCTGGAGGAATTCGAAAAGTTGAAGGAAAGGAATAAGGGGCTATCTGAAGCTCTAAAGAAGACTCTTTGGGAAAGAAGCGACGGTCGTCTGGACATTGAGAGATTGGAAAAGCTCAAGATTGAGCATCTAACCAAGATCGAAAGAACAGAGGACTACATAAGGAAAGCAAGAGCCGGGGAACAGATATTGAAGAATGCCTGCAAGGAGGCCAAGATTCAGAAGGCTAGGGCAGAGCATTATCTGCAGGAAAGCCAGGCTAGGTGGGTCATGATCACCGAAGCCCGGGCACAAGAAGACCAGAGGACTCAGGCCAAGATTGAGCAGCTGGAGGCCAATGAGAAGAAGCAGCAAGAGGCTTTGTTGGCAGCTCAGAAGGAGATATCAGAATTAAAATTCCGGGCGGGGTTAAGGAGGTCCAAGGATCAAGACAGACATAAGAAGCTGATTAATGCCATTACTACCAGGAACCTCCTCATTAGGACCATTACAGAGCACCCAGTTGGTCCGGTGACTGAGGCACTCCTGAAGGAGGTCAGGGAAGATGATTATGGATTGGATGTCTGATTCCTCTTTGCTTGTATTTCTTTTCTTTTGATGTACTTTTCCTTTTTGTTGTACTTTTGACCCACCATGGGCATGTGTTGTAAGCAAACTATGTATTTTATTTATTTGTAATATATCAGTTTGACTTATTGGGCTTTCTCTCAACATCATCAAGCATCTCCTCGAGGTCTGGAAAGGTCAAAACCAAGAACCAAACCGGATACCTTGGAAAACAAATAAGCATACTGCATTGCATACTAACATCTTCTTTGTTTTGTAGGTTTTGTTATTCTTTGTTTCTCACTTTGTTATGCTTTCAGGAAACATTGCTCGTCGCCGAGTGTTCCCTGTCAACCGCACACACCAGTACCCAACTCGTAACAACCTTCCAGGCATTCAAATGGATCAGGTACAACAGGACCTGAATGAAGTAAGAAATCAAATGGAAAACGAAAGGGTCGAGATGAGAAACCAAATGACCCAGTTTATGGCTGTGATGACTGGCTTAGCCCAGAGCCAAGAAAGGCTGAGAGAGCTGGTAGAAAGGCAAACACCTAAAGAGCCCCACCTTAGAACAGGGGGGACCAACAATAATGAACGAGGGCAGCCCCGTATTGACCCACCAGAGTATGGGCCCCATTTGAATCCAGATGTTAATGTTACAAGGAATGTTCAAGGCAATACTGCTGGGGGTAGAATCCTGCAAGAGGCTCCCCAAGAAGAACAATTCACTGTTATTGGGGCTGGAGATGAGGTGTATGACAGAAGGCTGGATGAGATTGCCGAAAATCTAAGGTCTTTGGAATCCCATAATTCTTTAGGCTTTGACGTAATGGATATGGGGCTGGTAGATGGGGTGAGGATTCCCCACAAATTCAAACCCCCATGCTTTGAAAAATATAATGGTACCTCATGCCCGCGTACTCATCTGCAATCCTTCTTAGGAAGACTCAAGGCTTATACCATGGATGAGAAGTTATGGATGTTCTATTTTGAGGACAGCCTGACTGGAGCTTCAAGAGAATGATATTCGCATCTGACAAGGGCCACCATAAGATGTTGGAAAGACTTGGCCGAGGCCTTCATCCGTCAGTACCATTACAACCTAGACATGGCTCCCAATAGAACTCTTCTAATGGGCATGTCGCAGTCTTCAAGGGAAAGCTTTCGGGATTATGCTCAGAGGTGGAGACAGCTTGCTGCTGCTGTCCAACCACCCATGTCAGAAAGAGAGATGGCTGACATGTTTATGAACACCTTGCAGGGAACTTATATTAATAGACTTGCTGCTTTCTCTTCCACCAGTTTTGCCGATGTAGTTATAGTTGGTGAGAATTGAAAGTCTTTTAAAGATGGGCAAAATCTCTGACAATGGTGCAAGTTCCTCCAACAACTCCAGAAAACCTTTTTCAGGACCCCGAAGGACAGGTGAAACAAATGTTATCCATGCAGGCAGGGGCAGACCCCAGTATTCTCATAGATCAATAGCAGCTGTTACTATTCCGGCTCCAGTTCCACAGCAGCCATTATATCCTCAACAACAACAACCTCACTATCAGCAACCATCTCATTTTCCGCAACAAAGAACGTACAGCAATAACAACAACAACCAACAGCAACGCCCCTTTCAACAGAGGCCATCTCAAGAAAATAGGGTGATTGACCCCATTCCTATGCCTTATGCTGCTTTACTGCCACAACTCCTGAAACTTAACCTAGTCGAGTTAAGGACGTTGGCTCCACCAGATCCTCTCAATCTCCCGAAGAATTATGATGCCAATACCAGATGTGCCTTTCATTCCAACGCACCTGGTCACAATACCGAGAAATGTAGAGCCTTGCAAATGAAGGTTCAAGATCTGGTCGATTCCAAAGCTCTCAATTTCGCACCTCCTCCGAATGTTAACAGGAATCCTATGCCTAATCATGGTGGGCCTAGGATTAATGCCATAGAAGAGGACCAACCATCTGCACTAATCGACAATGTTGTGCAGATTCGAACACCGTTGGCAGAGGTCAAAGCTCAACTCTTAAGATGTCAAGTGTTCCCGGGCTGTGAAGCCTGCTGTGATTTGTGCAAGACTGCCATTAATGGTTGTGAGAAGCTAAGGTTTGGCATAGATGGCCTCATTAGAGATGGAATTCTGCAGATTACTACAATGGCTCCTTCAATAACTCTTGTTTCAGCAACAATGGATTCTCCTACAACGTCAACAATTCTTCCTTCAACAGATCCTCCTACAACTGCAACAACTATCATTCCCACTGACTCTCCAGCAATCACTTCATCCATTATTTCAACAGATCAAAGTTCAACAACATTTTCTTCTACATCATCAGCCCCCATCTTATCAAAGGAATCACCTACAACACCAGCAAACATTAATGAAGATGTCTCAACGGTCACGATCTATTATGACCCGGCAGATGTTCATCCCAACAACAATTTCCAACAACAAACTGCAACACCTCCTGTCAGATCTCCAGTCACAATCTACTACGATCCGCATACCATCACAGTTCCTTCCGATACAACAATCAGTCCAGTCACCATTACGGTGCTAGGACCCGTTCCTTATGAAAGCAGTAATGCCATACCTTGGCACTACGGCTCTGATCTCTACTGCGACGGAAAGAAGATCACTCTAGATTCAGCAACCTCTTCACCACAAGTTGACAATGTTGGGGGAGGCGGAGGCTCCACCAGAAGCGGACGCCTTTTTGCCTCACAAACACCAAGACCTAATGTTGAAGCAGGAGCTGCTGCTAAGGCAAAAGGGAAGAGTGTGGTACTTGAAGAGACAACTGTTAAAGAAACTCCGAAGACGTCTTTTGAATAAGAGGTGGACGAGTTCATGAGAATAATCAAAAAGAGTGATTACAAAGTGGTGGACCAGCTTCATCAGACACCCTCCAAAATCTCTATATTATCATTGTTAATGTGTTCCGAAGCCCACAGGAATGCATTATTGAAGGTCCTGCACGCAGCATACGTATCGGAAGAGATTACGGTTAATCAGCTGGAAATGGTGGTTGCAAATGTTAACACCAGTCATGGATTGGGCTTCACAAATGTTGATTTAACGACGGAAGGACGCAACCATAATAAGGCTTTACATATCAGCTTAGAATGCAAAGGTGATGTTCTTTCTCATGTGCTGCTAGACACTGGGTCTTCGCTCAATGTCCTCCCAAAGAAAGCCTTGGTGAAGCTAGAGTATGACGGTTTGGCATTGCGTCCAAGTAACTTGGTGGTGAGAGCATTTGATGGCTCTAAGAGATCAGTGCTTGGAGAGATTGATTTACCTGTATTGATTGGCCCACAGACCTTTAAAACTACCTTCTTCGTGATGGACATACAGTCGGCCTACAACTGTTTGTTGGGTAGACCCTGGATTCACGCCGCTGGCGCTGTTACGTCTACCCTTCACCAGAAGTTAAAATTTGAGTGGGAAGGCCAGATCATCACAATCTGCGGAGAGGAAGACATTTTTGTTAGCCAGCTGGCTACTTACAAGTACATAGAGATGGATGGGGAGATCCATGAGACTATGAGTCAGGGATTTGATGCCCTTAACATCAATGAAGCAACTGTTGTATCTGGAACTTCCATCACTTCATATCAACAAGCCCGGAAGGTTGTTGAGGAGGGTATCACTCAAGGCTGGGACAGGCTGCTGCCAGTAGAAAAGAAAGAAGACAGATTCGGGTTGGGTTACAGACCAACTCGACAAGATCAACCAGAGGCTGTAACGGAGCCCAAATTTGTCAGTGGGGGAATGCTTACCCCGGATGCTGTGAACAGTTTGGAAGACGAGGAAAAAGACGAACGCAACCTGGAAAACTGGATACGTCCAAGGATCCCGGGGAACCAAGTCTCAAACTGGTCTTCCCAGGAAATTATAAGGGTTACTCTTGCAGAGTAATTATTATTTCCTGTCTTTAAGCATGCATCAAGTCCTGCATCTTGCCCAAGGTGTCAGGACTCATTTTGTAATCGGGCCATTTGTATTTTGTGCAAACGATCAATTAATGAATATCAGGACATCTTTTGCAAATGAGTCTCTTTTTCCCGCTCACTGTTTTTCATTTTTCATTTTTTGTACAAAAATAAAATGGCAATGTTTTTCAAATTAATAACTTCATTTTCACTTTTTCTAAACAAGATAAAACTGATCACTAAAATGAACAAATCTAAAACCTTGCAGAGAGTGCCCTCCAGACTGCACCGACAACGACACTGCTATGACTTCGTATGACTTTGACAATCCGATTAATCAAGTCGATGAAGGGGTTGAAGAAGATTATGAGCTACCTGAAGAGCTAGCCAGGTTGTTAAGGCAAGAGGTAAAGGTTATCACTCCTCATCAGGAGGAAGTTGAGACAGTTAATCTTGGTACCAGAGAAGACTTGAAAGAAGTAAAGATCGGGGCCCGTCTGCAAGATTCAGTGAAGGAACAACTTATTGACATGCTTCGAGAGTACGTTGATGTTTTTTCTTGGTCCTACCAAGACATGCCAGGTCTGGATACCGACATTGTTATACACAAGCTGCCACTAAAAGAAGATTGTCCTCCAGTAAAACAGAAGCTACGCCGTACTCGTCCGGATATGGCTATGAAGATAAAAGAAGAGGTGCAGAAACAATGGGACGTCGGTTTCCTTGCTGTAACTAGTTACCCGCCATGGGTTGCTAACATTGTACCTGTGCCTAAGAAGGATGGAAAAGTACGGATGTGTGTGGATTACCGGGATCTGAATAGAGCTAGCCCAAAAGATGATTTCCCATTACCTCACATTGACGTATTGGTCGACAACACGGCTCAATTCTCGGTGTTCTCCTTCGTGGATGGATTTTCAGGATATAATCAGATCAAGATGTCACCTGAAGACATGGAGAAGACAACTTTCATCACACCCTGGGGCATATTCTGTTATAAGGTAATGCCATTCGGACTGAAGAATGTTGGTGCCACTTATCAACGGGCTATGGTAACATTATTCCATGACATGATCCACAAAGAAATTTAATGTTATGTGGATGACATGATTGCCAAGTCCCTCACAGAAGAAGAACACCTGGTAAATCTGTTGAAGGTGTTCAAGCGTCTGAGGAAGTACCAGTTGAAGTTAAACCCCAACAAATGCACATTCGGGGTGCGATCCGGTAAGCTGCTGGGATTTATTGTAAGTGAGAAGGGAATTGAAGTTGACCCTGACAAAGTCAAAGCCATTCAAGAAATGCCTGCACCAAAGACTGAAAAAGAATTTCGGGGGTTCTTAGGTAGATTGAATTACATATCATGGTTCATATCTCACCTTACTGCAACCTGCGAGCCCTTGTTCAAATTATTAAGAAAATAGCAAACGGTCAGGTGGAATGAAGACTGCTAGAGGGCTTTTGACAAAATCAAGAAATACTTACAAGAGCCTCCAATCCTTATGCCCCCAGTTGAAGGAAGACCTCTAATAATGTACTTGACAGTATTATAAGAGTCAATGGGGTGTGTGTTGGGCCAACATGACGAGTCTGGTCGAAAAGAGTATGCAATATACTACCTAAGCAAAAAGTTTACCGACTGTGAACAACGTTATTCACTGCTCGAGAAAACTTGTTGTGCTTTAGCGTGGGGTGCTCGCCGACTAAGGCAGTATATGTTGACCCACACTACTTTGTTGATCTCAAAGATGGATCCAGTCAAGTACATATTTGAGAAGCCAGCACTTACCGGAAGGGTTTCAAGATGGAAAATGATCTTGACAGAATATGACATTCAATACACATCTCAAAAGGCCATCAAGGTCAGTGTATTGTCTGACTATCTAGTTGAGCAACCCATTGATGATTACCAGCCAATGAGATTTGACTTTCCTGATGAAGACATCATGTTCATAAAAGCAAAAGATCATGAAGAGCATGTTCACACTGAAGGGCCCGACCCAGAAGAAGAATGGACAATGATGTTCGATGGGGTTGTTAATATGAATGGCCGCGGAGTTGGTGCAGTACTTATTACACCTAAGGGAGTTCACATGCCTTTCTCGGCAAAGCTCACTTTTAACTGCACTAACAACGAAGCTGAATATGAAGCCTGTATCATGGGTTTTGAGGAATCCATTGACCTCAGGATCAAAACTTTAACTGTATTCGGAGATTCAGCTCTGGTAATCAATCAAACCAACGGAAAATGGTACACTCACCAGGAGCATCTGATTCCATACCAGGATTATACGAGGAGATTACTGACTTTCTTCACAATAGTCAAACTTGAGTATATCCCTCGAGATGAAAATCAGTTTGCAGATGCTCTGGCTACCATTTCCTCCATGATCAAAGTTCAAGCTGCCAACTTTGTGCCTCAGATTTCGGTATTCAGACTTGACAGACCAGCGTACGTGTTCTCTGTGGACAGGGATAAAGATGATAAGCCTTGGTTCTATGACATCAAATGCTTCTTAGAGGATCAAACATACCCACCTGGGGCATCATCCAATGATAAGAAAACCTTAAGAAGGCTGGCTGGTAGTTTCTTCTTGAATGCTGATGGTTCGTTATATAAGAGGAACTTTGACATGGTACTTCTCAGATGTGTTGATAAGGCAGAGGCAGACTTGTTGATGCACGAGGTGCATGAAGGATCTTTCGGTACCCATGCTGGAGGGCATGCAATGGCAAAGAAATTGCTACGATCAGGTTATTACTGGATCATAATGTATGCAGACTGTTGTGCCTATGCCAGAAAGTGCCACAAGTGCCAGATTTATGCGGACAAAGTGCATGTGCCTCCGAATCCTTTGAATGTGATGTCTTCACCTTGGCCCTTTGCCATGTGGGGAATTGATATGATTGGAAAGATCGAGCCGACTGCTTCAAATGGCCACAGATTCATCCTGGTATCCATTGACTATTTTACCAAATGGGTTGAAGAAGCTTCGTATGCAAATGTAACCAGACAAGTGGTAGCCCGATTCCTAAAGAGAGACATCATCTGTCGATATGGAGTGCCCGAGCGAATCATTACTGATAATGGTTCCAACTTGAACAACAAAATGATGGCAGAACTGTGTCGGGACTTCAAAATCCAACACCACAACTCTTCTCCTTACAGGCCAAAGATGAATGATGTTGTTGAGGCAGCTAACAAGAATATCAAGAAGATTATACAAAATATGGTGGTTACTTATAAAGACTGGCACGAAATGCTACCATTTGCCTTGCATGGGTACCGTACCTCAATCAGAACATCCACCGGGGCAACACCTTATCAACTTGTGTATGGTATGGAGGCAGTCCTACCTATTGAATTTTAATTACCCTCCTTACGGGTACTTATGGATGTCAGGCTGAATGAAGCAGACTGGGTCCGTTCTCGGTACGATCAGCTGAATCTGATCGAAGAAAAGAGATTAGCTGCAATCTGTCATGGGCAGCTATATCAGAAGAGAATGAAGAAAGCCTTCGATCAGAAAGTCAGACTTCGGGAATACCAAGTAGGAGATCTTGTGCTGAAAAGACTCCTTCCTCCTCATACATACCACAGGGGCAAGTGGACTCCGAATTACGATGGTCCATTCATAGTAAAGAAAGTTTTCTCTGGTGGAGCACTGATGCTCACTACTATGGATGGTGAAGATTTCTTATCCCCTGTGAATTCAGATGCAGTTAAAAAATACTTCGCGTAAAATGACCCGCTGGACATAAAAATAGAATGTAAGTCCAGGCAAAAATAGGGCATCCCGGCGAGTCAAAAACAGAATAAAAGACTTGGGCAAAAATAAGGGAAAATAAAGAAAAATGTACACCCGCTGAGTTGAAAAGCCATATTGGACAGCTCAGACAAAAATGGGTATCCCGGTGGATTGAAAACCCGAAACGGCAATCCACGCAAAATAAGGGAATAAGCGAACAACTGCATTCTGAATTCGTCTGTACCTCTTACAACATGGCAAGCTTCGAAAGGTTAAAGCATCGGTCAGAATCAACCTTCTTCAGAAAGCAGGATGAGAAGAGCGTCAAGGTCATAAGAGTCATAGCAAAGGGAAGCACTAAAGCGTCGTCAACATTGCCATCACCTTTTTATTTCTCAATTTTGTAACAATCTCCTCATTCCATGGGATCTGTTCCTTTGACTGTACTTTCCAATTTAGGGCACACAAATTAATAAAATTAGAATTTTCAGTCACATCTTGTCTTGTACATTTTATTTCACTTGCGAAAATGTCCGATATCTTTGATATAACGTTTGCATAAGAAACAGATGCACCTTTCTAATCACATGCTTGCAGGAAATATATTTCTTACTCCCGGGAGTGTCTAAATTCCTATGACGGAATCCGGTAAGGGATACCTCGGGATATTTGTGTGTTTCTTTGTCTTAACGGGAATGCCGGTGTTCAAAGCGCAACATGGGGCATGAAAGGTATTCCCCAGAAAAGTTGTTAAATCATTATTTCCTCAGCACATCTTTCAAACAACACCAGAAATGCTCTCTCCCCATCAGAACTGCCAGGCATCACTTCTCCAGCACATCTGTCAGAGCAGTACCAGAAGGTGCTCATATCCCCAGCTGAGTTGTCAAGTATCATCCTCAGCAGGATCCCCACAGAAATCTCTAGGAAGATCGATCAGTGATCTTTTTCATCCTCAGCCGAGTGCTAGACAGGGAACCATCCCCCCACAGAGCTCCAGCCTCTCCCAAAAGAGCAATGTTTGAATTTCCTGCACAAAAAAGTGACAAAAGCTTTCGCGTCCCCAGATGGGATCCTCATTACCAAGATAGGTCTATCAGTGACTTATTTCCCCAAGCAGAGCTATATATCAGATCTACCAACGATCGCATCCCCAGCTGGGATATCCTTTCAAGAATATCAATCAGAGATCTCCACGGGCAGCGGGATCCGAGCCCCAGATCGGTATCTTTTGCATAATCATAGAATTCACATCATTTATCCCTCAGAGCGTAGCATTCTATCTAATACGGAGCATTGCGGCAAAAATCAAACATATTGCATAATCACAAGTCAGGTTTTGAATCAGTCGCCTGTAAATACCAACATTCCATCAGCAATGTATATAAAGACTCACAGTCCCCGCAGAAAGCCAAAGTTCCCCCTTTGCACTCTCCAGTATAAATACATGTATATATATATATACTCACTCGACACTCGTCCGTGTCATATCATCCCCTGCAGATATATCTATACACTCTTTTGACACTCGTCCGTGTCACCTATCCCCAGCATGGTTGCCAAATACTTGTTTATTATAAACTCTCATTGACACCCGTCTGTGTCATCCTATCTCCACAGATCACCGGATTACCTTTTACACTTAAGTTCATAATTTATACATTTTCTCTTCTGACACTCGTTCGTGTCACACTCTCCCCAGCAAGTTGAACACTCATCTGTGTCTCACTCATGCTTATTTTTATTCATACAGGTACTCGTCTGTATCTTGTATACACACTTATCTCCCCTCAGATTCAACACTCGTTCGTGTTCTTTGTTAACTAGTTGATACTCGTCCGTATCATCATCTCTGAACATGCATCAGTGTTTGTTTCTACCGATACTCGTCTGTATCATAGTCTTAAGGATGCTCGTCCGCATCTTTAATCTATACACAGTGTCAAACACTTATACCTTTCATTTCTTGGATGAAAAACACTCGTCCGTGTTTACTATTCCCCAGCAAATCCCCAGTAAAATTACTTTTTCTTCTATCTGACATTCGTCTTATGCCATGATATTTTCGGCAGCCGTACCCTGCCAGGTGATCGTCCTTCACCTTTGAATGATCGTCCCTCATCCCTTTCCCTTAGCGGAGTCTCCATTATTGGACCCCTTGTTATCCGACATTCATCCTATGTCGTGATATTTAGCAGCCGTCCCCTGCTAGGTGATCGTCCTTCACCTTCTTGATGATCGTCCTTCATCATTTTATCCGATGGTCGTCCCCATCGTTGATCTTGTTATCTGACATTCGTCATATGTCATGATAAACCTTGAGAGCAGCCGTACCCTGCTAGGTGATCGTCCTTCACCTCCTGATGATCGTGTTTCACCATGCTTACCCGATGGCCGTCCCCATCGTCGACCTTTTCTATCCGGCATTCGTCCTATGTCGTGATATTTTCGGCAGCCGTACCCTGCCAGGTGATCGTCCTTCACCTTAGATGACCGTCCCTCATCCTTATCCCCAACAGAGCAGCTGTCCCCTGCTAGGTGATCGTCCTTCACCTTTGATGACCGACCCTCATCATTTATTTCATTAACCTGATGGTCGTCCCCATCATTGCCTTTATTTTAATCCCCAGAGAATTTTGTTACTTTATTTTGATGGTCGTCCCCGTCATGATCCCTTTATTTCCCCAGCATGTCGGCCGTACCCGTCACCGCTTTCTCCCCAGCAGTCGTCCTCTGCTCGATGGTCGTCCTCCATCACCCGCATTTTTTAATCATATTATACTCTTCTTTTACGATCTATATCCCTTTTCTTCTTCACCCAGTGAGTGCAAATTTTGGACTGTCTTTGGTATTCAACCACAAGTTATCTTGTTCGTTTGTTAAGCCCGTCACTTACATCCTGCACAGCTAACTCATGTTTGAATAGGGGCAGCTGTAAACACCCCAAATTTGCCCTCACCAAGTTCACACCATGGCTTGTGATCTTCCCTATTTGCATTAGTTCAATCATATCATATCATGTTGCATTTTTGCTTCACTGCATTGGTTCAAGTTCATCTTCATCTAGGGTTTGTGATCTGAGCAATCCAAGATCCATCTGAGCCACTCCAAAGGTCTTCAATCATATCAAGAGGGTCCATGTATGTTCAATCATCATATTTTATCCTCCAAAGATCAAGGAAGCCAAAGAATCACAAGAACTGGCAAAGCATGGAAGCAGAGCTAGGGTTTCACTACACAGATGACCTAAAATTAGGGTTTTGGTTTCAGAGGCCATAACTCCAAATTTTTTGGTCATTCTTGTTTCTATTGGTCTCAATATGATATAAGGATCATACATACCAAGTTTGATGAAGAAATTCATTGTGGAAGTCATTTGATCACTGGGTAACTTCTTGAGCAAGTCAGAGCAAAATCAGGGCATCTGAGGGCCCCCAACATGGAACCAAAGTGGATTTTTCATCAAATTGAAGTTATATGGTCTTTATTTGATCATTGAAGTGCTTATAAGTTCACAAATTTGAAGAAAAATGAGCAAAACCAAAAGTTGCCAAAAATGGAAATGACTTGTAATGTAAACTTTCCATTTTGGGAAAGTTTTTCAACCTCCTCTTTCTCAACCAAAAATGCTTCAAATGAAAAATTCTTGGTCATGAAAGTTGTAGATTGGATCATTTCCTTTTCAAAAAGTACAAGAAAAAGATCTAATTCATTTTGGAACTCAAGTTATGGCTTTCCAAAGTTGGCAAAAATCACATAATTTCAAGTTTCATGCCAAAGAGGGATTTTTGCAAAACCTCATACCAAGCCATTTTGTGACTTCTAATTAAATTCTAAGCATCATACAAACATTATGCAATGCCTTAAAATCAGAATTGCCCAAAGAATTTCAAAATTCCATGCCTTGCCCATGAAGAAATCTCAAAAGGGCCAAACTTTGTCAAATTTGCAAAACCTCCCATAACATTTCACAAACATGCTGAATTGCCTCAAAGTGATTTCCATGGCCATCCTTGATCCTTGCTGCACCAGACACCCATTTGTACCAAGCATGAACCAGCCCATACCTCAAAGTACAACCAACCTTGACGTTTTGCATTTTCACCCATACCAATCAGCATAGCCCACACCAACTCCACAGACCTATCACAGCTTGATATGCGGACTTTATGCAAGCCATAACACACAAGAACCAAGCCTGAATCCTCAGCATTGCCCTAGTTCACAAAAATCACCCCACTTGCATTTTCTTTCGAAACTCTCAGCACACTTAACAAAACTTCAAACTTCTTTCATAAAACAACTAAACATCATCCCAGGATCATTCCCCACCCACAAAAACAGCCTGAAACCACCTCAAACAAAAACACGATTTTCATCACCTCTAAACTGAAACCTTCAAAACACTCCATATAAACTCCTTTCAAGCATTCCAGAAGCATAAGGGGATCAAAGGGAGTGGAAAAGCACCAAAGAAGGGTCCAGAAAGCCCAGAATCAGAAGGTTCAATCTCAGGTATAGCTCAAGAACTTTTTTCTCAGAGCTTTGATTTTAAGTTACAATGTGATAAAGCATGTTTCTCTGGTCATTATGCACTTTGAATCATTGAAAATGGTCAAGTATTTAGGATGTATTCAACTTCTGAAAATTTGGTCAGTTTTCCGTTTGGTTTCGATTCTCTCTCTTGGTGCAAAATAAATTGTTTTTGCTCATGGATTCTTGTTGTTTGATGTTAGAGGATGAATTCTGGAGATTTTGGCATGTTTTTATGGCCTGGGGAGGGAGATAGGATTTTGGCCTGCCGGAGAAGATGACCGGAGCTTAGCTCCGGTCACCTGAAAGTGTTTAGCCCTAATTAGGGTTTAGTTGCCCAGATTGATTTTGGACCCTTAGATCTTGATTAGTTTAGTGGATGGATGGCCCAGATTAGTTCGTTAGCCCTAATTTTTGTTTATTTAAATTAATCACAATTAATTAGCCAGAAGCAATCCTGACCCTTAAAAAACGCGCCAGTCAACCCTCCACTCCCAACTTTGAATCTGGAGCCTTGGATCAGCATACCTTTTATTAAATTAATTTTTATTTCACATTTTTCTTATTTACTCTGTACGAATTTTTAAAAATAGTAAATATCATCAAAAAATTCTGAAAAGTTTTATCAAACCTTTTATTAATTTTCAGAACCCAAAAATATTTTTATTTTTATTTTTTGCATTAAAAAAGTATTTTTAAATCATTTAAAGGTTTTATTTAATTAATTAATTGATTTTAATTAATTAAAAATACATTTAAGTATTTAAAAATCACAAAAAAAATCAGAGAACATTCTTGGACATTTACAAACATTTACAAACTCGCCATACAAATTTCTTTTTGGTTTTGATCATGCTTTGACATTTTTTCAATGAATTAGGGTTCTTAAATTTGTCCATTTTTAACCCTAACTTCAAAAATTCATAACTTTTAAACCAAGTTGAGTTTGTGAATGATTCTTTTTGCATTGTTCTATGCATAGCTTCTAGTTTCTAAAGACATTTTTGTTTCATTTTTATCTTGCATTTTCCAATTATTTGGCATTTTACATTAGGGATCACCCAAAAAACCCTAGAAACTTAGGAAATTCATAACACCTTCTAGGTTTAGCTTCTGACCTCCCCCTTTGGATGTAACCTAGTATAGGTTTAGGGTTCCTTTGAGTGCATTTTCAATTTTTTCTCATGTCATTTGCTTCTGTTTTTGAGTTTTGCATCTCATGTTGCATGAAAACCCTAATTTTGTATCTTCATTTGCATTCATCTTGCATATGCTTGCATTCATGAACTTGCCATGACATTTTATGCATCCACATTACATATAAGACATCTTAGGATACATTAGAATCACGTTTGATCATTGCATCATCCATTTTCCATGTTATGCATTCATTTCACTACATTTGCATTCATGAACTTTCATGCTCCTTTCATGCTTCATATGCATCCCCATTGCTTGTATGATCATTCTCATCTCTTGACATGCCTTCATACCATCTCTTAGCATCATTTGCATCATGAACATGCTTCTGGTTTTGGTTTGCATCTTTGCATTTCATTTCATTTCATTTCCTTTTACTAACTTTTCAGGTGGTAAGTTACTTGGAGAAGTGAATTGGTCTTCACTTCTCACAATCTCTTTTCATCTCTCTTATGCATTCATTGCTGAATTTTGCTTTTGTCTTAGAGTGAGCTTGATCACTCATGTTCCCTCCTCACTTTCTTTCTTCAAGAAACTTATCTTCTTAAGTGAAGTAAGTTGACTTGTTTCTTCTGCTTCTCCTCCTTTCTTCTGTTTCTTCCTTGGTGGCTCTTCTTGAAGATCTCTTGCAAGTCTCATAAACCCTAGGAACACCCAAGCATGATCATAATTAGGGTTTGATTATTCCCCCCATTAGTTTTACCTTGGTTTCATCTTTTGTGTCTTCTCTTCTCACCTCATAATCAAGGACTAAACCTTAAAGGTTTTAAGGCTTTATGATTAAGGTTATGCCTGCATCCTTCTCTTAGGATGGAGTGTACAACTTTAATCCTAAGTGTTAAACCCTTAATATGTTTAAATCCTTTAATAAATTCATCTAATAATCATTAAGACAATAAGCTTGTAACTTGGGCCTTGCATTAGGGTTCTAATTCTTCCTTAATTGGTTAAGAAGGACTAACCCTAGTGTTAATGAACAAGTCCTCCTCAAGTTGTCTTACAAACCATAAAATCCACTTCTTAATCTTACCATTAACTAAAATCCACTTTAATAAAGGCCTTGTATTGTCATGAGGTTAATCCCTAATCATGGATTAAGTTGAGGAGCCTTCCTCAGCTTAAATGAACTCATCTATTATCCTTCTATTAGGATGGTGTAATGGGTCCATTAAATCCTTGATTATGGCTTAAACTCATTACTTAACACTAAACAAAAACTCCAAAAACATCTAAATAAATTCAAGTAGGTTAATGATCTTAATCCTACATCATGGTGATTAAGTGTGAGGTGTTTACTTCATACTTAAGGTATTCTCATTACCCCTAATCAGAGGGAAGATGTGATGAGTTTACTAACCCTTGGTTTAGACTTAAGCTCATTTTCTTATGACAAACTCCAAAAGCAATAAAAGATTGAAAATACCAAAAACAAACAATAATCGTCTCCTCCGGGATTCTTTTCTCACCTCATTCACTCACAAACGGGAACTCGCTTCTTCCGTCTAAATCAAGACAGTTTGCACCTGAGCCAGATAGGTCATACACTTGAGCATAGACAAGTAAGAAGTTCCATCAGTCAATTTACCTTTCAGTCTCTTTTAGTCGAACTACGGTGTTCTGACTTCCTCATTGCACGAGAGGATACGTAGGCATAACTTAACAGTTATCGAACAAAAGTCTCTGTATATTCCCCCTCTTCCAGCATTGTTCTTTAAGCCTCATTATCTTGAGCATTGCACTCTTTCCTTACACTGACACTCCTTTATTTCACTTCACATTTCTTTTTCACTGACACTTGCATTCTTTTCCAACTTTTGCACACAGAATAGCACTGACACTACCCCTTTAAACACAAACTTTCAAGCGTGGATCTCGTCGAGTACGACGGACAATCTGGGTGCTAATACCTTCCCAGGTTGTAACCAACCCCCTTTCTCAGTTTCTCTGGTTCGCGACCGTCTTATCCATATCTTTCTAGGTTTATGCAGCATTACCTTTCCTTCGGGATAAAAATGCCTAGCTGGCGACTCTTTTCAATTCATCTTCATGTTCTCTCCTTTCGCCGACCGTTCGCGTCTGTACCCCTCTTGGCCCCGTGTCATCAGGTGGGAGTGTAACACGGTGGGAGAACTGACTTTAAGTTATGTTGCGGATAGCAAGAGTCGCCACCGACTTTTATTTTATCCAAAGGAAAGGCATAAAAGAACAGGAAAGACCTTTTAAAAGATTTTTGGGTCCGGGGGGTAGGTTATGTAAAGGGAAGGTGTTAGCACCCTTTACATCCATGGTTATCCATGGGCTCTTAGTTACTTAGCTCACTTTTGAATTGTTTTTGAAAATGTGAAGTGTGTGAATAGAAAATTTTCATAAGAGTTAATAATGATCCATGTACGGATGCGTAAAAACTTGTGTTTGAAAATTTGTTTGAAATTTGTTAAGTGTTTGAAAATTTGGAATGAAGTGAGCAAGCAACTATGAGATACCTACCCTAAAGTTTAAGTCTTTTCTGTTCTTTATCCTTTAAGTGGTAAGACTATCCCTATTATTAAGGAATAGGTAGTCATTACCTTGGATGTAAGGGACATATGAGGGACATCTGTTTTATGAAGGCAACTGTGGGGTGTATTAAGCATTTAGGAGGGACTGTCATCATTATTCGAAAAGGGACTTGATCTTTAAAGGCAACCATTTAGGGACTTGATGACTTTTCTTTTTAAGGGACTTGCTTTATACACCCCACTTGACCTTTTTGAATAGGCAACAATGAGAGGCAACCCTAGAAAGTGAGATGGCGATTAAAAATCGACTTACGTGTGTGAGTGTTCAATTTAATTTATCTTATAATTTTAAATGATCTAAATTCAATTTTAAGTAGAATACATATTCACACTCCCTAAATTACTAACCATAGCATAAAATTAAATAAATTAAATATTTACAAAATTTACACCAAGGAGCAATTACATAATAATTATAATGAGCAATTAAAATAAATAGCAAATAAATAAATAATAAGAAGAAATAAATAAGCAATAAATAAATATAATAGGGGTTAGTAATAATAATAATAAAAAAACAAATAAGGTTAGAGAAATAATAATAAGCATAATTAAATAAATAGATTAGAAATAATATGATTAGTAACAATAATAAAAGGCAAAATTTAAATGGTTAATAGCAAAATAAGAGTAATAATTATAAAATTTAAAATTTATAAACAAATTAAATAAACAATGAACATATTATGAGAAATTATTAAATTTTGCAATTTTAGAAAATATTTACATACCTAATTAATTATAAACAAAGATATAATATTATTAAAATGTGATTAACTATTATTATATTATTTAAAATATGTACATAATAACTATGTTTACAAAAATTTAGAAAATAAAATTAAGTTTTTAATAATTATATAAGGCAAACTAGGGTTTCTTAAAATTAGGATTTGTTTAGAAAATATTTTTTAGGGTTTAATTTAATATACAAAAATTATTTTAATAAATATAAGTACATTAAAAGAAATAATTTTTTTGAAATAAGAAAACATGATTCTTAAACATTAGAAATATTGAATAAACATTTTATAGGATTATATATCATTATTAATAAAATCTAAATTAATTAAACAAAACAAAATAAAATAAAAAACAAAACAAACCTGGCTGGGATTTGAACCCAGGAGGCTTTGGTTACCAGCAGCAAGACACACCACTCAGCCATCAGCGCGCAGGTGAAATAAAAGGGAGAAAGATTGGTTTTATGCTTTGCCTGAAAAAATCAAAAAAAATAAATAGAAGCAAAAGGCCTGGGGGAGAATTGAACCCAGGACCTTTGAAGCTAATAAACGCACGCATGACCATCCGGCTGGGAGAGCCCATCTGATATTTGAATGACAATTGAACATAATATATTATGCTTCATAGTTAACCTGAAAAAATAGAAAAAATAATGGTACAAGGCAGGATTCGAACACAGGTTTCGTAACCAAACACAAACGCCTCTTTCCACTGGGACACATGCTTCTGTGTGACAAATAACCAAGATGAATACATAATATTTTAAATCAAAATTTCAAATATGAAATTCGCGCCGGAACGCCTTCATCTTCAACCTCAAATTCGTAGGGTTTCCTGCGAATTTTTCTGGGAAAACTCCTACGAATTTTCATGCCATTCAAACCTGCGAATCACATACATCGTCATACGAGTGAAATTTCTTCAAATTGAACCTGCAAACATGATCTACACAACAATTACAGTCCAAATATGAGTCCATTATCAATTTATATTAGGTATTCTATGAATCCCTAATTTTGAAGCTTTAACCCTAATAATGGCCGATTGCTATTTAGGTCACGAAACTCCAATCTCTTTGTCCAGAAACCTTCACAAGCTCAATACAAACATCATAAACCAAACAAAATTCATTGAAATACATTAAATTAGTGAAACCGAAAAAAATATATTCAAGAACAAATAGAATTCGGATTATGTATTATGGAGTGATTTTGATGCGTATGAGTGATGGTTTTGCTTCAAGGAGGTCCAAGGAACATTGTTATGTTCTTATTTTACCTTAAAACACCTTGTATGAATGAATCCGAATATGAGTTTTGGAAGAGATTTTTGATTTTATGAACTTACTCTTAGGGCATAAAATTTGTGGCCTGGTGATTGAGTTGTGTTTAGTACTTATAGGTAAATGAATTTAGGTCATAACATTGAATGGTTGTGTGGAAATTTTGATATGAAAAGATTCAAATTGATCATGCCTTAAAAATCCAATATTCTTGTATGAAGGCTTACTATTTTTGGACCAATCTTGTGATTTCCTTCCTCTTCAATTCCAATCAACATTTAAGACATTCTAGAAACTCAATCTCCATCAAATATTACATTTTCATATTTTATTTTTATTTAAAATGATTTTTAATGAATTAAATCAAAATAAATAAAAATAAAATAATAAAAATTGATGATCTGGAATCTCCTTGATGAATCATGATCAACCCTTGATCAAATGATGAATTTTACTTCATATACTTGATGTTGGCAAAAAATCATGAAGTTTGACTTTGGTTTGACCACAGTTGACCTCAGTTTGACTTTTTAACTGCATTGACTGATTTTGACTTATCTGATCATCTGACTGAGCAAACTTCTGAGAAAAGTCTTGAAACTTGTCATGGGGGTTCTTAAACACATATAAGATGTTATGAAGCTCACTTGAAGTCTTGGAAGTTCATTTAGCCTGATTAAAGTCAAAACCCTAGTTTTGGATGCACTGCTTAGGAGGTGCATTGTCTGAGGAAATTGTCAACTCTTATGGCCAATTGTGAACCTTGTGAACCTTGTGAATCATCATAAAATGTCTTGTGAACCTCATGGGAGGTATTGTGAACCTTATGAACCTTGTGAACCTTCATGAAGTGACCTATAGACTTCATGGACCTCATGAAAGGTTATGTAAACATTGTGAATCTTGTGAACCTTGTGAACCTTCAAGAAGTAACTTGTAGACTTCATGAACCTCATGAAAGGTCTTGTAAATGTTGAGAAGCTTGTGAACCTTGTGAACCTTCAAGAAGTGACTTGTAGACTTCATGAACCTCATGAAAGGTTTTGAAAGCATTGTGGAACTTGTGAACCTTGTGAACCTTCATAAAGTAACTTGTAGACTTCATGAACCTCATGAAAGGTCTTGTAAGTGTTGGGAAACTTGTGAGCCTTGTGAACCTCTTTAGCACACCAAGTCTTGTATTGTGAGGGCAAATTTTGGGGTGCAACAGCTGCCCCTGTTCAATTTTCTGAAACCTGAGGGGTTAGATTGGTATGTTTGTCAGTCGTGACCTGGAAGGTTGAAGGGGATTGAACACAAAAGCCCAAAAATTTGCACTCACCAGTGCCTAAAGTGGTACAGATGGTTAGTCGAGTATGATTGAGTGGGCTTAAAGATGCCACTTGGAGGGAAATTTCAGATACATGTCTTGGAGGATGAAGCAGTCCAAAATATGGAGGTACAATGATAGCTGTCAGGAGGATGGAGCAGTCCTGAGGCAATGATATGATTTCAGGGGGATAAAGCAATCCTGAGGTAATGAAGCTGTCAAGAGGATAAAGCAGTCCTGAGGTATAAGATGATAGCTTGTCAGGAGGATGAAGCAGTCCTGATGTAATAATGTATTTTTCAGGAGGATGAAGCAATCCTGATGTAGTAAGAAGCTGTCAGGGGGATAAAGCAACCCTGAGGTAAAGAAGCTGTCAGGGGGATAAAGCAACCCTGAGGTATTTGATAATATGCTTTCAGGAGGATGAAGCAATCCTGAGGTAGTGAGAATTTGTCAGGGGGATAAAGCAACCCTGAGGTAAAGAAGCTGTCAGGGGGATAAAGCAACCCTGAGGTATTTGATAATATGCTTTCAGGAGGATGAAGCAATCCTGATGTAATAAAAACTTTCAGGAGGATGGAGCAATCCTGATGTAATAAAAAGCTGTCAGGAGGATGGAGCCATCCTGAGGTAGTAATAAGCTGTCAGGAGGATAAAGCAATCCTGGTGTAGTAATATGTTCCCAAGAGGATGAAGCAGTCTTGAGAGATGATAAGTCTTCAGGAGGATAAAGCAGTCCTGATGGATGATATGCTTTCAGGAGGATAAAGCAATCCTGATAATCATAAGTTTGTTTGTTGGATAATTAACCTGAAACAAAGTAGCATTTGTATAATAATATTAGTTTATGCATTATGTATGCATGTATGATATGATGCACTTAATTAACGTATTATGTATCTATGGATATGTATGTTATGATATGATGTAAATGATGTATGTATGACATGACACCGCCTGAAGCGTCTGGATATCTTCATATAACAACTGCTGGCCAGGGAAAATAAATCTCGATTCATTGCTGAAGAATATGAGGAACTCGTCCCCGTCTTGTTTGATAATATATTATACAGAACCTCCCGTATGCTGGGGATAGTAAGGATAGACATAACCTCCCGCCTGCTGGGGATAGTAAGGTATATATAACCTCCCGTTTGCTGGGGATAGTAGGGTATATATAACCTTCGTCTTCGTTTGATAGTAGAGTAGATATAACACCCGTCTTCGTTCGTCGTACCCTTATTGGAAAGTAATTTCCCGTATATCCGTATGAGGATAAAAGAGATGGATATAAATTCCAGGGGAGATGAGACTTTATGAAGATAGATTCGTCCTACTGAGGGTTTTGTGATTGTCTTGTAAAGATGAACCGGCGAAGCTTCGTTGAAATCCTTCCCTCGTTCGTCCTTAGTAAATACTATTACTGCATTTTCATGCATTTCTGGTAAACATCAATCATATTAAGCATTCATGCATTTTTGGTAACATTAATCATATTCAAAAGCATACATACATTCAAACACAACCAATGGACGTTTCGCTTATGTAAATAGGGTAAAAGTAAATCTGGATTCAAAAGATGGAATTTATTTATATCAAAAAGTGACCCATACACGGGTAAGTTTGTACAAGGAGACATAAATCCTAGTAAGAGGATTTTGTCATAAAGTTTTTACAAAACAAGGAAAATCAGCTATGTGGGAAATAATCCTATTGAGTTTCAGCTCTACTATTGCCATTATCTTCAAGTATCTCATCTTCTGCTGTTGAGACGGAAACGATTGGATTGAGCTTTATCTGTTCGAGCTTGAGTAAGTAGTACAACTGGTTGCAGTTTCATGGGTGATCCAAACGAGACATAGTCATACGCTTTAATCCCTAACTTTTGCCTGGATTGCCCTTTCAGGTTTTCAATCCACCGGGATACCCTTTTTTGCCCAAGCCGCCTTTTCAGGTTTTCGACTTGCCGGGTGTACATCTTTTTATATATATCCCTAATTTTTGCCCAAACCCTTTTGGTTTGCCGGGATGCCCTTATTTTTGCCTAGGCCTGTCAACCTAGCGGGTCTCTTTTCATGCATAGTATTTTTTAACTATGTCTGCGTTTACAGGCTGTGGGAAGTCCTCACCATCCATTGTAGTTAGTATCATGGCACCTCCTGAGAACACTGTCTTGACTACAAATGGTCCTTCATATGTTGGAGTCCACTTGCCCCTAGGATCACCCTGTGGTAATATGATATGCTTGATTACCAAGTCACCAGCCTGATATACCTTTGGCTTAACCTTCTTATTAAAAGCTTCGATCATCCGTTTCTGGTACATCTGGCCATGACAAACTGCTGCTAACCTCTTCTCATCAATCAAATTTATCTGGTCCAGTCGAGTCTGAATCCACTCATCTTCATCCAAGCCTGCATCCTTCATAATTCTCAAGGAGGGAATCTGAACTTCAATGGGCAGAACTGCTTCCATACCATAGACTAAAGAGAATGGGGTTGCCCCTGTTGAAGTACGTATTGTAGTACGATAACCATGAAGAGCAAATGGTAACATCTCATGCCAATCCTTGTAAGTAACAGTCATCTTCTGTACAATCTTCTTGATGTTCTTATTAGCAGCTTCAACTGCCCCATTCATCTTCGGACGATACGGAGAAGAGTTATGATGCTTAAACTTGAACTGCGTGCAGAGATCAGTAATCATAGTGTTGTTCAGATTAGAGCCATTGTCAGTAATAATCCTTTCGGGGATGCCATACCTACATATGAGATTATTCTTAATGAACCGAGCCACAACATTCTTGGTAACAGATGCAAATGAAGCTGCTTCCACCCACTTTGTGAAGTAATCAATAGCAACCAGGATGAAACGGTGCCCATTAGAAGCAGTAGGCTTGATCTCACCAATCATATCAATGCCCCACATGGAAAAGGGCCAGGGAGCAGTCAACACATTCAATGGTGATGGAGGTACATGTATTTTATCAGCATAGATTTGACATTTGTGACATGTTCTGGAGTGCTGATAGCAATCAGCTTCCATGGTAGACCAATAGTAACCTGCTCTCAAAATCTTCTTTGCCATAGTATGACCACTAGAATGAGTGCCAAAGATCCCATCATGCATGTCTTCCATAATCTCAGTTGCTTCCTTCTTATCCACACAACGAAGCAAAGTTGAATCATGATTGCGTTTGTACAAAATGCCATTACTCAAGAAGAACTTAGCAGAAAACCTTCTCAGAAACTTCCTATCTTTGACAGATGCCCCTTCAGGGAATTCCCGAGCTTCAAGATATCTTTTCACTTCATAGAACCAAGGCTTCTCCTCTGCCCCTTCAGTGTCAATCTCATTGCAATATGCAGGCTTTTCAAATCTGTCAATAGTAATCTTGGGAGCTTCATCATCCCAACTGATCTCAAACATAGATGCCATGGTGGCCAAAGCATCTGCCAACTGATTCTCTCTTCGTGGAATATGTCCAAAGGTAATCTCTTTGAAATGTGGGATCAAAGACAACACATGTTCTCTGTAAGGAATGAGGTTATCATGCTTGGTATCCCAATCTCCTTTAATCTGACTAACTACCAGGGCTGAATCTCCATACACATCAAGGAACTGAATCTTCATATCAATAGCAGCTTTAATACCCAGGATACATGCCTCATACTCAGCCATGTTATTGGTACAATAGAAACAAAGTCTGGCAGTAATCGGGGTATGACAACCTTCAGGGGAACTAATCACAACACCAACACCATTACCAAGTGCATTGGATGCACCATCAAAAACCATAGTCCATCGGGATCCTTGTTCAGGTCCGTCATATTGTCCAGGTTCTTTGGTAATAATCATAATGTCTTCATCAGGGAACTCAAAACTCATTGACTGGTAATCATCTACTGCTTGGTGAGCCAAATGATCTGCTACAACACTTCCCTTAATGGCCTTCTGAGTAGTATACTGTATATCATATTCTGTCAAGATCATTTGCCATCTTGTAATTCTTCCGGAGAGAGCAGGTTTCTCAAATATGTACTTGATTGGATCCATCTTTGAAATCAACAAGGTAGTATGGGTCAACATATACTGTCTTAGTCGGCGAGCAGCCCATGCCAAAGCGCAGCAAGTTTTCTCGAGCAGTGAGTATCTTGTTTCACAGTCGGTAAACTTTTTGCTAAGGTAGTATATTGCCTGCTCTTTTCGACCAGACTCGTCATGTTGCCCCAACACACACCCCATTGAGTTGTCTAACACTGTTAAGTACATAATCAAGGGTCTTCCATCAACTGGTGGCATCAAAATTGGTGGTTCCAGCAGATATCTCTTGATTTCATCAAAGGCAGTCTGGCACTCATCATTCCATTCCATCACCTGATCTTTCTTCAACAACTTGAAGATTGGTTCACAAATGGCAGTTAATTGGGAAATAAATCTTGCAATGTAGTTCAATCGTCCCAAGAAACCTCTAACCTCCTTCTCAGTACGGGGAGCTGGCATCTCCCGTATAGCTTTCACTTTTGCAGGATCCACTTCAATACCTTTTCCACTGACAATGAAACCCAGGAGTTTACCAGATCTAACTCCAAAAGTACACTTGTTTGGGTTCAACCTCAACTTGTATTTCTTCAACCTCTCAAACAACTTGTGCAGATGATCAAGATGTTGCTCTTCATTCTGAGACCTGGCTATCATATCATCTACATATACCTCTATCTCATGATGAATTATATCATGAAACAAAGCCACCATAGCACGCTGATATGTTGCCCCTGCATTCTTCAAACCAAATGGCATCACCTTATAGCAAAAAAGGCCCCACTGTGTCACAAATGTTGTCTTCTCCATATCTTCAGGTGCCATCTTGATTTGATTGTAACCAGAGAAACCATCCATAAAAGAGAATACCTTATGCTGAGCAGTGTTATCTACCAGAATATCAATATGAGGAAGTGGAAAGTCATCTTTGGGGCTAACTTTGTTCAAATCTCTGTAGTCTACACACATACGTACCTTACCATCTTTCTTAGGAACCGGTACCACATTTGCAACCCACTGAGGATAAGAAGTCACTGCTAAGAACCCTGCATTGAACTGTTTCATTACCTCTGCCTTGATCTTTTCTGACATCTCAGGACGCATATGACGAACCTTCTGCTTCTTTGGACGACAATCTTCTTTCACTGGTAAACGGTGAACCACAATGTCTGTATCCAACCCCGGCATATCTTCATAAGACCAAGCAAATATCTCCACATAGTCACGTAACATCTGAATCAATCTGCTCTTGACACTGTCCTCTAAATCAGCCCCTATCTTGACCTCTTTTCTGTTTTCTTCAGTTCCCAAATTCACAACTTCGACTGGCTCTTCATGTGGCTGTATAGCTTTCTCTTCTTGTTGTAACAACCTAGCAAGCTCTACAGGTATTTCACAATCGTCCTCATTTCCGTCTTCAGTTTGATATATCGGATTCTCGAAATTATAATTGGCAATAGTAGAACTGTTATCAACAGGATCCAGAGTGGATGAGGATCTGCATTTTAGTGATGTGGGTGTGTGTAAGAACACATAGCTGATAAAACAAAAATAAAAGAAAAAGAAAGACAAGGAACACAATATTTACGAAAACGAAACGTCCACTGATTTTATTGAATGAAGTATGCAAATGAAATGACAGCCCGTAACAAGCACACCATTGTGCCCCGGGTAAGGCACATGGCTTGAAAGTTTTATTGTTCAAGAAATTACAAATTTAAAAAGCAACAAAACAGTAATAGTATTTACTCCTGACTAAAGGAGATAGGGATAACATCTTCAGCTTTCCAATTATTGAGTCCAGCACCCACAGTAGGAAAAATCCAAGCATCCAGATTGTAGTCTTCTTCATAGTCTCCCACAACATTGATCTGATCTTTCATAACCCCTTGATTGGTGATACGAACAGCACGAGCACGACGAACAGCCTTCTGGGACTCTGCAGTGAAACCCAAACCAAACTTGTTAGACTTGTATGGAATATCAGGAAGCTGACCCCAAATAGTACAACCACCTTCATCCACCACAGCTCTAGCATCATTGAGGGAGGCCATTGCCATTGTTGGAGGTACTCTGGTGACCACAGGAACTTTCTTCGCAACAGGAGGAGCTACATAATCATTAACAATCCAAGGAACTACTTCAAACGTCTGACACGGAGTTTCAATGTATTCACCTTCCATTTCCAGATACTTGAAAGTATTCACATGGCTGACAAAGTATTCTTCTTCTCCGTAGACAGTAACAACCTTTCCATCCACCGGATATCTCAACTTTTGGTGTAATGTAGAGGTTACAGCACCTGCCCCATGGATCCAGGGACGACCAAGCAGACAAGAGTACGAAGGACGAATATCCATCACATAAAATGTAGCAGTAAAAACCTGGGAGCCAACTTTGATTGGAAGATCAATTTCCCCATGCACTACCCTTCTAGAACCATCAAAAGCCTTCACCACAATATTACTGGGCTTCAGCACAGCATCTTCAGGACTCAGCTTATTCAGGACTTCCTTAGGCAACACATTTAGAGAGGAACCATTGTCTATCAGTACATGTGACAGGGTAGTGCCCCTGCATTCAATTGAAATATGCAAGGCCCTGTTATGATCCCTCTTGGCAGGGGTCAAATCAGCATCAGAAAATCCTAACCCATTATCATAGGTCAGGTGGGCAACACAATTCTCAAATTGGTCAACAGAAATGGCATTGGGCACATGAGCAGTCTTCAGAAACTTGATCAAGGACTTGGCATGAGCCTCAGAACATAACAACAAGGACAGCATAGAAATCTTTGAGGGAGTATGCCCCAATTGATCAACAATGTCATAATCACTCTTGCGAATGATTTTCAATACTTCTTCCATCTGCTTAGAGAGATCATCAGCAGCTGGCACATCAGGAGATACAGGCTCAATAACAGGACCTTTGCCCCGAGCATCAGTGGTGGAAGTAGCAACAGGAGTAACTGCATTTTTAGAAGCAACTGGAGGAGAGAAGACTCTTCCACTACGAGTGATCTTGCTAGATCCAACAATATTATCAATGTCAACAGGCACATTAGCTAAAGGCTCCTGCTTAACACCATGGATGTAAACATCAGACCCATAGTGCCAAGGCACAGCTTTGTCAGACGTATACGGAATAGGACCAGGAGTAGTAATAACCACAGGAGCTACTCTGGCTTTAGCAACAACTTTCACAGGACCTTCAGCAGTAATCTTGATTGGACCCTGATGGGTGATTTTAATAGGTC
Organism: Lathyrus aphaca; assembly: GCA_963966055.1. NCBI lineage: Eukaryota > Viridiplantae > Streptophyta > Magnoliopsida > Fabales > Fabaceae > Lathyrus > Lathyrus aphaca. Next base: position 108,783,365 of record OZ014524.1, on the reverse strand, counting down.
TCTTTGAAGTGATTCTTACCGGTACTTTGTCAACCATATCAACCTCTTCAATCTTCCTACCCTGAGTCAGATGATCCACCATACTTTCTACAGACGACAGAGTCCTCTCAAACACTATAGTATACTTATCCATGAGACGTTGAATTCCATCTCTCAATATGAAGCAACTATCCGGCTTATAGGTACAATACAAACAATCTTCACGACAACCTGGAAAGATCCCAGCTTGTACTAACCTCTTTTTGATAACAGACAATGGTGTGGTCAACTCCATAACTGAATAGACATGTAGATCTTCATCAATGGCATTGACAGTCTTCTCGTGATTTGGCATTGGAGCAGTAATCACATTCGGAGTACCCGGAGGGTCAAACTCAATCTCTCCAGCCTCGATCATATCTTGAATTTTGTTCTTCAAGACCCAGCAATTATTAGTATCATGTCCCTGACAGTTTGAATGATATGCACATCGTGCATTGGGATTGTACCTGGGTGAGGTAACATTAGGATTCTGAGGAGCCTCCTTCAAAGTGATGAGTTCAGCTTTCAACAAATGTTGCAATGCCTGAGCCAGTGACATGTTGATCTTTGTGAACTGCCTTCTAGCCCTCTGTTGGTTGCCCTGTGGCTGCTCTGTTGTTGCAGGAGTTGGGTTTGAAATATGAACTGCGCTAACAGACTGATGCCTTCTGTTACGATCAGGCTGACCATAAACAGCATTGGATTCTTTCTTCCCAGTGGGAGGCTTCTTTGCAGCACCTGATGAGGAAGTACCCACTTGGATTTTGCCATTCTTTATACCATTCTCTACTCGCTCTCCTGTCATGATCAACTCAGTGAAACCAGATGATGAGCTTCCAATGAGATGACTGTAAAATGGACCATTCAGCGTACACATGAACATATCAACCAATTCCCTGTCAGTCAAAGGGGGTTGAACTCTTCCAGCTAAATCTCTCCACTTCTGAGCATACTCTTTAAAACTTTCTTTGGCACCCATAGACATGCTCTGAAGCTGCATGCGAGTGGGGGCTAAGTCAGCATTGTATTGATACTGCTTATAGAAAGCTTCAGCAAGATCATTCCAGTCTCTGATGTTGGCACTCTCTAACTGATAATACCACTCCAACTGAGCTCCTGATAAGCTCTCTTGAAAAAAGTGGATCCACTACTTCTTGTCAGCAGTGTGAGGTTGGATCCTTCTGACATAAGACCTCAAATGCAGCTTGGGACAAGAGACCCCATCATAAACTACAAAGGTAGGAACCTTGAAACCAATGGGTATAACAACCCCAGATATCAGACTCAAATCCTCAAAATCCAGCCCAGATGATTTCTGCAACTCCATGGCATTCATCCTATCCACCAGCATCTTGAATTTGTCTTCATTAGGCTCATGGTAGTAATTAGCCTCAGAATCAGAGTCCCTCATAGTGTTGTGGAGACTGCCTCCCTCTTTCTCAGATTCCTCAGATTCATAGTCTTCAACCTGCTCTTTGGTCTTGACAGGACCTTTGAACCTTCTTCCCATGTTGAGCAGGCCACCTGACCTTCTAGTCTTCTTAGTCTTCTTGGCTAGCAGTGCCTTCAATTCATCCTGCCCCTTGGATAGGTTCAGGATCAGCTCTTGGAACTGTGCATTTTGTGTCTAGAGATCCTTAACTGTTTGTTCAAGAGCCATTGCTGAAATAAACAGCGAGAAGATGAGAAACCTGTGCACAATTATAAACCTGTGATGCAATGAAATGATATGGGGATGCATATGCAATGTTTTCAAGGACCGCAGGATTTAAATTTGCTTAAACAAACACGAAAGTAAACTTTTATTAGTAATAACTTTGTTTTGCCTCTTGGGCTTACCAAAAATGAAATGAAATAAGTACAAAAGATGGGGTTTTAAGTCTCCCATGGACGTTTCCTCTTTGTGTCGAGGTATGAATTGAGATTCCGTTCCTCGTGAAGTTGCTTTGTTAGTTCCAGGATCCTTTCTTGGCTTGCTTTGTAATGAGCCTCGAAAGTATCCCTTTGCTCTTTCAGTTGGATCCATGATCTCTGCAAGTCTTCCATATCTGTAGGCATGTCTGGGTGAAGGATGGTATAAGCAGTGTCTCCTTCAGCAACAGGTTCCATGGTAACTGGTAGGATGGCAGGATATGGCATCATGAGAGTCTGAGCACGAGATCGTACCCATCTGAGATAAGCTTCCATAGGAATAGTGTACTTAGGCTCCAGTGTCTTGCTATCAACCCTGTTTACTTTTCCCCAAGCTCGTATGAATCTCTGACGGTAACCTTGAAGATCGTTGTCGTAGTCAAACACAATGCCCTGAATCAACATGTCATGTGGACCATCACTCCGAGCGTAACCAAACTGTCGTAAAGCTAAAGAGGGGTTGTAGGTGATGCCTCCTCTTATGCCTAGAAGTGGCACATTAGGAAACTCCCCACAATGGTCAATAATGGTGACATTCTCCATAGATCTGGAGCACCAATGGATATCTGAGTGAGAAAGGGACATAATCCTCTTGGACCATCTGAACCCTTGCTCATTCTTCATTACTGAGCGAGGAAGGTGAGAAATAAACCACCTAGAAAGCAAAGGTATGCAGCACATCAAAGTTCCTCTTGCCCTTGTAGTACGAGTATGAAGAGAATGTAGGATGTCTCCAAGCAATGTAGGCACTGGATTGTGACTCAGGAATATGTTGATGGCATGAATGTCTATGAACTGATCTGGATTGGGGAACAACACTAAGCCATAAATCAGCAAGGCTAAGATCTCCTCAAAAGCATCATGACTCATAGCCTTCAAGAACACCTGAGCTTTCTCTATCAACACCTTGGCAAGAATACCCTTGACTCCGCTTCTCGTTTCTAGAACAATGTCAGACTTCTTCAGATGTAGAGCTGCAGCAATAACCTCTGGTTTAAGCTCCTTCTCCAAACCTGTGAAGGGTCTTTGATCAAGAACAGGGATACCCAAAAGCTTAGAGAACTCCTCCATGGTTGGAACCAGCTGATAATCAGGGAATGTAAAGCAATGGTGCTTTGGGTCAAAGAACTGAAACAGGACACTCATCATGTCTTCATTGAACCCTAAAGTGACTAGATCCAATAGGTGACCATGTCTCTTGATGAACTGGGAGTGATCAGACACTTGAGAAACCAACTCTTTAAGCTTGGGAGGTATCCCCACAAAGTTGATCCTGATGGTGTTTCTACGAGCATAAGCCATGACCTACAACAAAGAACAAAGATAAATCCCTTGGTCCTTGAAATGGTTAGTGAAAATGCTATGCTCATGATGCATGATGATGTCATGATGTTATGCTCAATCACAAACATGTGGCACACACAAACAAGTCACACCACAGCCCTAGGTTTAAAGGCTCGCATGAGGTTCAAAGGTAAGTACCCTCCCCTGAAGTTAGATGGTTCATCCTGTCCTACAAAAGTAACCAGGTTCTAAGGGATCTCAATATCATTGATCCTTCACAAGGGTGGTTGTTCAGTAGGCAACTTACTTGCCAACCAAAACCCTCCAAGTTTAGGATCTCAATGAGCGTAGTATCGAGTGTCAACCAACTTCAGTCTGCACCAAAGCCGGCTACCTCACTACTTTATAAAGGCCAAGATGAGTTAACTAGGGTTCTAAAAGTTAGTTAGTGCATTGACAACATATGGCAGCCTCATATTATCCTCAACTTGACTTAAGGAACATAAGCACCAACCAAGAAGTCACACTAACTATGGCCACCAGATCAACCATATCGATATACGTCGTACAGTTCCCTTGGTCTATTGCCATTTACCTAAGGTACACTTGATCCGGGTTAGGACCTTTCACACATAAGAGCACCCCAACAAGATAATATAAAGCAATCAAGGCAAACAATTTAAAGTGATCTAATTCCTAAGGGTACCCCTCTTTAATATTAAATCCCCAGCAGAGTCGCCAGTTCTGTAACACGGTGGGAGAACTGACTTTAAGTTATGTTGCGGATAGCAAGAGTCGTCACCGACTTTTATTTTATCCAAAGGAAAGGCATAAAAGAACAGGAAAGACCTTTTAAAAGATTTTTGGGTCCGGGGGGTAGGTTATGTAAAGGGAAGGTGTTAGCACCCTTTACATCCATGGTTATCCATGGGCTCTTAGTTACTTAGCTCACTTTTGAATTGTTTTTGAAAATGTGAAGTGTGTGAATAGAAAATTTTCATAAGAGTTAATAATGATCCATGTACGGATGCGTAAAAACTTGTGTTTGAAAATTTGTTTGAAATTTGTTAAGTGTTTGAAAATTTGGAATGAAGTGAGCAAGCAACTATGAGATACCTACCCTAAAGTTTAAGTCTTTTCTGTTCTTTATCCTTTAAGTGGTAAGACTATCCCTATTATTAAGGAATAGGTAGTCATTACCTTGGATGTAAGGGACATATGAGGGACATCTGTTTTATGAAGGCAACTGTGGGGTGTATTAAGCATTTAGGAGGGACTGTCATCATTATTCGAAAAGGGACTTGATCTTTAAAGGCAACCATTTAGGGACTTGATGACTTTTCTTTTTAAGGGACTTGCTTTATACACCCCACTTGACCTTTTTGAATAGGCAACAATGAGAGGCAACCCTAGAAAGTGAGATGGCGATTAAAAATCGACTTACGTGTGTGAGTGTTCAATTTAATTTATCTTATAATTTTAAATGATCTAAATTCAATTTTAAGTAGAATACATATTCACACTCCCTAAATTACTAACCATAGCATAAAATTAAATAAATTAAATATTTACAAAATTTACACCAAGGAGCAATTACATAATAATTATAATGAGCAATTAAAATAAATAGCAAATAAATAAATAATAAGAAGAAATAAATAAGCAATAAATAAATATAATAGGGGTTAGTAATAATAATAATAAAAAAACAAATAAGGTTAGAGAAATAATAATAAGCATAATTAAATAAATAGATTAGAAATAATATGATTAGTAACAATAATAAAAGGCAAAATTTAAATGGTTAATAGCAAAATAAGAGTAATAATTATAAAATTTAAAATTTATAAACAAATTAAATAAACAATGAACATATTATGAGAAATTATTAAATTTTGCAATTTTAGAAAATATTTACATACCTAATTAATTATAAACAAAGATATAATATTATTAAAATGTGATTAACTATTATTATATTATTTAAAATATGTACATAATAACTATGTTTACAAAAATTTAGAAAATAAAATTAAGTTTTTAATATTATATAAGGCAAACTAGGGTTTCTTAAAATTAGGATTTGTTTAGAAAATATTTTTTAGGGTTTAATTTAATATACAAAAATTATTTTAATAAATATAAGTACATTAAAAGAAATAATTTTTTTTAAATAAGAAAACATGATTCTTAAACATTAGAAATATTGAATAAACATTTTATAGGATTATATATCATTATTAATAAAATCTAAATTAATTAAACAAAACAAAATAAAATAAAAAAACAAAACAAACCTGGCTGGGATTTGAACCCAGGAGGCTTTGGTTACCAGCAGCAAGACACACCACTCAGCCATCAGCGCGCAGGTGAAATAAAAGGGAGAAAGATTGGTTTTATGCTTTGCCTGAAAAAAAAAAAATAGAAGCAAAAGGCCTGGGGGAGAATTGAACCCAGGACCTTTGAAGCTAATAAACGCACGCATGACCATCCGGCTGGGAGAGCCCATCTGATATTTGAATGACAATTGAACATAATATATTATGCTTCATAGTTAACCTGAAAAAATAGAAAAAATAATGGTACAAGGCAGGATTCGAACACAGGTTTCGTAACCAAACACAAACGCCTCTTTCCACTGGGACACATGCTTCTGTGTGACAAATAACCAAGATGAATACATAATATTTTAAATCAAAATTTCAAATATGAAATTCGCGCCGGAACACCTTCATCTTCAACCTCAAATTCGTAGGGTTTCCTGCGAATTTTTCTGGGAAAACTCCTACGAATTTTCATGCCATTCAAACCTGCGAATCACATACATCGTCATACGAGTGAAATTTCTTCAAATTGAACCTGCAAACATGATCTACACAACAATTACAGTCCAAATATGAGTCCATTATCAATTTATATTAGGTATTCTATGAATCCCTAATTTTGAAGCTTTAACCCTAATAATGGCCGATTGCTATTTAGGTCACGAAACTCCAATCTCTTTGTCCAGAAACCTTCACAAGCTCAATACAAACATCATAAACCAAACAAAATTCATTGAAATACATTAAATTAGTGAAACCGAAAAAAATATATTCAAGAACAAATAGAATTCGGATTATGTATTATGGAGTGATTTTGATGCGTATGAGTGATGGTTTTGCTTCAAGGAGGTCCAAGGAACATTGCTATGTTCTTATTTTACCTTAAAACACCTTGTATGAATGAATCCGAATATGAGTTTTGGAAGAGATTTTTGATTTTATGAACTTACTCTTAGGGCAGAAAATTCGTGGCCTGGTGATTGAGTTGTGTTTAGTACTTATAGGTAAATGAATTTAGGTCATAACATTGAATGGTTGTGTGGAAATTTTGATATGAAAAGATTCAAATTGATCATGCCTTAAAAATCCAATATTATTGTATGAAGGCTTACTTTTTTTGGACCAATCTTGTGATTTCCTTCCTCTTCAATTCCAATCAACATTTAAGACATTCTAGAAACTCAATCTCCATCAAATATTACATTTTCATATTTTATTTTTATTTAAAATGATTTTTAATGAATTAAATCAAAATAAATAAAAATAAAATAATAAAAATTCTGATTTTTAATGATTTGGGTCGTGCATGAAGTCAATGTATGGATTGGGTCATCATTTGGCAAGCCCATTTGGAAGAAATTGGTTTTAGACCTCCTTTTTCATCATAAACCAACTTAAAATTTCCCAACTTTGCAAGGGCACATATCCTTCAATTTTAATGCTATGAGGGTGTTCTTGGACATTTTGGAAAGCTTGAAGAGTCCTCTAACCAACCCCACTTGTTTCATGTCCATATCATTTACCAATCTCAAGTTATGCCCTTTTGAAGTTGTTGACTTTTTGTTGACTTTCAAAAGGACCTATAATGTCTTAGCTCATACCTTCCAAATGAAGCATTTTTGGGCTTGGCTTGTGAGACACAAAGTTGTAGATAATTCAATTTCCTTCAAAATGAGCTTTGAGTGGAGACTTGGTGATGAAGTATGTGAAAGTTATGGCTGGTCAAAGTTTAGTTGACTTTTACTAAGGAAACCCTAATTTAGAAACTCCTGATTCTTGATGATCTGGAATCTCCTTGATGAATCATGATCAACCCTTGATCAAATGATGAATTTTACTTCATATACTTGATGTTGGAAAAAAATCATGAAGTTTGACTTTGGTTTGACCACAGTTGACCTCAGTTTGACTTTTTAACTACATTGACTGATTTTGACTTATCTGATCATCTGACTGAGCAAACTTCTGAGAAAAGTCTTGAAACTTGTCATGGGGGTTCTTAAACACATATAAGATGTTATGAAGCTCACTTGAAGTCTTGTAAGTTCATTTAGCCTGATTAAAGTCAAAACCCTAGTTTTGGATGCACTGCTTAGGAGGTGCATTGTCTGAGGAAATTGTCAACTCTTATGGCCAATTGTGAACCTTGTGAATCATCATAAAATGTCTTGTGAACCTCATGGGAGGTATTGTGAACCTTATGAACCTTGTGAACCTTCATGAAGTGACCTGTAGACTTCATGGACCTCATGAAAGGTTATGTAAACATTGTGAATCTTGTGAACCTTGTGAACCTTCAAGAAGTAACTTGTAGACTTCATGAACCTCATGAAAGGTCTTGTAAATGTTGAGAAGCTTGTGAACCTTGTGAACCTTCAAGAAGTGACTTGTAGACTTCATGAACCTCATGAAAGGTTTTGAAAGCATTGTGGAACTTGTGAACCTTGTGAACCTTCATAAAGTAACTTGTAGACTTCATGAACCTCATGAAAGGTCTTGTAAGTGTTGGGAAATTTGTGAGCCTTGTGAACCTCTTTAGCACACCATGTCTTGTATTGTGAGGGCAAATTTTGGGGTGCAACAGGGAGCAACAGGTGGATCGAGATCAATATTATGCCCAAGATGCAATGATGTGTTCGACGAGAAGGAAACTGAAAGATATGAGGCTGACAAAAATGAGACTTTAGCCGCTGAGGGGTCCCGTATCCCAAAGTTTGTGTTCGACAAGGGTGGTAACCTGCGTCAAAATGAAGAATTCCAAAGACAGGCCAATTCATCCAGGACTAAAACTTTTGTGCCACCATCTGACACCCCACATGAGAAGTAGGTCGAACCAGTCAATAAAAAGGGCAGCAAAAGGCCGAAATGGAGGGTGTTGGACTTAGAGAAAACGACTAGGAAGAAAAACAAACTTAGGGGTTATGTGGTTTCTCCAAATTATAAAGTGAAGAACCCAATGAACATGACCTAGTGAAGGCTCTACCAGAGAAATAAGAAGGCCTAAAAAGGGGCATCAATATCTCGACCAAGGTAGGGAGAGGCCCTTGGATCAAAGGAACAGCACCCAAAAGTAAGGTGGGTCGAGAAAGGAAAGATTATGGCGAACCAGACGCTGACTATTGGAATCTCTGAGAGAAAAGAGGTAATATCCAAACAAAAGGAAGAATGTACTCCTGTTGTTGAAAAGGGGAAGGAACCTGAATACACCCCTCAATTCAACAAAGAAAAGCCCACATATTCCCCTCATTCTGACGAAGAGTATACCCCGTCATCAGAAGATGACTTCGACGAGGACATGTATGATGATACCTGTAAACACCCCAAATTTTCCCTCACTAAGTTCACACCATGGCTTGTGATCTTTCATATTTGCATTAGTTCAAACATACCATCTCATATTGCATTTTTGCTTCACTACATTAGTTCAAATTCATCTGCATCTAGGGTTTGTGATCTGAGCAATCCAGGATCCATCTGAGCTACTCCAAAGGTCTTCAATCATTCCAAGAGGGTCCATGTATGTTCAATCATCATTTTATATCCCTCAAAGGTCAAGCAAGTCAAAGAATCACAAGAACTTGCAAAGCATGGAAGCAGAACCAGGGTTTCACTACACAAATGACCTGAAATTAGGGTTTTGGTTTCAGAGGCCATAACTCCAAATTTTTTGGTAATTCTTGTTTCTAAGGGTCTCAATATGTTATAAGGATCATGTGTACCAAGTTTGATGAAGAAATTCATTATGGAAGTCATATGTTCATTGGGTAACTTCTTGAGCAAGTCAGGGCAAAATCAGGGCATCTGAGCCCCCCATCAATGGAACCAAAGTGGATTTTTCATCAAATTGAAGTTATATGATCTTTATTTGATCATTGAAGTGCTTTGAAGTTCACAAAATTGAAGAAAATTGAGCTAAACCAAAAGTTGCCAAAAATGGAAATGACTTGTAATGTAAACTTTCCATTTTGGGAAAGTATTTCAACCTCCTCTTTCTCAACCAAAAATGCTTCAAATGAAAAATTGTTGGTCATGAAAGTTGTAGATTGGATCATTCCCTTTTCAAAAATTACAAGAACAAGTCCTAATTCATTATGGAACTCAAGTTATGGCTTGTCAAAGTTGGCAAAAATCACATAATTTTCAAGAATGCACCAAAGAGGGATTTTTGCAAAACCACTTGCCAATTCATTTTATGACTTCAAACACACTTCTATGTATCATAACATCATAGTACATTGCCTTAAGATCAGAATTTCCCAAAGAATTGTGTCATTCCATGCCTTGAACATCAAGAAATTACAAAAGGGCCAAACTTCATGGAATTTGCAAAATGACACATAACTTTGTTTCAACTTGCTGAATTGCCTCAAAACCATTTTCCTGGACCTCCTTGATCCATGCTGCGCATGGACAAGCCAAAAAGCCAGTTGCACCATTGCCTATACCTCAAGTACAAACTTTATTGACTTTGTGCAAAAACACCCATACCAATCACCACAGTCCACCACCCACTTTCTGCCCAACCAGGACTCTACAAGCATGCTTCAAGGATCTTTTTTCATAAGACACACAAGCTGAAACCCCAGATAGCTCAGCATTCCCAAAATCATCCCTCTTGCAAATTCCTTTGAAACTCTCTGAATACTCACTCAATCTTCAAATAAATTTCACCATTCATCTTAAAATCATGCACTGAACATAAGGAAACCATTAGAACAGCCAAAAACACCCCATACACAAAACACGATTCTTGGCCAGTTGAAGTGCAATCACACAAACCAGCCAAAACAAACTTCCTCTAAGCATCAAAGTTTCATCAGGAAGGTCATTGGAGTCAGCTTGCACAAGAGAAGTGGCCAGAAATCTCCAAACTGAGGAAGCTCAAGCTCAGATAACTTCTTCAAACTTTTTTCCAGAAGTGTTATTTTAAGTGTTTAGATTGATCTTCATGCTTTGCTGATCACCATGATGTGTTTACTTTTGAGAATGGTTGAGAAATGAGCTTGTATGCATGTTCTGAAAGTTTTACCATTTTTTGATTTTCTCTTCGAATCTTGTGATTGAGCCATTATAAATTTGTTTTAAGGTTGGATTTGAGTTCAGGAGAGTGAGGTGAGTTGATCTGGAGCTTTAGAGCTCCAGAAATAACCTAGGGTTGAAGTTTGGGGTTTACTCAGGGAGGGTCTGGCCGGAGAAGATGACCGGAGGTCTTCTCCGGCCACTTGAAAGTGATTAATGTGCTAATTAGGGTTAGGGCTAGGTTTAAATGTGAGACATCTGATCTTAGCTTCCCGCGTGTGTTGGATGGTGGAGATTAAGTCATTTAATTTAATTCTGGATTAATTAATTAATTAAATAAGATTAGATAAGTTTGAATTTCGTCCATAGGATGTGGCGCGCAGTCAACCTTAAAATCCCTATAATCAACCTGAGCCCTTAGATTAGCTTACTTCCAATTAATTCAGTTTTTAATTCATATTTTCTTATTTATTTTGCACAATTAATTTAAAATAGCTAGAAAATTCCAAAAAATATTTTCTTTTGTATTTTGCATTCAAATAATTTCATTAACCCAAAAATATTTTTATTTTTATTTTTTATATTAAAAAATAATTTTAAAAATATTTAAATGTTTATTTTAATTAATTAATGAAAATTAATTAATTAAAATATCATTTAGGTTTCTAAAAATCCCAAAAAAAATCACATTGTATCTTAGGACATTTAGAAACATTGTCATACCACCCATACAAATTTATTTTTGGTTTTGAACAATCTTTAACAATTTTCTTGAATTTAGGGTTCATAAAATTCCCATTTTTGAACCCTAACTTTAAGAATTCTTTTCTGCCTAACCATGAATGGTATGACATTGATTCTTTTTGCATTGATCTTCATTTAGCATGTAGTATCTAACATAATTTTTTCACAAATTTATTCTGCATTTTTGATTTGATTTGCATTTTTTCCCTTTAGGTACCTTAAAACCCTAGATAAATTAGAAAAATCATAACTTTCATTAGGTTAAGAGTTAGGTCTCCTCCTTTGGGGTGTGACATCATATAGGGTTAGGGTTCCTTTGATTGAATTTTCAATTTTTTATCTTATGTTTTGTTTCTGTGTTTGACTTTTGCATCTCATGTTGCATTAAAACCCTAATTTCTCATGTTCATTTGCATACATCTTGCATATGCATTCATTCATGAACTTGCCATGACATTTCATGCATTCATATGTCATCTTAGACATCCTAGGACACATTAGAATCATACTTGATCATTTCTTCATCCATTTTCCATGATTTGTATTCATTACATTCCATGAACATCCATGTGTTTTCATGCTTCTTACATACCTCATTTGCATTCTCATCTCTTGTATGAACATTCATATCATTTGACATACATTTGCATCATCTCTTAACATAATTTGAATCATTAATATGCTTCTGGTTTTGGTTTGCATCCTTGCATACATTCCATTTTCATTTCATTCTTTCTTTTATGCTAACCATTTCAGGTGGTAAGTACTTTGAGAAGTGAATTTGCCTTCACTTCTCACTTCTCTTCTCTTTCTCTCTTATGCATCATTGCTGCATTTTGATTTTGCTTTAGAGTGAGCTTGCTCATTCATGTTCTTCCTTCACATTCTTTCTTCAAGTAACTTATCTTCTTAAGTGAAGTAAGTTAACTTGTTTCTTCTGCTTCTCCTTCTTTCATCTGCTTCTTCCTTGGTGGCTTTTCTTGAATTCGACTCAGCGAATTCGACTCAGCCCACTAACTTGTAAACATATCAAAAATTACGGCTAAGAAAGTAAGTCGAAAGCATAAAATTAAAGTTCCATTAAAACAAAGGGCTAAAGGCCTATATCCCATACATCAAAAATCAAAATGGCCAAAGGCCAGTATCCCATACATAAAAATGGTTTCAAGAAACGTGATGCTAAAGAAAATACCTAAAAAACAAAAGAACCTAAGCAGGGAACCTACTCCTGAAATTTTCAAAGATTGCCTTTTTTATGAAGGAGTTTGCTGAAAATGTTGGATCTTCTTGAGCGCATGAGTTGGATCTTCTCTTTGAGAGAAATCGCCTTTTCGACATGAGAAAATCTTTGAGCTACCTCTTTGTCGATGTCTTCTTGAGAGGTCAATGGTTCAGAAGAAACTAAAGAGGATTTTTGTTCCTTGACTTCAGTAATCTTACGATGCAATTCGGCTATCTGAGCTTGATAATCTGAAACCTGTTGGTCGAAGTTCTGCAGTTTGTTGGAGCATTCCTCTTTCTGATGTTCAAACTCATAAAGTTTAGCTTCACAACAAGAAATGAAGGCCCAATCAAGGTCCATCTCATTAATAATTGTTTTGATTTGAAGATCAGCATTATGACAGCTCGACAAGTCCTTAATCACCTGAGTAAAGAACACTTTGAATTCGACAAGATACGGGGTTGTGCCAGTAGGCAATTGGTACAGAGATAGTTTGTCGATCATCTTGAATACGTCTTTGGAAAACTCTGATTCGGTGGCAAGGGCATCCAGAAACCTTTCTTGAAACATGTACTCTTTGAGTTCATGCAGCTTAACATCGAAAGAGGGATAAGCCTCAGGATCACGCAAAGGCACCAGGCCAATTCTAGAGTAATCCCTGGTATGAGGGAGAAATTGTTGCAACCATTTTAACACGTCAGCAGGATTTGTCTTCTTTTGGGAAAGGATATCCTTTGGGTGGATGCTTCAAGGGCCTGAGGAGTAGCCATGTTGACATTAGACTCGTTCAAAGTTTGAACAGTCAATGGTGTTTGGATTGTTTGAGCAGGAAGAGCGTTTGGAAGGACCATTGCTTCATTAATTTCGATGGCATGCTGATTATCTGCAGCTCTAGTTGTTTGAGGTGTTGTTGTGGTAGTGGGAGTTTGTTGATAAGCGGATTCAACGGCCACAATTGGTTGATTCTCGATAGTTGCAATTTCAAGGAGAAGTTGTGGTTGTTGTTGATCCTCGTCAATGTCAGTGTGAGGTTTTGTTGTTATTGTTAAAACCTATGGAAAATTGGGTTGGAACTCATCAACCTTCTGAGGAATGGGTGGAACCTTCAACCTAGATGAGGGGTCAACTAAAACCTCTGACGTTGGAGTTTCGACAATAATGGTCGAATCAACCACTTTGACCTGTCACAATCAGAAGAAAGCACCAATTAGTGGAGCAAGGGATTAAGAAAGAAGTAGAAATATGAGGGTTAGTCACCTCAGAAATGGGTCTAAGTTAAAAACCCTCGATTAAGTCCTTGGGGACTGTAGGAGAAGGTTTCACGACCGTTCTTTTCACTTTCTTGGCTCCCGTCTTTTTCTTTTTCTTGGGATTTGGGGAAGAAATATCCAGATCAGTGGGAAAAACATGAGAGTGAGTACTCCCATTAGAAGCACTCCTTTCTGGAGGTGGCACGGTTTCAACAATCTAGAAACAAAAAGGCATATAAGTGGATGCAGACATAAGCAGAGAAAATTAGTAATTAGAAAAGACTCACCTCTAAGTGTTGGACTTTGGTTTTCTTTGTAGCTGGGGAAGGAGGAAGAACGGTCGGCCCTCGTTTCGAACCCTGATAAATGATAATATAAATACCACATGCAACAAGTTATATATCATAGAAGAAGGAATGTCGAAAGTTACCCTTCGAGGAAGTACGTCGGTGTCAGCAGCCTAGGTGTCCGTCTTGGTAGTTTCGGCCAAGCTAACAAAGGCATCTACCATATTTTCCAGGAAGAGATCCCTTTGGAAATGCTCAGTTTGGTAGTTCGCTCACCAGATGTTGAACTCTTGGGTTGTATGAAACGAGGCATCGAAACAAAAAGTTGGCAACTCCAAGATTTGGTTCCTTGCGGTCAGTTGTGCTTGTTCCTCTTTGTCGGTAAACCTGCTATCGAGACGTCCAATGAATCACGAGGAACTGCACCTTAATGGCCCTAGTGGTCTCTTCTTCTCTGAAGGTTACAATCAGGTCGACATAACCCCGGGATTTGGAGACAAGCCCATTGAGTGCTTGGAGACCTGAGCCCACGTAGGGTGTCAAATATGTCTCGTTGAGTTGTAAGGTCGCGAAGAGTTGGGAGTACATGATATCGACGGAGCTTCCCTGGTCGACCAGGATCCTCTGAACGTCGAAGATGGCCATTTACGCACGAACGAGTAGGGGGTGTTTGCGTTAGGTGCTCCTCTGAGGAGGTCTTCCTTATAAAAGGAGATAGGCATTGATCCCCCGCGGGGAGGATCAAGAGTGGAGTTTTGGTTGGAGCTGGTACTGATAAGTTGATCAAAGCGTCACTTTATCGACCCCACTGTAACTTTGTTGTGCCTGCCCCCTGAAATTACCATTGCAGGGGAAAAGCTCCAATGGGTTGTAGGTGGCAAAATAAGCAGGACTGGTGTACGGTTCGGGGATATAGAAATCCTCTGGCCGCATGATGTTGAGGATAACCTGGAGGTTAGCTTCCGTGGCTGGAGGGGCAGTTTCTTCCACTTTTCGAGCTTCCTACACCTCCTGTCGGGGAGCCTCATTTCCTTTGGTGAACTGCTTCAGATAGCCGTCTCGAATAAGGATTTCAATGGCATCCTTTAGATGGATGCAATCGTCGGTATTGTGTGTCGCTCCCACCAAAATGAGATTAACTCAAACGGGGTACAGACGCGAACGGTCGGCAAAAGAGGAAGAATGAATAGAGTCACCAGCTAGGCATTTTTATCCCGAAGGAAAGGTAATGCTGCATAAACCTAAGAAAAGATATGGATAAGACGGTTGCGAACCAGAGAGACTGAGAAAGGGGGTTGGTTACAACCTGGGAAGGTATTAGCACCCAGATTGTCCGTCGTACTCGACGGGATCCACGTTTGAAAGATTTGTGTTTTAAAGGGGTAGTGTCAGTGCAATTTGTGTATCAAAGCTGGAAAGAATGCAAGTGTCAGTGCAAAAGAAGTGTGAAGTGCACAAGAGAAGTGTCAGTGTAAGAACAAGAATGAAAAGCTCAAGACTATGAGGCTAAAAGAATGATGCTGAAAGGGGGGGGATACACAGAGACTTTTGTTCGATAACTGTTAAGTTATGCCTACGTATCCTCTCGTGCAATGAGGAAGTCAGAACACCGTAGTTCGACTCAAAGAGACTGAAAGATAAATTGACTTATGAACTGCTTACTTGTCTATGCTCAAGTGTATGACCTGTCTGGCTCAGGTGCTAACTGTCTTGCATTAGACGGAAGAAGCGAGTTCTCGTTTGTGAGTGAATGAGGTGAGAAAAGAATCCCGGAGGAGACGATTATTGTTTGTTTTTTTGTGTTTTCAATCTTTTATTGCTTTTTGGTGTTTGTCATAGGAAAATGAGCTTAAGCCTAAACCAAGGGTTATTAAACTCATCACATCCTCCCTCTGATTAGGGGTAATGAGAATACCTTAAGCATGAAGTAAACACCTCACACTTAATCACCATGATGTGGGATTAAGATCATTAACCTACTTGTAATTATTTAGATGTTTTTGGAGTTTTTGTTTAGTGTTAAGTAATGAGTCTAAGCCATAATCAGGGATTAAACAGACTCATTACACCATCCTAATAGAAGGATAATAGATGAGAATGTTTAAGCTGAGGAAAGCTCCTCAACTTAATCCATGATTAGGGATTAACCTCATGACAAAACAAAGCCTTTGTTAGGTGGATTTTAATTAATGGTAAGATTAAGAAGTGGATTTTATGGTTTGTAAGACAACTTGAGGAGGACTTGTCCATTAACACTAGGGTTAGTCCTTCTTAACCAATTAAGGAAGAATTAGAACCCTAATGCAAGGCCCAAGTTACAAGCTTGATGTCTTGATGATTATTAAGTGGATTGATTAAGGGATTTAAACACATTAAGGGTTTAACACTTAGGATTAAAGTTATACACTCCATCCTAATAGAAGGATGCAGGCATAAGCTTAATCACAAAGCCTTAAAGCCTTTAGGGTTTAGTCCCTGATTATGAGATGAGAAAAGAAGACTCAAAGAGACACAAAAGGTAAAAGCTAAGTGGGGGACTAATCAAACCCTAATTGTCATCATGCTTGGTCATTCCTAGGGTTTGTGAGGCTTAAGAAATAAAGAGATCTTCAAAGGCCACCAAGGAGGAACAAGATGAAGGGAACAAGAAACAAAGAGAAGCAAAACAACTTGCTTCACTCAAGAAGTCAAGTTGCTTGAAGAAAGAAGGTAAGATGAACTAGAATGAGCAAGCTCAATCCAAAGCACAAGATAAAATGCAGCAATGATGTATAAGAGAGATGAAAAGAGATTGTGAGAAGTGAAGGCAAATTCACTTCTCAAAACAACTTACCACCTGAAAAGTTAGCAAAAGAAATGAAATGCAATGCCAAATGAGATGCAATGTCATGATGCAAACCAAAACCAGAAGCATTAGTATGATGTTAATGATGCTAAGAGATGATATAAACATGAGGCAAGGCATTGGAATGATCATACAAATATATGGATGCAAGAGAAGCATGTTTTGAACCATGGATGTTCATGAAAAGTTATGAAATGCAAAAGACATATAACATGGCAAATGAAAGATGCAATGATCAAACATGGTTATAATATGTCCTAAGATGTCTTATGAATCAAGTGGATGCACAAAATGTCATGGCAAGTCATGGTATGCAAGCAAATGGAAGATGGATGCAAAGGAAGGCATGAATTAGGGTTTATGATCCACACACAAAGCAAAATTCAAAATCAGAAGCATATGACATGATAAAAATTTGAAAATGCAATCAAAGGAACCCTAAACCTACACAAACTCACTGCCCAAAGGAGGGGATCTAACTCTTAATCTAGTGAGAGTTATGAATTTCCTAAGATTGCTAGGGTTTTAAGGTACCTTGTCAAGAAAAATGCCAAACAAAATGAAAATGCAAGATCAATTCATGCCAATTTTATCTTATAAACTACATGTTATGCAAGATGCAATGCAAAAAGAATCATTGTCCAACTCTCAATGGTTGGGCAGAAATGAATTTTTGAAGTTTGAAACAAAATATTGCCTTGAAATGAAATTAAATCCAAAGAAAATTATCAAAAGGCATCAAGAACAAAAAAGAAATTTGGTTTGGGAGTTGGACGATGTTTCTAAATGTTTCTAAATGCTATATGAATTTTTTTGTGATTTTTAAATACCTAAAAGTATTTTTAATTAATTAATTCTCATTAATTAATTAAAAATAATCTTTTAAATGATTTAAAAATAATTTTTAATGCAAAAAATAAAAATAAAAATATTTTTGTGTTCTGAAGAATAATGAAAATCTTGACAAAAAATTTCATAATTTTTAAACATTTTTTGCTATTTTAATTAATTCGTGCAAAATAAATCAAATAAAATGAAAATAAAATGAATTTTAAATGAAAAATGGGAAAGTCAGCTGATCTGAGGGTCCAGATTCAAAGTCAGGGGGGCGGGAATTGACTTGGCGCGCGAATGGACGGCCTGAATTCAAACTGGCCTAATTATGATTAAGCCCTAATCCAAAACCCTAATTACTCTCAGATGACCGGAACAGTGTTCCGGTCATCTTCTCCGGCAAGGTCCTCACTCAATCTCTCTTAATACGCCATGAAACTTCACAAATCTCTCCAGAATCAATCATTAGACCACTCTAAACAAGAATCCAGCAATCAAAATCATTTATTTTCACTCAAACTCAAGAATCAAAACAAAAAGCATTTCACGGGCAAAGTTTCAGAACAAGCATACAACCTCAAAACTCAATCATTTTCAAAAATAAAAGGTTCAGTGAACTCAGGGAAGCATGTAGATCATTTTAGAAACAAGAAATAAGAGTTCTGGAAAAATTAATTTCTATGGCTACCTGAATCGAAGCTTTCAACCCAAGAGCTTTCTGCCTGCCTCTTTGCCTCAAAATGGTCCCAATGGTCCTCTTGATGAAGTTATGAAGCTTGGTTGGAGTTTATAATGGTTGGTTTGAGAGATTGCTTGAGTTCTGTTCAAAGAGGGGCAGAAATCGTATTTGGTTTATGTGAGGTTTCAGGCTGTATCAATGGCTGGTTTGTGATCAGTGAGTCATGCTGAGGTGTTTTGTGAAGTTTGTTTTCATGTTTGATGCTTGTGTGATTAGGTTCGAAGAAAAATGCATAAGAGGCATAAACTTGGAACTATGGCTATGAGAGAGCTTCAGCATGAATTGTTATGTGTTATGGCTTGCCTTTGGTCCACTTATCACTCATGGATAGGTCTGTGGAGTTGGTGTGCCCTATTGTGATTGGTATGGGTCTTTTGCAAAAAAGTCAAGCTTTGTGTAAGTGAGGTATGGGCTCATGGCTAGCCAAGGACAAGAGGGGTGTCCTGCGCAGCAAGAAGTGTGGAGGACCATAGGATCAAATTTGAAGTCAGCCAGCACATGGATTAAGGTTTGAGTGAGGTTTTGCAACTTTGTTCATCTTTGGCCCTTTTGAGGTTTCTTGATCCACAAGTCATAAAAATGAGTGAACTTTTGATGCAATCTGATCTTTAGGCTTTGGTTTATGTTTGTGTGAAGTTTAGAAGTCCATTTGAAAGCTCAATTTGCCTTGGCAAGGGATTTTGCAACTTTGCCTCTTTGGTAGAAAACTTGAAATTATGTGATTTTTCCCAACTTTGACAAGCCATAACTTTTGATCCAAAATGAATTAGAATGAGTTCTTGTACTTTTTGAAAAGGTAATGATCCATTCTACAACTTTCATGACCAAAGTTTTCCCATTTGAAGCATTTTTGAATCAAAAAGCAAGGGTTGAAAAAGTTTCCCAAAATGGCAATTTTCCATTACAAGTCATTTTCCCAAAAAGTCAACTTTGCAAATGGCTTGAAATTCTTCAATTTTGTGAACTTCTAACATCTTCTATGATCAAATAAAGATCATACACAATCAAAATGATGAAGAACACCCTTTGTTTGGGTCATTGAGGGCCTCAGATGCCCTGATTTTGCACTGACTTGCTCAAAAAGTCAACTCTTGATCAGATGCCTTCCCCATGGAATTTCTTCATGAAAATTGATATGCATGATCCCTATACCATATAGAGACCAATAGAAACAAGAATGACCAAAAAATTTGGAGTTATGGCCTTTGAAACCAAAACCCTAGTTCTAGGTCATCTGTGCAGTTAAACCTGGCTCTGCTTCCATGCCAATCTCAGTTCTTGTGATTCTTTGACTTTATTGACTTTGTGAGGGTATAATATGATGCTTTAACATACATGGACCCCTTTGAAGTGATTGATGACCTTTGGAGTGGCTCAAATGGCTCTTGGATTGCTCAGATCACAAACCCTAGATGCAGATGACTTAGAAACAATGCAGTGAAACAAAAATGCAATATGAGATGCTATGATTGGTACTTATGCAAATGAAAAGAATCACAAGCCATGGTGTGAATGGGTGAGGGCAAATTTGGGGTGTTTACAGCTGCCCCTATTCAAACATGAGTTAGCTGTGCAGGATGTAAGCAACGGCTTAACAGGCAAACAAGATAACTTGTGGTTGAATACCAAAGACAGTCCAAAATTTGCGCTCACAGAATGAAGAAGAAAAGGGATATAGATTGTAAAGAAAAATAAAGTATGTAAAAAGTGACGGAGGACGACCGTCGAGCAGAGGACGCCTGTTGGGGATGAAGCAATGACGGGGACGACCAACACGCTGGGGAAGACGCGGGAAATAAAGCAATGACGGGGACGGCCATTAAGCTGGGGATATAAGGGATCATGACGGGGACGACCATCAAGCAAATCTATAAGACTTTCTGGGGATCAAAAAATAAATGATGGGGACGGCCATTGGGTTGAGGAAGTGAATAAAATAGATGATGAGGACGATCATCAAGAGGTGAAGGACGATCACCTAGCAGGGTACGGCTGCTCTGTTGGGGATAAGATGAGGGACGGTCATATAAGGTGAAGGACAATCACCTGGCAGGGTACGGTTGCCAAAAAGTATCACGACATAGGACGAATGTCGGATAAAAGGTCGACGATGGGGACGGCCATCGGATAAGCATGATGAAGGACGATCATCAAGAGGTGAAGGACGATCACCTAGCAGGGTACGGATGCTCTCAGGGTTTATCATGACATAGGACGAATGTCAGATAACAAGATCAACGATGGGGACGGCCATCGGATAAAGTGATGAAGGACGATCATCAAAGGGTGAAGGACGATCACCTAGCAGGGGACGGCTGCTAAATATCACGACATAGGACGAATGCCGGATAGAGAAGGGTTCCAATTAATGGAGACTTCGCTGGGGAAAGGATGATGGACGGTCATCCAAAGGTGAAGGACGATCACCTGGCAGGGTACGGCCGCCAAACGGGTATCATGACATAGGACGAATACCAGATAGAAATAGTTTACTGGAATTTGCTGGGACAAGTAAAAATGGACGAGTGTCTATATCTAAGAAATGAGAGGTATTGGTGTTTGGACATTGTGCATAGATTAAAGATGCGGACGAGCATCCTTAAGACCGTGATACGGACGAGTATCAGGTAGTAACAAACACTGTCACATGTTCAGAGATGATGATACGGACGAGTACCAACGGGTTAACAAAGAACACGGACGAGTATTGACTGGATAACAAAGAACACGGACGAGTATTGATTCTGCGGGGACTCTTCTGGGGAATAGTAGACACAGACGAGTGTCTAAATTCAAGAAGACATAGGTGTTCGATACGTGTATGGATTAAAGATGCGGACGAGCATCCTTAAGACCGTGATACGGACGAGTATCAGGTAGAAACAAACGCTTGACGCATGTTCAGAGATGATGATACGGACGAGTACCAACGGGTTAACAAAGAACACGGACGAGTGTTGAATCTGAAGAGGTATGAGTGGTGTATACAAGACACGAATGAGCATCTGTATGAGCGAAACAGGAGTAATAAGTATGAATGAAACAACGACAAGTGTCTAACTTGCCGGGGAGGGTGACACGGACGAGTGTCAAAAGGTATAATATAAACAAGTATATGATTTACAAAGTATTCAGGCAACTATGCTGGGGAAAGCGACACGGACGGGTGTCAGGGAATTGTATATATATGTATCTGTGAGTGCAAAGGGGACGCTTTGGCTTTCTGCTGGGGGTATGACACGGACGGGTGTCAAGAAGTATCTGTAATATGTAAGTGTTTGTTCGTAAAGAATGCTCGAGCGACTTTTACTGGGGAATGACGACACGGACGAGTGCCAAAAGGAGTGTATATCTGTATTTATGAGTGTAAAGCAAAAGCCTTGGCTTTCTGCCGGGGAACTCGGGGAGTTTCTCTGTATATCTTTGATGGATTGCCAGTACTTACAAGTGTTTGATTCAGAACATGGATTATGATTATGCAATATGTTTGATTTTTGTCGTAATGCTCCGTATTAGACGGAATGCTACGCTCTGTGGGGAGAATATGATGTGAATGCTATGATTATGCCAGGGTATTGATCCGGGGTTCGGGTCCTGTTGCTGAGGAGATCTCCGGTTGATCTGTTTGAAGTGAACATCCCAGCTGGGGATGAGATCAGTGGTAGATCTGACATATGGGACTCTGCTTGGGGATATAGGTCACTGATAGACCTATTCCAGTAAATGAAGGACCCAACTGGGGTTTGTAGAAGCTTTCGTCATTCTGTTGTGAGATCTTCGCGCGTCGCCCTTCTGGGCAGAGGTTGAGACTCTTTGGGGAGATGGTTCCCTGGCTTTTGTACTTGCCTGAGGAGGGAGTAACAAATGGCAACTCAGCTGGGGAGAAAACACTTCTGGTGCTATGACTGAGTAGATGGTGATTTGCCAGATTGCTGGGATGAAGTTTTCATGCCCTATGTTATGCTTTGAACACCTGCAATCCTGAAAAGACAGAGAAACGCACAAGTAATCCCGAGGTATCTCTTACCGGATTCCAATATAGGAGTTTAGATACTCCCGGGAGTAAGTATATTTCCTGCACACACGTATTTTTTAGAAGAAAAACATCGGTATTTATGCAATCAGTATTTTAAAGACATCGGACATTCTTGCAAAAAAATGAAAAAAATGTACGAGACGCAACATGACTGAAAAATCTGATTTTATTAATTCATGTGCCCTGAGTTGGCGAATACAGTCAGAGAAACAAATCCCCTAAAATGAGGAGATTGTTACAAATTGAGAAATAAAAGGTATTGGCAATGTTGATGACGCTTCAGGGAGCTTCCCTTTGCTATGACTCGTATGACACTTGACATTCTTCTTATCTCGCTTTCTGAGGAAGGCTGATTCTGAAAGCTTGATCCTTTCGAAGCTTACCAAATTGTAAGTGGTACAGATGAATTCAGAGTACAGTTGTTCGCTTATTCCCTTATTTTGCATGGATCGCCCTTTCGGGTTTTCAATCCATCGGGATACCCATTTTTGCCTGAGCTGTCCATTGTGGCTTTTCAACTCAGCGGGTGTACATTTTTATTTATTTTCCCTTATTTTTGCCCGAGTCTTTTATTC
This sequence comes from Lathyrus aphaca, assembly GCA_963966055.1. Lineage (NCBI taxonomy): Eukaryota > Viridiplantae > Streptophyta > Magnoliopsida > Fabales > Fabaceae > Lathyrus > Lathyrus aphaca. Next base: position 108,760,274 of record OZ014524.1, on the reverse strand, counting down.
TGTTTTTGACTCGCCGGGATGCCCTATTTTTGCCTGGACTTTACATTCTGTTTTTATGTCCAGCGGGTCATTTTATGCGAAGTATTTTTTAACTGCATCTGAATTCACAGGGGACGGGAAGTCTTCACCATCCATAGTGCTGAGCATCAGTGCTCCACCAGAGAAAACTTTCTTTACTACGAATGGCCCTTCATAATTCGGAGTCCACTTGCCCCTGTGGTCTGTATGAGGAGGGAGGATTCTTTTCAGCACAAGATCCCCTACTTGGTATTCTCGGAGTCTGACTTTCTGATCGAAGGCTTTCTTCATTCTTTTCTGATACAGCTGTCCATGGCAGATTGCAGCCAATCTCTTCTCTTCGATCAGATTCAGTTGTTCGTATCGGGATCGGACCCATTCTGCTTCGTTCAGCTTAACATCCATTAGTACCCGTAGGGAGGGTAACTCAACTTCAACAGGTAGGACTGCTTCCATACCATACACAAGTTGAAACGGTGTTGCCCCAGTGGATGTTCTGATTGACGTTCGGTACCCATGTAAGGCAAATGGTAGCATTTCATGCCAGTCTTTGTAGGTAACTACCATCTTCTGCACAATCTTCTTGATATTCTTGTTAGCTGCCTCAACAGCGCCATTCATCTTTGGCCTGTAAGGAGAAGAATTATGGTGTTGGATCTTGAAGTCCCGGCACAGTTCTGTCATCATTTTGTTGTTTAAGTTGGAACCATTATCAGTAATGATTCGCTCGGGCACTCCATACCGACAGATGATGTCTCTCTTTAGGAATCGGGCTACCACTTTCCTGGTAACATTTGCATAGGAAGCTGCTTCGACCCACTTGGTGAAGTAGTCAATGGCAACCAGGATGAATCTGTGGCCGTTTGAAGCAGTCGGTTCAATCTTGCCAATCATATCAATGCCCCATATGGCAAAGGGCCAGGGTGAAGACATCACATTCAGAGGATTTGGAGGCACATGCACTTTATCCGCATAGATCTGGCATTTATGGCACTTCCTGGCATAGGCACAACAGTCAGCATCCATTGTGATCCAGTAATAGCCTGATCTCAGCAACTTTTTAGCCATTGCATGCCCTCCTGCATGGGTACCAAAGGATCCTTCGTGCACCTCGTGCATCAACAAGTCTGCTTCAGTTCTATCAACGCATCTGAGGAGTATCATATCAAAGTTTCTTTTGTACAAGGAACCGTCAGTATTCAGAAAGAAACTACCAGCAAGCCTTCTTAATGTCTTCTTATCATTGGAAGATGCCCCAGGTGGGTATGTCTGATCCTCCAAGAAGCATTTGATATCATGGAACCAAGGCTTATCATCTTTTACAACGTCTACTGCAAATACATATGCTGGTCTGTCAAGCCTGGACACTGAAATCCGAGGTACAAAGTTGGCAGTTTGAACTTTGATCATGGATGAAATGGTAGCCAGAGCATCCGCGAACTGATTTTCATCTCGAGGGATATACTCAAGCTTGACTGTTGTGAAAAAAGTCAATAACCTTCTTGTATAATCCCGATAAGGTATCAGATGATCTTGGTGGGTGTACCATTTGCCGTTGGTTTGATTAACAACCAGAGCCGAATCTCCGAATATAGTCAAAGTCTTGATCCTGAGGTCAATGGCTTCCTCAAGACCCATAATACAAGCTTCGTATTCAGCTTCGTTGTTAGTGCAGTTGAAGGTGAGCTTCGCCGAGAAAGGCATGTGAACTCCCTTAGGTGTAATGAGTACTGCACCAACACCACGACCGTTCATATTAACAGCCCCATCAAACATCATAGTCCATTCTTCTTCCGGGTCAGGCCCTTCGGTGTGAACAGGCTCTTCATCATCTTTTGCTTTTATGAACATGATGTCTTCATCGGGGAAGTCAAATCTCATAGGCTGATAATCGTCAAGGGGTTGCTCAGCAAGATAATCAGACAATACACTGCCCTTGATGTCTTTTTGAGATGTGTACTGGATGTCATATTCTGTGAGGATCATTTGCCATCTTGCAACCCGTCCGGTAAGTGCTGGCTTCTCAAAAATGTACTTAACTGGGTCCATCTTTGATATTAATAAGGTAGTGTGGGTCAACATATACTGCCTTAGTCGGCGAGCAGCCCACGCTAAAGCACAGCAAGTTTTCTCAAGCAGTGAATAACGTTGTTCACAGTCGGTAAACTTTTTGCTTAGGTAGTATATTGCATACTCTTTTCGACCAGACTCATCATGCTGGCCCAGCACACACCCCATTGACTCTTCTAATACTGTCAAGTACATTATCAGAGGTCTTCCTTCAACTGGAGGCATAAGGATTGGAGGATCTTGCAAGTATTCCTTGATTTTGTCAAATGCCCTCTGGCAGTCTTCATTCCACCTGACCGTTTGTTCTTTTCTCAATAGCTTGAATAAGGGTTCACAAGTTGCCGTAAGGTGAGATATGAACCGGGAAATGTAGTTCAATCTACCTAGAAAACCTCGAACTTCTTTTTCTGTCTTCGGTGCAGGCATTTCTTGAATGGCTTTAACTTTATCAGGGTCAACTTCAATCCCTTTTTCACTTACAATAAATCCCAGCAGCTTACCGGATCGCACCCCGAATGTACATTTGTTGGGGTTTAACTTCAGTTGGTACTTCCTCAGACGCTTGAATAACTTCAACAGATTCACCAGGTGGTCTTCTTCTGTGAGGGACTTGGCAATCATGTCATCCACATAGCATTCAATTTCTTTATGGATCATGTCATGGAATAATGTTACCATAGCCCGTTGATAGGTCGCACCAGCATTCTTCAGTCTGAATGGCATCACCTTGTAACAGAACGTGCCCCAGGGTGTGATGAAAGTTGTCTTCTCCATGTCTTCAGGTGACATCTTGATCTGATTGTATCCTGAAAATCCTTCCATGAAGGAGAACACCGAGAACTGAGCCGTATTGTCGACCAATACATCAATGTGAGGTAAAGGGAAGTCATCTTTCGGGCTGGCTCTGTTCAGATCCCGGTAGTCCACACACATCCTTACCTTGCCATCTTTCTTAGGCACAGGTACAATATTAGCAACCCACGGCGGATAGCTAGTCACAGCAAGGAACCCGGCGTCCCATTGTTTTTGTACCTCTTCTTTTATCTTCATTGCCATATCTGGGCGAGTACGACGCAGCTTCTATTTTACTGGCGGACAGTCCTCTTTCAAAGGCAACTTGTGCATGACAATATCGGTGTCCAACCCTGGCATATCTTGATAAGACCAAGCAAAGACATCCACATACTCCCGAAGCATATCAATTAGTTGCTCTTTTACTGAATCTTGTAGGCAGGCCCCGATTTTAACCTCTTTCACCTCTTCTTCCATACCAAGATAAACCGTTTCAACCTCCTCCTGATGAGGAGTGATAACCTTCTCCTCTTGCCTTAACAACCTGGCTAGCTCTTCAGGAAGCTCATAATCTTCTTCAACCCCTTCATCAGCTTGATTGATTGGATTGTCAAAGTCATACGAAGCCATAGCTGTGTTGTTGTCGGTGCAGTCTGAAAGGCACTCTCTGCAAGGGTTTAGATTGTTCATTTTAGTGATTGATTTTAATCTTGTTTAGAAAAAGTGAAATGAAATTTATCATTTTGAAAACATTGCCATTTTATTTTTGTACAAAAAGAAAAACGAAAAACAGTGAGCGGAAAAGAAAAAGACTCATTTGCAAAAGATGTCCGATATTCATTGATTGATCTGTTTGCACAAAATTACAAGATGGCCCGATTACAAAATGAGTCTTGTCATCTTGGGCAAGATGCAAGACTTGATGCATGCTTAAAAATACAGGAAATAATAATTACTCTGCAGGAGTAACCCTTATAATTTCCTGGGAAGACCAGTTTGAGATATGGCTCCCCGGGATCCTTGGACGTATCCAGCTCTCCAGGTTGCGCTCATCTTCCGACTCGTCTTCCAAGTTGTTTACTGCATCTGGGGTGAGCATTCCCCCGCTGACAAAACTGGGCTTCTTGGCAACCTCTGATTGATCTTGTTGAGTTGGTTTGTAACCCAACCCAAATATGTCCTCCTTCTTCTCCATGGGCAGCAGCTTGCCCCAGCCTTGGGCAGTCCCCTCTTCAACAACCTTCCTGGCTTGCTGATAAGACGTCATGGAGGTCCCCAGTACAGCAGATGCTTCATTTATGTTCAGGGCTTCAAACCCCTGGCTCATGGTTTCATGGATTTCTCCATCCATCTCAATGTATTTGTACGTAGCCAGATGGCTAACAAAGATATCTTCTTCACCACAGATGGTGATGATCTGGCCTTCCCACTCGAATTTCAGCTTCTGGTGAAGGGTAGACGTAACAGCGCCAGCGGCATGGATCCAAGGTCTACCCAACAGACAGCTGTAGGCCGGCTGAATTTCCATCACATAGAAGGTAATTTTGAAAGTTTGCGGGCCAATCATCACTGGCAGATCAATCTCTCCAAGCATTGATCTCTTAGAGCCATCAAATGCTCTTACCACCAAATTACTTGGACGCAGAGCCAAGCCATCATACTCCAGCTTCACCAAGGCTTTCTTTGGTAGAACATTGAGCGAAGACCCAGTTGTTGCACCCCAAAATTTGCCCTCACAATACAAGACTTTGTGAAGGTTCACAAGGTTCACAAGTTCTCCAACACTTGCATAACCTTTCATGAGGTTCAGGAGGTTTACAAGTCACTTCTTGAAAGTTCACAAGGTTCACAAGTTTCTCAATGCTTATATAACCTTTCATGAGGTTCATGAAGCCCGCAAGTTGCTTTATGAAGGTTCACAAGGTTCACAAGCATCTCAACATTTACAAGACCTTTCATGAGGTTCATGAAGCCCACAAGTTGCTTTATGAAGGTTCACAAGGTTCACAAGCATCTCAACATTTACAAGACCTTTCATGAGGTTCATGAAGTTCACAAGTCACTTCTTGAAGGTTCACAAGGTTCACAAGTTCCACAATGATTACAAAGCTCTCCTGAGGTTTATGAGGTCTACAAAGTCACTTCATGAGGTTCACAAGGTTCACAAGCTTCACAATACTTCCCATAAGTATCATAAGACATTTTATGAAGGTTCACAAGGTTCACAAAGTTCACAATTGGTCAAAAGAGTTGACAATTCCCTCAGACAATGCACCTCCTAAACAGGGCATCCATAACTAGGGTTTTGACTTTAATCAGGCTAAATAGACTTCCAATACCTCAAGTGAGTTTCATAACATCTTATATGTGAATAAGAACCCCCATGTCAAGTTTCAAGACTTTTCTCAAAAGTTTGCTCAGTCAGATGATCAGATAAGTCAAAATCAGTCAATGCAGTTAAAAAGTCAAACTAAGGTCAACTGTGGTCAAACCAAAGTCAAACTTCATGATTTTTTGTCAACATCAAGTATATGAAGTAAAATTCATCATTTGATCAAAGTTTGATCATGATTCATCAAGGAAATTCCAGATCATCAATAATCAGGAGTTTCTAAATTAGGGTTTCCTCAGTAAAAGTCAACTGAACTTTGACCAGCCATAACTTTCACATACTTCATCACCAAGTCTCCATCCAAAGCTCATTTTGAAGGAAATTGAATTCTCTACAACTTTGATGTTGAAGGTTAAGCCCAAAAATGCTTCATTTGAAAGATATGATCTAAGACATTATAGGTCATTTCAAAAGTCAACAAAAAGTCAACAACTTCAAAAGGGCATAACTTGAGATTGGTAAATGATATGGACCTGAAACCAGTGGGGTTGTTTAGAGGACTCTTCAAGCTTTCCAAAAAGTCCAAGAACACCCTCATACCATTAAAATTGAGGGAGATGTGCCTTTGCAAAGTTAAGAAATTTTGTGATGGTTTATGTTGAAAAGGGAGGTTCAAAATCATTTCTTTTCAAATGGGCCATTCAATTTGTGACCCAATCCACTTCATAATGCCATGCACGAAATTTTCATGATATTTTCATATTTTTTATTTTATTTTATTAATTTATTATGATTTATTACATTTTAAATCATTTTAAATTTAAAAAAAATATTAAATATGAAAAGATATTTTTGTGATTGGATCTAAAAAATCATAAAGTGTGATTGGAGTCAAAGAAGAAGGAAATCATATGAATCATCCCAAGATAGCAAGGTTTTATGATCAAATATTTGACTTTTACAACTTAATCTTTGTCAATCTTTTTTGGATCAATTTTTCACATAGCCCATCAATATTTCTGACCTAAATTCATCACACATATATACTTAACACAAACCTAATGTTCAGAGACGAATTGGAGCAGCCAAGAGGTAAGAACAAGAACACAAAAATTCTTCAAAAGTTGGAATTCGGTTTTGAAGATTGAAGCCCTTTTGAACCAATTTAAAGGTTGAGACACGTTCCTGAGACATCATTGAAGCATTCCCAATGATCATTTGCATCTGAAACATCATACATGACACAACCCGAATCCATGAATGTTCATCATATTTTGATTTTCGATTTTGCATATTGGCTGATTTTTAACAATTTTTGACCATTGTTTTGTGTTTGTATGGAGTTCTTGATTGTTTCTGGACAGGTTTCGTGAAGAACCATTACCTAATATGGATTTCACCATTACTAGGTTTTTTCGGCCAAATTAGGGTTTATCAATCCACCAAATATAAATGAATTTGGAAAACACAGGATTGTTGTATGAATCATGGGAATCATAAATCATTAATCAATTTTATGAATCTGTACCGTTTTGTCCATGTTTGATTTTCGTAGGTTTTTGATGTTGAAGAACACGCAGTTAAATTCGCAGGAAAAGCCAAAGGAAAATTCGCAGCAAAATTCAGTGAAGAAGATGACCTCTGGCGCCAGTTTCAAAATTCAAATTTTGTTAAAATATTTTATGATTGTTTTGTTATCTCACTTACACACACGCGCATGTGTCCTGGTGGTAAACTATGGTTGTGTATATGGTGAAGTCCATGGTTCGATTCTTGGCCATGGCAATGTTTTGTTTATTTTTCAGGATAAAAAGAGGTTTCATATATTATTAGTCGTAGCCGTTTCATGACCAGGAAGGCTCTCCCAGCCAGGCGGTCAAGCGTATGCGTGCACATCCATAAGGTCCTGGGTACGAAACCACCCCAGGCCTTTTGCTTCTTTATTTTTTTTGAATCGTTCAAAATGTGGCATAAAAGCAATCACAGTCATCCTATGGTCACCAACGCATGGTTGGTCTGGTGGAAAGTTTTGATGCTGGCAGGCATGAGGACCTGGGTTCAAACCCAGCCAAGGTAAGTTCTCAAATTTTTGTTATTTTCTCTATTTTTCTTAGTTAAGTGGTTTATTTGTTTTATATTCTTAATAAAATTTAAATTATCTATACATTTCAAATTTTGAAATAACTTCATATTCTCTAAAATTTCTAAATTTTTCTATTATGTTATTCAAAAATTTATTTTATAACATGTATATTAGTTAATTTTGTATATAAATTAAACCTAATTCTTTAAAACCCTAAAAAAATATTTTTCTAACAAACCCTAATTTATATTTCAAAACCTAATTCTATTTTTTCTTAATAATTTATTTTCTAATTTTTATTATAATTATTATGTATATAATTTTTAATATAGTTAATTTTTGTAAACATAATTATAAGTCAAATTAATTTTCTTTTAATATTTAGAAATAATTTAATTTAGGATAATTATATGATTAAAAATAATTTGTGAATATAATGAATAATAGAAATTGAATTTTAATATGCTATTTAAAAATTCATCTTTTTCTTAGAATATGTATATAAATTGTAAATCTATATATTTATAATGATTAAAATTTTGTAATTATAATTTATTTAAAAAATGATTTAATAATTAGTATGTGAATTAGAAAATATTTGGTTGTGCATGTTAATTTCTTGGTTTCTATTATTATTGCTAATTATATTGTTATTAATTTTTGCTTATTATAATTTTATTAACCTCTTAATTAATTTTTATTACTAACCGTATCATTATTATTTTATATTTCTAACCTTGTTTATTATTTATAATTACTATTATTATTATATTATTATAACTAACCCTTTTATTTATTTATTGCTAAATTATTAGTTGCTTATTATTTATTTGTGCTTATTATTATAATTTTGTAATTGTTCCTTGGTGTAAAGTTTGTAATAATTTATTTATTTATGTATCATGGTTAATAATTAGGGAGTGTAAAACATATATGTTCTTAAAATTAATTCTAGATCACTTTTTAATCAAAGATAATTAATTTAAACACTTCACACACGTAAGTCGATTTTAATCGCCGTCTCACTTCCTTAGGGTTATCCCTCATGTTGCCTACGAATAATGGTTAAGTGGGGTGTATAAAAGCAAGTCCCTCGAATAAAAATCATCAAAGTCCCTTATGTTGCCTATACAAATCAAGTCCCTTCGGAAAAAATGATGATAGTCCCTTATAAATGCTTATTACACCCCACCATTGCCTTAAAGATCAAATTGTCCCTCACATGTCCCTTTAACATCCAAAGTAAGGACTACCTACTCCATTATAGTAGGGATAGTCTTACTAAGGAAAGGATAAAGAATAAGAAAGACCTTAAACATTAGGGTAGGTTACTCTTAGGTACTTGCTCAATTTAAAAATTTTCCAAACACTTAAACATTTTCAAACAAATTTTCAAACATGTTTTTAACACATCCTTACATGGATTATTTATTAACTATTCTGAAAATTCTTATTCACACACTACACTTTCAAAACAATTCAAAAGTGAGCTTAAGTACCTAAGAGCCCATGGATAACCATGGATGAAAAGGGTGCTAATACCTTCCCTTTTCATAACTTACCCCCCGGACCCAAAATAATTCTCTAAGGTCTTTCCTGTTCTTTTATAACCTTTCCTTATGGATAAAATAAAAGTCGGTGGCGACTCTTGCTATCCGCAACATTGTTTAAAGTCAGTTCACCGGGTTACAGAACTGGCGACTCTGCTGGGGATCTATTTTAAGAGGGGTATCCTTAGGAATTAAGATCACTTTGAATTGCTTGCCTTGTTTGATTTATGTTATCCTGTTGGGGTGCTCTTATGTGTGAAAGGTCCTAACCCGGATCTAGTGTACCTTAGGTAAATGGCAATAGACCAAGGAAACTGTACGACGTATATCGATACGGTTGATCTGGTGGCCATAGTTAGTGCGACTTCTTGGTTGGTGCTTATATTCCTTAAGTCAAGTTGAGGATAATATTGAGGCTGCCATATGTTGTCAATGCACTAACTAACTTTTAGAACCCTAGTTAACTCATCTTGGCCTTTAGAAAGTAGTGAGGTAACCGGCTTTGGTGCAGACTGAAGTTGGTTGACACTCGATGCTACGCTCATTGAGATCTTAAACTCGGAGGGTTTTGGTTGGCAAGTAAGTTGCCTTCTGATCAACCACCCTTGTGAAGGATCAATGATATTGAGATCCCTTAGAACCTGGTTACTTTTATAGGACAGGATGAACCATCTAACTTCAGGGGAGGGTACTTACCTTTAAACCTCATGCAAGCCTTTAAACCTAGGGCAATTGTGTGACTTGTTTGTGTGTGCCACATGTTTGTGATTGAGCATAACATCATGACATCATCATGCATCATGAGCATAGCATTTTCACTAACCATTTCAAGGACCAAGGGATTTATCTTTGTTCTTTGTTGCAGGTCATGGCTTCTGCTCGTAGAAACACCATCAGGATCAACTTTGTGGGGATACCTCCCAAGCTTAAGGAGTTGGTTTCTCAAGTGTCTGATCATTCCAGGTTCAACAAGAGACATGGTCACCTATTGGATCTAGTCACTTCAGGGTTCAGTGAAGACATGATGAGTGTGCTGTTTCAGTTCTTTGACCCTAAGCACCATTGCTTTACATTTCCTGACTATCAGCTAGTTCCAACCATGGAGGAGTTCTCTAAACTTCTGGATATCCCTGTTCTTGATCAGAAACCATTCACAGGTTTGGAGAAGGAACTTAAACCAGAAGTTATTGCTGCAGCCCTACATCTGAAGAAGTCTGACATTGTGCTAGAAACGAGAAGCGGAGTTAAGGGTATTCTTGCTAAGGTATTAATGGATAAAGCTCAAATGTTCTTGAAGGCCATGAGCTATGATGCTTTTGAGGAGATCTTAGCCTTGCTGATATACGGCTTAGTATTGTTCCCCAATCCAGATCAGTTCATAGATGTTCATGCCATCAACATTTTCCTGAGTCACAATCCAGTGCCTACATTGCTTGGGGACATCCTACATTCTCTTCACACCCGTACTACAAGGGCAAGAGGAACTTTGATGTGCTGCATACCTTTACTATCCAGGTGGTTTATTTCTCACCTGCCTCGCTCAGTAATGAAGAATGAGCAAGGGTTCAGATGGTCCAAGAGGATTATGTCACTATCTCACTCAGACATCCACTGGTGCTCCAGATCTATGGAGAATGTCACCATCATTGACCGTTGTGGGGAGTTTCCTAATGTGCCACTTCTAGGCATAAGAGGAGGCATCACCTACAACCCCTCTCTAGCTTTACGACAGTTTGGTTACGCTCGGAGCGATGGTCCACATGACATGTTGATTCAGGGCATTGTGTTTGATTACGACAACGATCTTCAAGGTTACCGTCAGAGATTCATACGAGCTTGGGGAAAGGTAAACAGGATTGACAGCAAGACACTGGAGCCTAAGTATACTATTCCTATGGAGGCTTATCTCAGATGGGTACGATCTCGTGCTCAGACACTCATGATGCCATATCCTGCCATCCTACCAGTTACCATGGAACCTGTTGCTGAAGGAGACACTGCTTATACCATCCTTCACCCAGACATGCCTACTGATATGGAAGACTTGCAGAGATCATGGATCCAACTGAAGGAGCAAAGGGATACTTTCGAGGCTCATTACAAAGCAAGCCAAGCAAGAATCCTAGAGCTCACAAAGCAACTTCACGAGGAACGAAACCTCAACTCATACCTCAACACAAAGAGGAAACGTCCATGGGAGACTTAAAACCCCATCTTTTGTACTTATTTCACTTTCATTTTTGTAAGCCTAAAGGCAAAACAAGTTATTACTAATAAAAAGTTACTCTCTTGTTTGTTTAAGCAAATTTAAATCCTGCGGTCCTTGAAAACATTGCATACGCATTCCCATATCATTTCATTGCATCACAGGTTTATAATTGTGCACAGGTTTCTCATCTTCTCGCTGTTTATTTCAGCAATGGCACTTGAACAATCAGTTAAGGATCTTCAGGCACAAAATGCACAGTTCCAAGAGCTGATCTTGAACCTATCCAAAGGGCAAGATGATTTGAAGGCACTGCTGGCCAAGAAGACTAAGAAGACTAGAAGGTCTGCTGGGTTACTCAACATGGGAAGAAGGTTCAAAGGTCCTGTCAAGACCAAGGAAGAGGTTGAAGACTATGAATCTGAGGAATCTGAGAAAGAGAGAGGCAGTCTCCACAACACTATAGGGGACTCTGATTCTGAGGCTAACTACTACCATGAGCCTAATGAAGACAAATTTAAGATGCTGGTGGATAGGATGGATGCTATGGAGTTGCAGAAGTCATCTGGGCTGGATTTTGAGGATTTGAGTCTGATATCTGGGGTAGTCATACCCATTGGTTTCAAAGTTCCTACATTTGTTGTCTATGATGGGGTTTCTTGTCCCAAATTGCATCTGAGGTCTTATGTCAGAAGAATTCAACCCCACACTGCTGATAAGAAGTTGTGGATCCATTTCTTTCAAGAGAGCTTGTCTGGAGCTCAGCTGGAGTGGTACTATCAGTTGGAGAGTGTCAACATCAGAGACTGGAATGATCTTGCTGAAGCTTTCTACAAACAGTATCAATACAATGCTGACTTGGCCCCCACTCGCATGCAACTTCAGAGCATGTCTATGGGTGCCAAAGAAAGTTTTAAAGAGTATGCTCAGAAGTGGAGAGACTTAGCTGGAAGAGTTCAACCTCCTTTGACTGACAGAGAATTGGTTGATATGTTCATGTGTACGTTGAATGGTCCGTTTTACAGTCATCTCATTGGAAGCTCATCATCTGGCTTCACTGAGTTGATCATGACAGGAGAGCGGGTAGAGAATGGTATTAAGAGTGGTAAGATCCAAGTGGGCACTTCTTCATCAGGTGCTGCAAAGAAGCCTCCCACTGGGAAGAAAGAATCCAATGCTGTTTATGGTCAACATGATCGTAATAGAAGGCATCAGTCTGTTAGTGCAGTGCATATTTCAAATCCAACTCCTGCAACAACAGAACAGCCTCAAGGCAACCAACAGAGGGCTAGAAGACAGTTCACGAAGATCAACATGTCAATGGCTCAGGCATTGCAACACTTGTTGAAGGCTGAACTTATTACCTTGAGGGAGGCTCCTCAGAATCCCAATGTTACTTCTCCCAAGTACAATCCCAATGCACGATGTGCATATCATTCAAACTGTCCAGGACATGATACTAATAACTGCTGGGTCTTGAAGAACAAAATTCAGGATATGATTGATGCTGGAGAAATTGAGTTTGATCCACCAGGTACTCCAAATGTGATTACAGCTCCAATGCCAAATCACGAGAAGACTGTCAACGCCATTGATGAAGATATTGATGAGGATCTGCATGTCTACTCAGTTATGGAGTTGAGCACACCATTGTCTGTTATCAAAAAGAGGTTAGTACAAGCTGGGATCTTTCCAGGTTGTCGTGAAGATTGTCTGTATTGTACTTATAAGCCGGATAGTTGCTTCATTTTGAGAGATGGAATTCAACGTCTCATGGACAAGTATACTATAGTGTTTGAAAGAAGACCAGCATCTGTAGAAGATATGGTGGACCAGCTGACTCAGGGTAAGAAGATTGAAGAGGTTGATATGGTTGACAAAGTACCGGTAAGAATCACTTCAAAGGGTCCCATCAAAATCACTCATCAGGGCCCAATTAAGATTACTGCTGAAGGTCCTGTGAAAATTGTTGCTGAAGCCAGAGTGGCTCCTCTGATCATTACCACTCCTGGTCCTATTCCTTATACATCTGACAAAGCTGTGCCTTGGCACTATGGGTCTGATGTTTACATCCATGGTGTCAAACAGGAGCCTGTAGCTGATATGCCTGTTGACATTGACAATATTGCTGGATCTAGCAAGATCACTCGTAGTGGAAGAGTTTTCTCTCCTCCAATTGCTTCCAAGAATACAGTTACTCCTGCTGCCACTACCACCACTGATGCTCGGGGCAAGGGTCCTGTTGTTGAGCCTGTATCTACTGATGTTCCAGCTGTTGATGATCTCTCTAAGCAGATGGAAGAAGTATTGAAAATCATTCGCAAGAGTGATTATGACATTGTTGATCAGTTGGGGCATACTCCCTCAAAGATTTCTATGTTGTCTTTACTGCTGTGTTCTGAAGCTCATGCCAAGTCCTTGATCAAGTTTCTGAAGTCTGCTCATGTGCCCAGTGCAATCTCTGTGGACCAATTTGAAAACTGTGTTGCCCACCTGACCTATGACAATGGGTTAGGATTTTCTGATGCTGACTTGACCCCTGCCAAGAGGGATCATAACAGGGCCTTGCATATTTCAATTGAATGCAGGGGCACTACCCTGTCTCATGTGCTGATAGACAATGGTTCCTCTCTGAATGTGTTGCCCACCTGACCTATGACAACGGGTTAGGGTTTTCTGATGCTGACTTGACCCCTGCCAAGAGGGATCATAACAGGGCCTTGCATATTTCAATTGAATGCAGGGGCACTACCCTGTCTCATGTGCTGATAGACAATGGTTCCTCTTTGAATGTGTTGCCTAAGGAAGTCCTGAACAAGCTGAGTCCTGAAGATACTGTGTTGAAGCCCAGTAATATTGTGGTAAAAGCTTTTGATGGTTCTAGAAGAGTAGTGCATGGGGAAATTGATCTTCCAATCAAGGTTGGCTCTCAGATGTTTACTGCTACATTCTATGTGATGGATATACGTCCTTCATACTCATGTCTGCTTGGTCGTCCCTGGATCCATGGGGCAGGTGCTGTGACTTCTACATTGCACCAAAAGTTGAGATATCCGGTGAATGGAAAAGTTGTTACTGTCTTCGGAGAGGAAGAATACTTTGTCAGCCATGTAAACACCTTCAAGTATCTGGAAGTGGAAGGTGAATACATTGAGACTCCGTGTCAGTCATTTGAAGTGGTTCCTTGGGTTGGTAATGATTGTGTAGCTCCTCCTGCTGTGAAGAAGGTTCCTGTGGTCATCAGAAACCCTCCGACAATGGCAATGGCCTCCCTCAAAGATGCTAAAGCTGTGGTGAATGAAGGTGGTTGTACTGTTTGGGGTCAGCTTCCTGATATTCCATACAAGTCTGACAAGTTTGGTTTGGGTTTCACTGCAGAGTCCCAGAAGGCTGTTCGTCGTGCTCGTGCTGCTCGTATCACCAATCAAGGGGTTATCAATGCTGTGGGAGATCAAGATGAAGACTACAATCTGGATGCATGGATTTTTCCTACTGGGGATGCTGGGCTCAACAATTGGAAAACTGAAGATGTTATCCCTATCTCCTTTAGTCAGGAGTAAATACTATTACTGTGTTATGTTTTAAGTTTGTAATTTCTGGAACAATAAAACCTTCAAGCCATGTGCCTTACCCGGGGCACAATGGTGTGCTTGTTACGGGTTGTCATTTCATTTGCATACTTCATTCAATAAAATCAGTGGACGTTTCGTTTTAGTAAATATTGTGTTCCTTGTCTTTCTTTTTCTTTTATTTTTGCTTTATCAGCTATGTGTTCTTACACACACCCACATCACTAAAATGCAGATCCTCATCCACTCTGGATCCTGTTGATAACGGTTCTACTATTGCCAATTACAATTTCGAGAATCCGATCTATCAAACTGAAGACGGAAATGAGGACGATTGTGAAATACCTGTAGAGCTTGCTAGGTTGTTACAACAAGAAGAGAAAGCTATACAGCCACATGAAGAGCCAGTCGAAGTTGTGAATCTGGGAACTGAAGAAAACAGAAAAGAGGTCAAAATAGGGGCTGATTTAGAGGACAGTGTCAAGAACAGGTTGATTCAGATGTTACGTGACTATGTGGAGATCTTTGCTTGGTCTTATGAAGATATGCCAGGGTTGGATACAGACATTGTGGTTCACCGTTTGCCAGTGAAAGAAGATTGTCGTCCAAAGAAGCAGAAGGTTCGTCGTATGCGTCCTGAAATGTCAGAAAAGATCAAGGCAGAGGTAATGAAACAGTTCAATGCAGGGTTCTTGGCAGTGACTTCTTATCCTCAGTGGGTTGCAAATGTGGTACCGGTTCCTAAGAAAGATGGTAAGGTACGTATGTGTGTAGACTACAGAGATTTGAACAAGGCTAGCCCCAAAGATGACTTTCCACTTCCTCATATTGACATTTTGGTAGACAACACTGCTCAACATAAGGTATTCTCTTTTATGGATGGTTTCTCTGGTTATAATCAAATCAAGATGGCACCTGAAGATATGGAGAAGACAACATTTGTGACACAGTGGGGCACCTTTTGCTATAAAGTGATGCCATTTGGTTTGAAGAATGCAGGGGCAACATATCAGCGTGCTATGGTGGCTTTGTTTCATGATATGATTCATCATGAGATAGAGGTATATGTGGATGATATGATAGCCAGATCACAGAATGAAGAGCAACATCTTGACCATCTGCACAAGTTGTTTGAGAGGTTGAAGAAATATAAGTTGAGGTTGAATCCAAACAAGTGTACTTTTGGAGTTAGATCTGGAAAGCTCCTGGGTTTCATTGTCAGTGGAAAAGGTATTGAAGTGGATCCTGCAAAAGTGAAAGCTATACGAGAGATGCCAGCTCCCCGTACTGAGAAGGAGGTTAGAGGTTTCTTGGGACGATTGAACTACATTGCAAGATTTATTTCCCAATTAACTTCTATCTGTGAGCCAATTTTCAAGTTGTTGAAGAAGGATCAGGTGATGGAATGGAATGATGAGTGCCAGACTGCCTTTGATGAAATCAAGAGATATTTGTTAGAGCCACCAATCTTAATGCCGCCAGTTGATGGAAGACCCTTGATTATGTACTTAACAGTGCTAGACAACTCAATGGGGTGTGTGTTGGGGCAACATGACGAGTCTGGTCGAAAAGAGCAGGCAATATACTACCTTAGCAAAAAGTTTACCGACTGTGAAACAAGATACTCACTGCTCGAGAAAACTTGCTGCGCTTTGGCATGGGCTGCTCGCCGACTAAGACAGTATATGTTGACCCATACTACCTTGCTGATTTCAAAGATGGATCCAATTAAATACATATTTGAGAAACCTGCTCTCTCCGGAAGAATTGCAAGATGGCAAATGATCTTAACAGAGTATGACATACAGTACACTACTCAGAAGGCCATCAAGGGAAGTGTTGTTGCTGATCATTTGGCTCATCAAGCAGTGGATGATTATCAGTCAATGAATTTTGAGTTCCCTGATGAAGACATTATGACTGTTACCAAAGAACCTGGACAATATGACGGACCTGAACAAGGATCCCGATGGACTATGGTTTTTGATGGTGCCTCAAATGCACATGGTAATGGTGTTGGTGTTGTGATTAGTTCCCCGGAAGGTTGTCATACCCCGATTACTGCCAGACTTTGTTTCTATTGTACCAATAACATAGCTGAGTATGAGGCATGTATCATGGGTATTCAAGTCGCTATTGATATGAAGATTCAGTTCCTTGATGTGTATGGAGATTCAGCCCTGGTAGTGAGTCAGATTAAAGGAGATTGGGATACCAAGCATGATAATCTCATTCCTTACAGAGAACATGTGTTGTCTTTGATCCCACATTTCAAAGAGATTACCTTTGGACACATTCCACGAAGAGAGAATCAGTTGGCAGATGCATTAGCTACCATGGCATCTATGTTTGAGATCAGCTGGGATGATGAAGCTCCCAAAATTACCATTGATAGATTTGAAAAGCCTGCATACTGCAATGAGATTGACACTGAAGGGGCAGAGGAGAAGCCTTGGTTCTATGAAGTAAAAAGATATCTTGAAGCTCAGGAATTCCCTGAAGGGGCATCTGTCAAAGATAGGAAGTTTCTGAGGAGGTTCTCTGCTAAGTTCTTTTTGAGTAATGGGATTCTGTACAAGCGCAATCATGATTCAACTATGCTTCGTTGTGTGGATAAGAAGGAAGCAACTGAGATTATGGAAGAGATGCATGATGGGACCTTTGGCACTCATTCTAGTGGTCATACCATGGCAAAGAAAATATTGAGAGCAGGTTACTATTGGTCTACCATGGAAGCTGATTGCTATCAACACTCCAGAACTTGTCACAAATGTCAAATCTATGCTGATAAAGTCCATGTACCTCCATCTCCATTGAATGTGTTGACTGCTCCTTGGCCCTTTGCCATGTGGGGCATTGATATGATTGGTGAGATCAAGCCTACTGCTTCTAATGGGCATCGTTTCATCCTGGTTGCTATTGATTATTTCACGAAGTGGGTAGAGGCAGCTTCATATGCATCTGTGACTAAGAATGTTGTGGCTCGATTCATTAAGAACAATCTCATATGTAGGTATGGCATTCCTGAGAGGATTATTACTGACAATGGCTCTAATCTGAACAACACTATGATTACTGATCTCTGCACGCAGTTCAGGATTAAGCACCATAACTCTTCTCCGTATCGTCCAAAGATGAATGGGGCAGTTGAAGCTGCTAATAAGAACATTAAGAAGATTGTACAGAAGATGACTGTTACTTACAAGGATTGGCATGAGATGTTACCATTTGCTCTTCATGGCTATCGTACTACAATACGTACTTCAACAGGGGCAACCCCATTCTCCTTAGTCTATGGTATGGAAGCAGTTCTGCCCATTGAAGTTCAGATCCCCTCCTTGAGAATTATGAAGGATGCAGGCTTGAATGAAGATGAGTGGATTCAGACTCGACTGGACCAGATAAATTTGATTGATGAGAAGAGGTTAGCAGCAGTTTGTCATGGCCAGATGTACCAGAAACGGATGATCAAAGCTTTTAACAAGAAGGTTAAGCCAAAGGTATATCAGGCTGGTGACTTGGTAATTAAGCGTATCATATTACCACAGGGTGATCCTAGGGGCAAGTGGACTCCAACATATGAAGGACCATTTGTAGTCAAGACAGTATTCTCAGGAGGTGCCATGATACTGACTACAATGGATGGTGAAGACTTCCCACAGCCTGTAAACGCAGACATAGTTAAAAAATACTACGCATAAAAAGAGACCCGCTAGGTTGACAGGCCTAGGCAAAAATAAGGGCATCCCGGCAAACCAAAAGGGTTTGGGCAAAAATTAGGGATATATATAAAAAGATGTACACCCGGCAAGTCGAAAACCTGAAAAGGCGGCTTGGGCAAAAAAGGGTATCCCGGTGGATTGAAAACCTGAAAGGGCAATCCAGGCAAAAGTTAGGGATTAAAGCGTATGACTATGTCTCGTTTGGATCACCCATGAAACTGCAACCAGTTATATTACTTATTCAAGCTCGAACAGATAAAGCTCAATCCAATCGTTTCCGTCTAAACAGCAAGAAGATGAGATACTTGAGTGGCAATAGTAGAATTGAAACTCAATAGGATTGTTTCCCACATAGCTGATTCTTTTTGTAAAACTTTATGGCAAAATCCTCTTACTAGGGTTTATGTCTCCTTGTACAAACTTACCCGTGTATGGGTCACTTTTCGATATAAATAAATTCCATCTTTTGAATCCAGATTTACTTTTACCCTATTTACATAAGCGAAACGTCCATTGGTTGTGTTTGAATGTATGTATGCCTTTGAATATGATTGATGTTTACCAGAAATGCATGTATGCTTTTAATATGATTGAAGTTTACCAGAAATGCATGAAAATGCAGTAATAGTATTTACTAAGGACGAACGAGGGGAGGATTTCAACGAAGTTTCGCTGGTTCACCTTTACAAGATAGTTACAAACCATCAGTAGGACTAATCCATCTTCATAAAGTCTTATCTCCCCTGGAATTTATATCCATCTCTTTTATCCTCATACGGATATACGGGAAATTACTTTCCAATAGGAGTACGACGAACGAAGACGGGATGTTATGTCTAAACTCCTTGGAATTTATATCCATCTCTTTTATCCTCATATGGATATTCGGGAAATTACTTTCCAATAGGAGTACGACGAACGAAGACGGGATGTTATGTCTAAACTCCTTGGAATTTATATCCATCTCTTTTATCCTCATACGGATATACGGGAAATTACTTTCCAATAAGGGCACGACGGACGACAACGGAAGGTTATATCTATACCTTACTATCCCCAGCATACGGGAGGTTATCTATACCCTGTTATCCCCAGCAGACGGAGGGTTATATATTCTTCAACAACGAATCGGGATTTATTTTCCCTGGCCAGCAGTTGTTATACAAAGATACCCAGACGCTTCCGGCAGTGTCATATCATACATACATCATTTACATCATACCATAGCATACATACCCATAGATATATAGTACATTACTTAAGTGCATCATATTATACATGCATACATAATGCATAAACTAATATTATTATACAGAGTGCTACCTTGGTTCAGGTTAATTATCCAACAAACAAAATTATGGTCTCCAGGACTGCTTTATTGTAACCTCAGGGTTACTTTATCCTCCTGATGAGCTTCTTATTACTGTGGGACTGCTTTATTGTAACCTTAGGGTTACTTTATCCTCCTGATGAGTTTCTTTGGGACTGCTTTATTGTAACCTCAGGGTTACTTTATCCTCCTGATAACTTCTCATGACTTCAAGACTCTTTAGAGCTATCCAGTGCTCTATCCTCCTGAGATCATTACTTCAAGACTGCTTTAGAGCTATCCAGTGCTCTATCCTCCTGAAGACAATTTTACTTCAAGACTGCTTTGGAGCTATCCAGTGCTCTATCCTCCTGAAGACCATCACATCATTACTTCAAGACTGCTTTAGAGCTATCCAGTGCTCTATCCTCCTGAAGACAATTTTACTTCAAGACTGCTTTGTAGCTATCCAGTGCTCTATCCTCCTGAGATCATTACTTCAAGACTGCTTTAGAGCTATCCAGTGCTCTATCCTCCTGAAGACAATTTTACTTCAAGACTGCTTTGGAGCTATCCAGTGCTCTATCCTCCTGAAGACCATCACATTATTATTTCAAGACTGCTTTAGAGCTATCCATTGCTCTATCCTCCTGAGATCATTACTTCAAGACTGCTTTAGAGCTATCCAGTGCTCTATCCTCCTGAAGACAATTTTACTTCAAGACTGCTTTGGAGCTATCCAGTGCTCTATCCTCCTGAAGACCATCACATTATTATTTCAAGACTGCTTTAGAGCTATCCATTGCTCTATCCTCCTGAGATCATTACTTCAAGACTGCTTTAGAGCTATCCAGTGCTCTATCCTCCTGAAGACAATTTTACTTCAAGACTGCTTTGTAGCTATCCAGTGCTCTATCCTCCTGAAATCATATCTTCAAGACTGCTTTAGAGCTATTCATTGCTCTATCCTCCTGAAGTCATATTATTTCTTCAAGACTGCTTTAGGGTTATCATTATTGATTGCTCTATCCTCATGAAGACATATTGTTACATCAATATTACTCCAGACTCCTGACAGTTCTCATTATACTGCTGAAGAATTTTCCCCTAGTGGCATCTTTAAGCCCACTCAATCATGTTCAACCAACCATAAATATTACTCTATGCACTGGTGAGTGCAAATTTTTGGGCTTTTGTGTTCAATCCCCTTCAACCTTCCAGGTTACGACTGGCAAATATACCAATCTAACCCCTCAGGTTTCAGAAAATTGAACAGGGGCAGCTGTTGCACCCCAAAATTTGCCCTCACAATACAAGACTTTGTGAAGGTTCACAAGGTTCACAAGTTCTCCAACACTTGCATAACCTTTCATGAGGTTCAGGAGGTTTACAAGTCACTTCTTGAAAGTTCACAAGGTTCACAAGTTTCTCAATGCTTATATAACCTTTCATGAGGTTCATGAAGCCCGCAAGTTGCTTTATGAAGGTTCACAAGGTTCACAAGCATCTCAACATTTACAAGACCTTTCATGAGGTTCATGAAGCCCACAAGTTGCTTTATGAAGGTTCACAAGGTTCACAAGCATCTCAACATTTACAAGACCTTTCATGAGGTTCATGAAGTTCACAAGTCACTTCTTGAAGGTTCACAAGGTTCACAAGTTCCACAATGATTACAAAGCTCTCCTGAGGTTTATGAGGTCTACAAAGTCACTTCATGAGGTTCACAAGGTTCACAAGCTTCACAATACTTCCCATAAGTATCATAAGACATTTTATGAAGGTTCACAAGGTTCACAAAGTTCACAATTGGTCAAAAGAGTTGACAATTCCCTCAGACAATGCACCTCCTAAACAGGGCATCCATAACTAGGGTTTTGACTTTAATCAGGCTAAATAGACTTCCAATACCTCAAGTGAGTTTCATAACATCTTATATGTGAATAAGAACCCCCATGTCAAGTTTCAAGACTTTTCTCAAAAGTTTGCTCAGTCAGATGATCAGATAAGTCAAAATCAGTCAATGCAGTTAAAAAGTCAAACTAAGGTCAACTGTGGTCAAACCAAAGTCAAACTTCATGATTTTTTGTCAACATCAAGTATATGAAGTAAAATTCATCATTTGATCAAAGGTTGATCATGATTCATCAAGGAAATTCCAGATCATCAATAATCAGGAGTTTCTAAATTAGGGTTTCCTCAGTAAAAGTCAACTGAACTTTGACCAGCCATAACTTTCACATACTTCATCACCAAGTCTCCATCCAAAGCTCATTTTGAAGGAAATTGAATTCTCTACAACTTTGATGTTGAAGGTTAAGCCCAAAAATGCTTCATTTGAAAGATATGATCTAAGACATTATAGGTCATTTCAAAAGTCAACAAAAAGTCAACAACTTCAAAAGGGCATAACTTGAGATTGGTAAATGATATGGACCTGAAACCAGTGGGGTTGTTTAGAGGACTCTTCAAGCTTTCCAAAAAGTCCAAGAACACCCTCATACCATTAAAATTGAGGGAGATGTGCCTTTGCAAAGTTAAGAAATTTTGTGATGGTTTATGTTGAAAAGGGAGGTTCAAAATCATTTCTTTTCAAATGGGCCATTCAATTTGTGACCCAATCCACTTCATAATGCCATGCACGAAATTTTCATGATATTTTCATATTTTTTATTTTATTTTATTAATTTATTATGATTTATTACATTTTAAATCATTTTAAATTTAAAAAAAATATTAAATATGAAAAGATATTTTTGTGATTGGATCTAAAAAATCATAAAGTGTGATTGGAGTCAAAGAAGAAGGAAATCATATGAATCATCCCAAGATAGCAAGGTTTTATGATCAAATATTTGACTTTTACAACTTAATCTTTGTCAATCTTTTTTGGATCAATTTTTCACATAGCCCATCAATATTTCTGACCTAAATTCATCACACATATATACTTAACACAAACCTAATGTTCAGAGACGAATTGGAGCAGCCAAGAGGTAAGAACAAGAACACAAAAATTCTTCAAAAGTTGGAATTCGGTTTTGAAGATTGAAGCCCTTTTGAACCAATTTAAAGGTTGAGACACGTTCCTGAGACATCATTGAAGCATTCCCAATGATCATTTGCATCTGAAACATCATACATGACACAACCCGAATCCATGAATGTTCATCATATTTTGATTTTCGATTTTGCATATTGGCTGATTTTTAACAATTTTTGACCATTGTTTTGTGTTTGTATGGAGTTCTTGATTGTTTCTGGACAGGTTTCGTGAAGAACCATTACCTAATATGGATTTCACCATTACTAGGTTTTTTCGGCCAAATTAGGGTTTATCAATCCACCAAATATAAATGAATTTGGAAAACACAGGATTGTTGTATGAATCATGGGAATCATAAATCATTAATCAATTTTATGAATCTGTACCGTTTTGTCCATGTTTGATTTTCGTAGGTTTTTGATGTTGAAGAACACGCAGTTAAATTCGCAGGAAAAGCCAAAGGAAAATTCGCAGCAAAATTCAGTGAAGAAGATGACCTCTGGCGCCAGTTTCAAAATTCAAATTTTGTTAAAATATTTTATGATTGTTTTGTTATCTCACTTACACACACGCGCATGTGTCCTGGTGGTAAACTATGGTTGTGTATATGGTGAAGTCCATGGTTCGATTCTTGGCCATGGCAATGTTTTGTTTATTTTTCAGGATAAAAAGAGGTTTCATATATTATTAGTCGTAGCCGTTTCATGACCAGGAAGGCTCTCCCAGCCAGGCGGTCAAGCGTATGCGTGCACATCCATAAGGTCCTGGGTACGAAACCACCCCAGGCCTTTTGCTTCTTTATTTTTTTTGAATCGTTCAAAATGTGGCATAAAAGCAATCACAGTCATCCTATGGTCACCAACGCATGGTTGGTCTGGTGGAAAGTTTTGATGCTGGCAGGCATGAGGACCTGGGTTCAAACCCAGCCAAGGTAAGTTCTCAAATTTTTGTTATTTTCTCTATTTTTCTTAGTTAAGTGGTTTATTTGTTTTATATTCTTAATAAAATTTAAATTATCTATACATTTCAAATTTTGAAATAACTTCATATTCTCTAAAATTTCTAAATTTTTCTATTATGTTATTCAAAAATTTATTTTATAACATGTATATTAGTTAATTTTGTATATAAATTAAACCTAATTCTTTAAAACCCTAAAAAAATATTTTTCTAACAAACCCTAATTTATATTTCAAAACCTAATTCTATTTTTTCTTAATAATTTATTTTCTAATTTTTATTATAATTATTATGTATATAATTTTTAATATAGTTAATTT
This sequence comes from Lathyrus aphaca, assembly GCA_963966055.1. Lineage (NCBI taxonomy): Eukaryota > Viridiplantae > Streptophyta > Magnoliopsida > Fabales > Fabaceae > Lathyrus > Lathyrus aphaca. The sequence goes on along the minus strand of OZ014524.1, from coordinate 108,736,297 downwards.
TTGTAAACATAATTATAAGTCAAATTAATTTTCTTTTAATATTTAGAAATAATTTAATTTAGGATAATTATATGATTAAAAATAATTTGTGAATATAATGAATAATAGAAATTGAATTTTAATATGCTATTTAAAAATTCATCTTTTTCTTAGAATATGTATATAAATTGTAAATCTATATATTTATAATGATTAAAATTTTGTAATTATAATTTATTTAAAAAATGATTTAATAATTAGTATGTGAATTAGAAAATATTTGGTTGTGCATGTTAATTTCTTGGTTTCTATTATTATTGCTAATTATATTGTTATTAATTTTTGCTTATTATAATTTTATTAACCTCTTAATTAATTTTTATTACTAACCGTATCATTATTATTTTATATTTCTAACCTTGTTTATTATTTATAATTACTATTATTATTATATTATTATAACTAACCCTTTTATTTATTTATTGCTAAATTATTAGTTGCTTATTATTTATTTGTGCTTATTATTATAATTTTGTAATTGTTCCTTGGTGTAAAGTTTGTAATAATTTATTTATTTATGTATCATGGTTAATAATTAGGGAGTGTAAAACATATATGTTCTTAAAATTAATTCTAGATCACTTTTTAATCAAAGATAATTAATTTAAACACTTCACACACGTAAGTCGATTTTAATCGCCGTCTCACTTCCTTAGGGTTATCCCTCATGTTGCCTACGAATAATGGTTAAGTGGGGTGTATAAAAGCAAGTCCCTCGAATAAAAATCATCAAAGTCCCTTATGTTGCCTATACAAATCAAGTCCCTTCGGAAAAAATGATGATAGTCCCTTATAAATGCTTATTACACCCCACCATTGCCTTAAAGATCAAATTGTCCCTCACATGTCCCTTTAACATCCAAAGTAAGGACTACCTACTCCATTATAGTAGGGATAGTCTTACTAAGGAAAGGATAAAGAATAAGAAAGACCTTAAACATTAGGGTAGGTTACTCTTAGGTACTTGCTCAATTTAAAAATTTTCCAAACACTTAAACATTTTCAAACAAATTTTCAAACATGTTTTTAACACATCCTTACATGGATTATTTATTAACTATTCTGAAAATTCTTATTCACACACTACACTTTCAAAACAATTCAAAAGTGAGCTTAAGTACCTAAGAGCCCATGGATAACCATGGATGAAAAGGGTGCTAATACCTTCCCTTTTCATAACTTACCCCCCGGACCCAAAATAATTCTCTAAGGTCTTTCCTGTTCTTTTATAACCTTTCCTTATGGATAAAATAAAAGTCGGTGGCGACTCTTGCTATCCGCAACATTGTTTAAAGTCAGTTCACCGGGTTACACCAGTGTCCACCAGTACATGGGATAGAATAGCACCCTTGCATTCTAGAGTGATGTGTAAAGCCTTGTTGTGGTTACGCCCCTCAGTTGTTAAGTCAGCATTGGTAAAACCCAGTCCATGACTGGTATTGACATTTGCTACCACGGTTTCTAGCTGATTAACAGTGATCTCCTCTGGCACGTATGCTGCGTGCAAGACTTTCAGTAATGCATTCCTGTGAGCTTCAGAACACATCAACAGGGATAATATGGAGATCTTTGAGGGAGTTTGGTGAAGCTGATCCACCACTTTGTAACCACTTCTTTTTATAATTCTCATAAACTCGTCTACATCTTGTTCAAAAGATGTCTTCTGAGTTTCCTTGATAATTGGTTCTTCAGATATCACACTCTTCCCCTTTGTTTTGGCAGCAGCTTCGGCTTCGGCATTAGGTCTTTGCAATTGTGAGGCAAAAAGGCGTCCGCTTCTGGTGAAGCCCCCCGCCTCCCCCAACATTATCAATCTGTGGAGAAGAAGTTGAAGAGTCCAAAGAGATTTTCTCCCTGTTGCAGTAGAGGTCAGAGCCATAATGCCAAGGTATGGCATTACTGCTTTCATATGGAACTGGTCCAGGCACCGTGATGGTAACTGGACTGACTGCTGTAGAGGAAGGTACTGAAATGGTGAGCGGATCGTAGTAAATGGTGACCGGTAATCTGGCAGGAGGTGCCACTATTTGTTGCCGAAAGTTGTTGTCTGGAGGAACATCTAATGGATCATTATAAATGGTGACTGCTGAGACGTCTTTGTTAATTTCTGTTGGCGTTGTAGAAGATTCTGTTGAATAAATGGATGCTGATGTTGTAGAAGAAATGGTTGTTGACATCTGGTTTGTGGAAGTGATGGATGAAGCCATTGTTGATGATATTGATGAATTGTTTGGAATGATTGTTGTTGCAGTTGTAGAAGAGTCAGGAATTGTTGTCAAAGGGACTGCTGGATTTGTAGGCGCCGATGTTATGATCTGAAGTATACCACTTTTGATAAGACTATCTATGCCGCTTCTCAAATTATCACACCCGTTGACCGAAATGTTGCAATACCCATAACCGAGCTCACACCCGGGGAACATCTGACATTCTAGGAGTTGAGCTTTAATTTCGACCAGAGGTGTCTGAATCTGTCCAACACTGGTGATTAAGAAACATGGCTTGTCTTCCTCAATGGCATTAATTCTTGGTCCTCCATGATTGGGCATGGGATTCTTGGTGACACTTGGAGGTGGTGCAAAGTTGAGGGCTTTAGAGTCCACCAGGTCTTGTACCTTCATTTGTAAAGCCCTGTATTTCTCTGTATTGTGGCCAGGTGCATTGGAGTGGAAAGCACATCTGGCGTTGACATCATAATTTCTTGGGAGATTAGAGGGATCTGGTGGTGCCAATGTCCTTAATTCAACCAGGTTGAGTTTCAGGAGTTGTGGCAACAAAGCGGCATAAGGCATAGGGATTGGATCAATCACCCTATTTGCCTGTGATGGTCTTTGCTGATGATTGTTGTTGTTGTTGTTGTTGTTGTAGGCTCTCTGTGGCGGATACTGAACTTGCTGTTGATAGTGTGGTTGTTGTGGTGGTTGATATGCTGGTTGCTGAGGAATCGGAGTTGGAATGGTGACAGCTGCTACTGATCTGTGGACATACTGAGGTCTGCCCCTGCTGGCATGAATGGCATTTGTCTCACCGGCCCTTCGAGGTCCCACAAAAGGTTTCCTGGGGTTACTAGACGAACTTGCACCATTATCAGAAATTTGTCCATTTTCAGAAGGCTCTCAATTCTTTCTCCAGCTATAACTACGTCGGCGAAGCTGGTGGAAGAAAAGGCAGCTAGCCTATCAATATATGTACCTTGTAGAGTATTCATAAACATGTCGGCCATTTCTCTTTCCGACATGGGTGGCTGGACAGCAGCAGCAAGCTGTCTCCACTTCTGGGCATATTCCCTGAAGCTTTCCCTGGAGGATTGAGACATTCCCATCAAGAGGGTCCTGTTAGGAGCCATGTCCAGATTGTATTGGTATTGTCTGATGAAAGCTTCAGCTAAGTCCTTCCAGCATCTGATAGTAGCTCTGGTCAAGTGAGAGTACCACTCCCTTGAAGCCCCAGCCAAACTGTCTTCAAAGTAAAACATCCACAGTTTCTCATCCATGGTGTATGCCTTAAGTCTCCCCAGAAAGGACTGTAAGTGAGTTCGTGGACAGGAAGTGCCATTGTATTTCTCGAAACACGGGGGTTTAAACTTGTGGGGAATCCTTACCCCATCCACTAACCCCATATTCATGACATCAAAACCTAGGGAATTTTGAGACTCCAGAGATCTCAGCTTCTCAGCAATTTCATCAAACCTCCTATCATAAACTTCATCCCCAGCTCCCATTACAGTAAACTGCTCTTCTTGGGGGTCTTCTTGTAAGACTCTTCCTCCAGTAGTATTTCCTTGCACTTTACCCGAAATGTTAACTTCCGGATGTAGATGAGGCCCATATACTGGTGGGTTAACATGAGGCTGACCCCTCTCATTGTTACTTGTTCCTCCAGTTCCCAGAGGAGGTTCCTCCGGGGTCTGCCTTTCTACCAATGCCCTCAACCTTTCTTGACTTTGAGCCAAGCCATTCATTACTTCCATGAACTGGGTCATTTGGTTTCTCATCTCCAGTCTTTCATTAACCATCTGGGTCCTGACCTCTGTCAGTTCTTGCTGTACTTGATCCATTTGGATACCAGGAAGGTTGTTGCGAGTAGGATACCGGTGTGGACGGTTGAGAGGGAACACCCGGCGGCGAGCAATAATTCCTGAGCCACAATAGAGTTAGAAACAAACAAAATAATAACAAAACCTACAAAACAAAACAAAAGTTAGTATGCAATGCAGTATGCTTATTTGTTTTCCAAGGTATTTGGCTTGGCTCTTGGTTTTGACCTTTCCAGACCCTGAGGAGTATGCTTTGATGTTGCTTGAGAGAAAGAAAACTCAATGAAACAAACTGACAAATACATTACAGATGGTGGATCATACATAGTTTATTTTTACAACATATGCCCCTGAAGGGTCAAAATACAACATAAAGAAAAATACATGAAATGGAAATAACAACAAGCAAAGAAGTCAAACATCTAATCCAAACTCATCCTCCTTAACCTCCTTCAAAAGTGCTTCAGTTACAGGACCAGCCGGGTGTTCTGTAATGTTCCTGATAAGAAGGTTCCTGGTGGCAATAGCAGTGGTCAGCTTCTTGTGTCTGTCTTGGTCCTTTGACCTTTTCAAACCAGCCCTAAGCTTCAACTCTGAAATCTCCTTCTGGGCTGCCAGCAAAGCTTCCTGTTGTTTCTTTTCATTGGCCTCTAACTGCTTAATCCTGTCTTGAGTTCTCTTATCTTCCTGAGTACGAGCTTCAGTGATCCTGACCCACCTAGCTTGACTTTCTTGTAGATAGAGATCAGTCCTAGCCTTCTGAAGCTTGGCCTCCTTACAGGCATTCTTCAATATTTGCTCTCCAGCTCTTGATTTCTTGATGTAGTCCTCTGCCTTCTCAATCTTGGCCAGATGTTCCTCCTTAAGTTTCTCCAACCTCTCAATGTCTATACGACCATCACTCCTCTCCCAGAGGGTCTTCTTCAGAGCTTGAGACAGATTCTCATTCCTTTCCTTCAGTTTCTCAAATTCTTCCAGGCTGACAGTGGCTGGAGGTGGTATTGTGGATGGTCCAGGTGCATCCTCAATGGTGAAAGGCATCCCAGAAATCTGAGCCCTAGCATGAGACCATTCGTAATATTGAGCTGAAGCCACATTATTGCACCTTCCAAGAATGGCCATCCCTTTGGTCTGGATGTTGTCCCAAGCCCAGGATGCTTGTCTGACAACAGCTAGATTAGGCTTTATCTCACAATACAGGGTTTCAACCAAGTCCTGTACTCTAGGAGGGTGAACCAAAGCATAGCCCAATTGTCTTTTAAACAGCAAAGGATTGTAGTTGATGCAACCCTTCACTCCTACTAGAGGTACATTGGGGTACTTCCCACAACTAGTGATTATGTCCCTGCCTTTGGTGCTCTGGGTGCACCATCTGATGTCATCTGAAGTCAAAGCAATAAGTCTCTTAGCCCAATTCTTCTGTTAGTGAGGATTCAGGAAGGCATCAGTCTTGGGTAAGTGTTTGAGCAACCAGGTGTGAAATAGGGGAGCACAACATCTTACCAGTTTTCCTCTTTGCTTCTCATTCCTTTGGTGAACAGAATAATAGAAATCTCCCAGCAAGGTGGGCACTGGGTTCCTCAGAAGGAAGAGATGAATGGCATTCTTGCTGATAAACTTGGGCTCATCTGCAAATAGTATAACCCCATATATACTGAGGGTTAACAATGCACAAACTGCCTTCCATTCTCCCAAGGAGGCCTTCAGGATGGCCTGAGAAGTCATAAAATCTAGGTGCAAACCAGGGATTCCAGCTTTTGTTGTCATGTTCTGCTCAATCACAATAGGTTCCAAGTATAGTGCTTTTGCCACTTCTCCATTGCTGGGAGAAGTCATCTCTGGGTTAAAGGGTATGCCACCCCTGACAGGTATTCCAATCAATGATGAGAACTCCTCCAGTAGAGGTCCCAACTGAAAATTCTGGAAGGTGAAGCATCTCAAAGGAGGGTCATAAAATTGTAGGCAAGTGTGGATCAAACTACTCTGAGAAGGGTCCAGGTCCATAATCATATCAAGGATGCCTCCATAATGCTCTCTGAATAATGGGATGTGATCTGGGGTAATAAGTGTCTGGACCTGCCTGATGCCAGCCAGCACAGGCTCAAAGAAATGGTATGAAATGTTGCTCCTCTTAGGTGCCATGACTGCTAATGAAGAGCTGAAAAAACAGATGCTGATGATGAAGACTGGTGCTGGAGATGAGCCACTGATAGGCTGAGGATGATGATGGAGGTAGCTGAAGCAAACCACTGATGAAGATGGCTGAAGCAGATAACTGGTGAACAAGGGTCTATGCAGATGAAGGGGTCAAAACCAAGCCAAATGTAAAGTGGATACCCTGAAAAACAAATAAACAAATGTTAAATGATGCAAATGATTATGTATGCAAATGATATGCAAGGGTTTGTGATCAAGTTGGATCTGATTATCTGTCTTGATATAGAGTCCATGTATGTTCAAGAAATCCAGATGGAGGTTTTAGAAGTCCAGTAATCAAGGTAGGGGACTCAAATAAAGAGTCACATGTCCAGGGTTCAAATCACAAGAACTGTCCAAAGTGAGGTACTCTTAATCAAAACAAGTAACAGGGTATGATGTGGCCAATGGTACCTGCAAACCTGTAAACAGCCCAACCTCCTCACAGGTGATGTTCTAGAACAAGGATCCTCAGACTTGGATCAGTTATGAGAAGTGTAAACACTTCTAACCCGGAGGTACAGTGTTTACAATAACCATAAAAGATCCTCCTCTAATTCAACTCAGCTTCTGAAGGTCATAATAAAGGTCATCCAGACTTAGCAGGCTTCCTAGATAGCCCTAGCACTACAGGAAATCTGTAGCACAGAGTTCTCAAGAAGAAACCCATATTTGAACCGTGTTTCATATTCCCGCACCAGACCGAAATGGAATGGGAAAGAACATGAACCACTCTAGCCTAGGTGTCACTCAGGTCCCAGGTATAGGACCTTAAACTCTCAGTAGAACCCCACCCATCAAAACAATAAACCAGATCCAGCCAGATGACAATATGACAATATGATATATAAAGCTATAAAGAAAGCAATAAATAACTGTACATAAAGCAATAAATAAAGCAAATATATAAACACAATTAGCACATAACACCCCAGTAAACACAAATCAAACAAGCGCTAGGAGGAACCCACAAAAAGAACCAGAAGCCCTGGTTACAGTATAAGGGTCCCCAGCAGAGTCGCCAAGCTGTCGCTCCCACCAAAATGAGATTAACTCAAACGGGGTACAGACGCGAACGGTCGGCGAAAGAGGAAGAATGAATAGAGTCGCCAGCTAGGCATTTTTATCCCGAAGGAAAGGTAATGATGCATAAACCTAAGAAAAGATATGGATAAGACGGTTGCGAACCAGAGAGACTGAGAAAGGGGGTTGGTTACAACCTGGGAAGGTATTAGCACCCAGATTGTCCGTCGTACTCGACGGGATCCACGTTTGAAAGATTTGTGTTTTAAAGGGGTAGTGTCAGTGCAATTTGTGTATCAAAGCTGGAAAGAATGCAAGTGTCAGTGCAAAAGAAGTGTGAAGTGCACAAGAGAAGTGTCAGTGTAAGAACAAGAATGAAAAGCTCAAGACTATGAGGCTAAAAGAATGATGCTGAAAGGGGGGGGATACACAGAGACTTTTGTTCGATAACTGTTAAGTTATGCCTACGTATCCTCTCGTGCAATGAGGAAGTCAGAACACCGTAGTTCGACTCAAAGAGACTGAAAGATAAATTGACTTGTGAACTGCTTGCTTGTCTATGCTCAAGTGTATGACCTGTCTGGCTCAGGTGCTAACTGTCTTGCATTAGACGGAAGAAGTGAGTTCTCGTTTGTGAGTGAATGAGGTGAGAAAAGAATCCCGGAGGAGACGACTATTGTTTTTTTTTTTTCAATCTTTTATTGCTTTTTGGTGTTTGTCATAGGAAAATGAGCTTAAGCCTAAACCAAGGGTTATTAAACTCATCACATCCTCCCTCTGATTAGGGGTAATGAGAATACCTTAAGCATGAAGTAAACACCTCACACTTAATCACCATGATGTAGGATTAAGATCATTAACCTACTTGTAATTATTTAGATGTTTTTGGAGTTTTTGTTTAGTGTTAAGTAATGAGTCTAAGCCATAATCAGGGATTAAACAGACTCATTACACCATCCTAATAGAAGGATAATAGATGAGAATGTTTAAGCTGAGGAAAGCTCCTCAACTTAATCCATGATTAGGGATTAACCTCATGACAAAACAAAGCCTTTGTTAGGTGGATTTTAATTAATGGTAAGATTAAGAAGTGGATTTTATGGTTTGTAAGACAACTTGAGGAGGACTTGTCCATTAACACTAGGGTTAGTCCTTCTTAACCAATTAAGGAAGAATTAGAACCCTAATGCAAGGCCCAAGTTACAAGCTTGATGTCTTGATGATTATTAAGTGGATTGATTAAGGGATTTAAACACATTAAGGGTTTAACACTTAGGATTAAAGTTATACACTCCATCCTAATAGAAGGATGCAGGCATAAGCTTAATCACAAAGCCTTAAAGCCTTTAGGGTTTAGTCCCTGATTATGAGATGAGAAAAGAAGACTCAAAGAGACACAAAAGGTAAAAGCTAAGTGGGGGACTAATCAAACCCTAATTGTCATCATGCTTGGTCATTCCTAGGGTTTGTGAGGCTTAAGAAAGAAAGAGATCTTCAAAGGCCACCAAGGAGGAACAAGATGAAGAGAACAAGAAACAAAGAGAAGCAAAACAACTTGCTTCACTCAAGAAGTCAAGTTGCTTGAAGAAAGAAGGTAAGATGAACTAGAATGAGCAAGATCAATCCAAAGCACAAGATAAAATGCAGCAATGATGTATAAGAGAGATTAAAAGAGATTGTGAGAAGTGAAGGCAAATTCACTTCTCAAAACAACTTACCACCTGAAAAGTTAGCAAAAGAAATGAAATGCAATGCCAAATGAGATGCAATGTCATGATGCAAACCAAAACCAGAAGCATTAGTATTATGTTAATGATGCTAAGAGATGATATAAACATGAGGCAAGGCATTGGAATGATCATACAAACATATGGATGCAAGAGAAGCATGTTTTGAACCATGGATGTTCATGAAAAGTTATGAAATGCAAAAGACATATAACATGGAAAATGAAAGATGCAATGATCAAACATGGTTCTAATATGTCCTAAGATGTCTTATGAATCAAGTGGATGCACAAAATGTCATGGCAAGTCATGGTATGCAAGCAAATGGAAGATGGATGCAAAGGAAGGCATGAATTAGGGTTTATGATCCACACACAAAGCAAAATTCAAAATCAGAAGCATATGACATGATAAAAATTTGAAAATGCAATCAAAGGAACCCTAAACCTATACAAACTCACTGCCCAAAGGAGGGGATCTAACTCTTAATCTAGTGAGAGTTATGAATTTCCTAAGATTGCTAGGGTTTTAAGGTACCTTGTCAAGAAAAATGCCAAACAAAATGAAAATGCAAGATCAATTCATGCCAATTTTATCTTATAAACTACATGTTATGTAAGATGCAATGCAAAAGGAATCATTGTCCAACTCTCAATGGTTGGGCAGAAATGAATTTTTGAAGTTTGAAACAAAATATTGCCTTGAAATGAAATTAAATCCAAAGAAAATTATCAAAAGGCATCAAGAACAAAAAAGAAATTTGGTTTGGGAGTTGGGCAATGTTTCTAAATGTTTCTAAATGCTATATGAATTTTTTTGTGATTTTTAAATACCTAAAAGTATTTTTAATTAATTAATTCTCATTAATTAATTAAAAATAATCTTTTAAATGATTTAAAAATAATTTTTAATGCAAAAAATAAAAATAAAAATATTTTTGTGTTCTGAAGAATAATGAAAATCTTGACAAAAAATTTCATAATTTTTAAACATTTTTTGCTATTTTAATTAATTCGTGCAAAATAAATCAAATAAAATGAAAATAAAATGAATTTTAAATGAAAAATGGGAAAGTCAGCTGATCTGAGGGTCCAGATTCAAAGTCAGGGGGGCGGGAATTGACTTGGCGCGCGAATGGACGGCCTGAATTCAAACTGGCCTAATTATGATTAAGCCCTAATCCAAAACCCTAATTACTCTCAGATGACCGGAACAGTGTTCCGGTCATCTTCTCCGGCAAGGTCCTCACTCAATCTCTCTTAATACGCCATGAAACTTCACAAATCTCTCCAGAATCAATCATTAGACCACTCTAAACAAGAATCCAGCAATCAAAATCATTTATTTTCACTCAAACTCAAGAATCAAAACAAAAAGCATTTCACGGGCAAAGTTTCAGAACAAGCATACACCTCAAAACTCAATCATTTTCAAAAATAAAAGGTTCAGTGAACTCAGGGAAGCATGTAGATCATTTTAGAAACAAGAAATAAGAGTTCTGGAAAAATGAATTTCTATGGCTACCTGAATCGAAGCATTCAACCCAAGAGCTTTCTGCCTGCCTCTTTGCCTCAAAATGGTCCCAATGGTCCTCTTGATGAAGTTATGAAGCTTGGTTGGAGTTTATAATGGTTGGTTTGAGAGATTGCTTGAGTTCTGTTCAAAGAGGGGCAGAAATCGTATTTGGTTTATGTGAGGTTTCAGGCTGTATCAATGGCTGGTTTGTGATCAGTGAGTCATGCTGAGGTGTTTTGTGAAGTTTGTTTTCATGTTTGATGCTTGTGTGATTAGGTTCGAAGAAAAATGCATAAGAGGCATAAACTTGGAACTATGGCTATGAGAGAGCTTCAGCATGAATTGTTATGTGTTATGGCTTGCCTTTGGTCCACTTATCACTCATGGATAGGTCTGTGGAGTTGGTGTGCCCTATTGTGATTGGTATGGGTCTTTTGCAAAAAAGTCAAGCTTTGTGTAAGTGAGGTATGGGCTCATGGCTAGCCAAGGACAAGAGGGGTGTCCTGCGCAGCAAGAAGTGTGGAGTACCATAGGATCAAATTTGAAGTCAGCCAGCACATGGATTAAGGTTTGAGTGAGGTTTTGCAACTTTGGTCATCTTTGGCCCTTTTGAGATTTCTTGATCCACAAGTCATAAAAATGAGTGAAATTTTGATGCAATCTGATCTTTAGGCTTTGGTTTATGTTTGTGTGAAGTTTAGAAGTCCATTTTAAAGCTCAATTTGCCTTGGCAAGGGATTTTGCAACTTTGCCTCTTTGGTAGAAAACTTGAAATTATGTGATTTTTCCCAAATTTGACAAGCCATAACTTTTGATCCAAAATGAATTAGAATGAGTTCTTGTACTTTTTGAAAAGGGAATGATCCATTTTACAACTTTCATGACCAAAGTTTTCCCATTTGAAGCATTTTTTAATCAAAAAGCAAGGGTTGAAAAAGTTTCCCAAAATGGCAATTTTCCATTACAAGTCATTTTCCCAAAAAGTCAACTTTGCAAATGGCTTGAAATTCTTCAATTTTGTGAACTTCTAACATCTTCTATGATCAAATAAAGATCATACACAATCAAAATGATGAAGAACACCCTTTGGTTGGGTCATTGAGGGCCTCAGATGCCCTGATTTTGCACTGACTTGCTCAAAAAGTCAACTCTTGATCAGATGCCTTCCCCATGGAATTTCTTCATGAAAATTGATATTCATGATCCCTATACCATATAGAGACCAATAGAAACAAGAATGACCAAAAAATTTGGAGTTATGGCCTTTGAAACTAAAACCCTAGTTCTAGGTCATCTGTGTAGTTAAACCTGGCTCTGCTTCCATGCCAATCTCAGTTCTTGTGATTCTTTGACTTTCTTGACTTTGTGAGGGTATAATATGATGCTTTAACATACATGGACCCCTTTGAAGTGATTGATGACCTTTGGAGTGGCTCAAATGGCTCTTGGATTGCTCAGATCACAAACCCTAGATGCAGATGACTTAGAAACAATGCAGTGAAACAAAAATGCAATATGAGATGCTATGATTGGTACTTATGCAAATGAAAAGAATCACAAGCCATGGTGTGAATGGGTGAGGGCAAATTTGGGGTGTTTACATTGTGCCCGTGGGATTTATGAAACCGACAGTACTTCGTCTTATCCGTGTTCGACTTGTTCGGAAGCTGTTTAGGAAACCTGATGTCGGCCTGGCGGAACTCGTAGTTAGCACATTAGGACAGGATTTACTCCCTAGTCGCCGTGAGGGGCGTGTAATCGTGAAACCTCCCGACTGGGCCTTTATGCTCCCGCGATTCACGGGAGCGGTTTTCCTTTGTTTTTCACCTCCCCGACAGGATGTCGAGGAGTCTTCAAGTTTAGATGATTTGGTTTCCTCGTGATGCCTAGTATCATGGGAAATGATGGCTTCCTCCTTCTCCTTGTATGGAATGTATGCTTGTGCTTTGAAGATAAAAGCATTAAGTATGGCAGGAGTCTCGATGCCCACGACCCTCCCGAAGTTGTTGTGGGGACCGAGTCCCCCCTCAAGAAGATATTTATTCATGTCATCCATGGTCGAGATTTGGACGGATTCCTTATTGAACCTATCGATGTATACGCGCAGAGGTTCATCCTTGTCCTGGATGGTCACTTCCAATGATGCCTCAATCTTCAGATGACGTCGCGAAGCGGTGAAGTGTCGGGAAAATGTTCTCCCGAGCTATCTCTAGGACGTGATGGATTCATGAGGAAGGCTCTTATACCAAGCCATAGCTCCCTTCCTCGGTTCCATAGGGAAAATATGACATTTAATTGCTCCTCTGACGCCTCTGTAATCAAGTAGAGTGTCGATGTTCTCAATATGCTTGTTTGGGTCTGTCATTCCGTCGTAGGTCCCCAGGGGAAAAACCCTATAGATGTGTTTTTTCTATGAAAATCATATTATCCTTCTCAACTTCAATGTTGAGGTATATATAGTAGTGTTACACCTTGGTCTTAAGCCCTTGAAAATAGTAGCTCTTACTAGGAGTATGCGGGAGTGGATGGCTAGTTAACTATTATTTCGAAGAATGTGGTCAAATGACTCCTTTTGTATCGTTGCAAAATAGGGACACATAATTTCCCCACTTTTCACATAGAGTGACCCATTTAGGAGGAATGTGATATATTCAGTCAATGGAAAACACATTTCGGAAACGAGCGACCTGGAAGGCGCTATGGGAGAGATGTTGAATCCCTTTCCTCCATTTTCCCTCTATGGGACCTTTTTTGATATACCAATACAATGGGGTTTACTATTTCACTGACTTTCAGAATTTTTGGTCCATTCTGAATTTGGGGATTTTCACTTTGCATTACCTTATTTCCTTTTTTCTAAGTATTCCATATTTTTACCAGGAGATATCTCATTAGAACTCAATTCAACATATTACTAAGAGTGAAATTTCTATTGTTCCTCTAGTTTTGAGCCTATGAACTCTATCCGTTATTTTATTTTTCTTTTTAATTTCATTTAATTATCTCATTGTTTTTTAACATACATTGGTAAATATAGTAGTTCCACTTACCAAGATTTTTTAAACAACCCCCCCCCCATAAATATAGTCTTAGAGTAAGGTTATTACATACTCTAAAGAAATTCAAACTTGTTCTTTGAAGATAGGTTGTTCATGAGGAAAAATCTTGCTAGACGAGGTATTTTGGGTGCTGGTAGTCGTGGTGAGTGGGGTTTTTTATGGATGTTTAACTTCACTAGTCATTTGTTTGTTCAATGTGAGATACCCTCTTCAATTTGGTACAAGGTGTTGAGTTGGGTAAGGATGCCTTTACGTCACTCTAGTTCAATTTTAGGGGTCTTTGAGGTTTTTTAAGGGATCGATCAGGGTACACTACTACAAAATATGCCTATGGTAACACAATATTACTAAGCCCATTGTTTAAATTGTAATAACATCTCATTTTTAACGTGCAAGCTTTTTTAATTTAAGTAAAACACTTTTCATCATTGTTCCTAATAACAATTGTGGTGATAGAATCCCAACATCAGCATTCTTCCATTTCTTCAATAAAATAAGCATTTGTCCCTTAACATTTATCGTTATATAAAAATTGAAAGTAGAATAACTACGGTTTTTTCAATCAACCGTGGTTATATTTTCCATATATCATTATGCTTGTTGTTTGCAACCGTGAAATTCTTTCTTACAAAATTAAAACCTAATAGGTTTTTTATTTTTTTCATAACACATAAAGGTGCCCTAGTGAACGAGACAACAACGATAGCAAAATCTTCACCATCTTCATTCATTTCTTGGAACAAATATCATTTATTGGTCTCTTCCTCCTTTACGAAGTACGATACATTACCTTTTTGTGTTCGTTGTTCATTATTAATTGTTCATTTCATGGGGTATCTCGCACGCTGTTGTGTGGTTTTCCTTTATGCGGTGTGAATTTTTGTTTTGTTGCGACTGGATTACTTTGTGTTTTAGGCTTATTCAGATTGTGTGATGTTTTTTGTTGTTTCAAATCTATATGTTGTTGTCACGTGTCCTGTTTTGGCGTTGTGATGATTTTCTGGTTTTTTTTACTTTCGATTTGGTGTTATAACTCTATTGAATATGAAGAAATAAATGTGATTATGAAAATGCTTTAGGTTTTTGTGTTATATTGTTGTTATTGATATGCATATGCATATAACCATATTAGTATGTTGTTGGTGTAGCATTAGTGTGCCATTCGCATTAGTCTTTTGATATAAATTTCAGATTTTTTATGGATCGTAGTTGAATGAAGCCGATAGATTAGGCCCAGTGTATGAGAAAGGAGTAATAGAGTTCCTTGAACTTTTTGAGCAAAAACTTCCTGACAATAATGTTGTCTTTTATTGTCCTCTTGTGAATTATGAGAATATAAAAAAAGGTCAAATAAAGAAATATTACATCACCTATGTTGTGAATGAATGTGTCAAAATTATACAACATGGACGTGGCATGGAGAAGTGGATAAAAATCGAAATGTGACGTCACAAACGGATGAAGATGATGAAGATATGAATGATCGACTAGAAGATATGATATGTGATATTAGAGAACCGTTTCATATGAAAGCCTTTTTTTGATACTTTATGCAGTGATAAAAATGCACATTTCTATAAGGGGTGCACAAATTTTACATGATTGTCTGCTTTGTTAAAATTGTTTAATCTGAAAGCAAAAGGTGGGTGTTGAGAACCGCAAGTGCACAACTGTGTGAAGTAGTAAAAGATTATCGAACCACAAGGACCAATGCTTTAAGTAACAAATTTTGTTCTATTGATGTATATCTAGAGGAATCAATAATTTGAGATTTGGTAAAAACAACTTAAATAAAAAGCAATTATAGGAAAACAACTTAATTGAAAAATTACTTAAATCACAATGGAGGCAAACATGAATTAGGGTTATGGTTCTTATTTTGGCACATTCATATGATCCGATTTACTTTCATTAAAAGAATCTTGACAAAATTTATAGAAAATAGATAAATATGGATAACACATGTTTTCGCCAGCGTGTTTCCCTATTGATAACGAATAATCTGTTGAGTCTGGCTTGACAGTATTATTCGTCAAGGATTCGTTGATTTTGCTCAACTATAAAAATTAGAACTTTCTCAAATTCATCAAAGCGCTTTCTCTTTTTGAACTTGTTTGTTTAAAAACATGGCCTCCAGTACTGACACATATCATTTCAGACTACGGTCTGTACCTGAGAACACTTAAATTTTGTATAAGGGTTGGAATGCATGAACTCAAGTATTAAAATAAATTTGGACAAAGAAATTTTGTAATTGACTTGTGACATATCATACAATTGGTCATAAGATGATCCCCGTAACCCCTAGTCCCTATTGTACTACTCACTCACGGTGAAGGAAAGCACAACCAGGACAATATTCATAATAAGATCCATGGTAACAATGAATTAAACAAGAAATTATAATGAAATAAAATAAGAAAACATGAATTGATAAGCTTTAATCCAATGCTCCAATGGAGACTTGAGTACAAAGAAAAGTAGAATATTTAGAAAATTCAGGAAAAATAAACTAGCCTCCTAAGCTTAAGACGAATGAGTTTTATAGAAAATTATGATTGTTGGATAAAATTTGTGTGATCAATGCTCTTTACAGAAGGAAATATCTCAAATTAGGAAATGCATAAGTCCCACAATAGCAACTTAAACCAAAAAGAGAAATAATAGATAGAGGGGCATGCATGTCTGTTATGGCCCGTAGTAGCTGTTATTGGTGGTCCTAGCAGACCTCTTGTTTTGGTATAGGAGAAATTCCATTTTTCTCCTTTTTATGCACTTCTCTCGTTTTGGCTCTTCTTTCGTCCAAGATACTTACCAAATCCTGAAAAACATCAAAAAAAAATTACCAAAGCATAAAACATGATAAATAAAAGTAAACAAAAATGGGAAAATAACGAAGTAAAACAACTAATAAAAATGATGTGAAAACCACTTATCAAACTCCCCCAAACTTATATTGTTTCTTTTCCTCAAGCAGCAAAGCTTACTTACGCAAATTTTTGGATCAAGCGGTTCACTTAATGAAAAAGTTTACAAAAATAAAGCTATTAGTACTCATACATGAGTTTTCGTTCAAAATGGCTAAGATCCAGTCCTCTCGGTAATTACTTGACAACAAAGTTATTTAAAAGAACACTAACCATAGCGGGACTACGGATCTAAGTCTCCCTTTTAGACATTCTTCGTCTATGTTTTGAACTTAAGTCTCTCTTTTTTTATTTTCCTTCCCTTTTCATTCGAACAATCAAATTAAGGCATTTTGGAATTATTAGTATCATCACATGCACAAGACCGATCGAGAATTTTTATTTAGACATCAAATAAGCAACAATTGCCTTATTTAATTACTAATGAAATTACACACTTTTGTGTGCTCATTTATTTGTCCACTTTTGGAAAAATTTAGGGTTCAACAGCCGTTAGGCTAAATAATTGGGTGATGATTACCTAACTTAGAAGGTGTAGTTGCCTTTTACTGTCTTTCCATCATTTTTTGTTATAATTATTTATTTCCCAACTGATCATACATGCATGAGTCTAAATTATGTCAGACTGTCATTATAAACTAATTAGGGAGTACTTCTCATAAGTCGGGTACTATGTTACAAATCTACACATTGGACTTGTATCTTACTTTATAGAACCTAGGGTGTTCGAGTAATGCCTATGTTGTCAACCTTTACTTGTGTCCCTGGACTTATGCCTTTCATCCCTCTAACTCTATATACTTTCTCGATTTCCTCATGACCAAAGCTTTTCAAGAAACTTTTTTTATTGGTCCTAATTCGGGTTTTTTTAAATGGTCTTTTAAAAGAAAAATTAACATAAACAACTAAAATAACGAAAATCACTAAAAGAACATAAACACACAAGATAGAAAAAGAAAAATAAAATTAAAGAAATCCCATCCCCCACCCCAAAAAAATTATGAACCAAACATTGTCTTCATTGTTTTAGCACGAGTAAGAGGGAGTGAACTCACAAAGACCTTACTCGAGAGGTGGGAAATGCAACATCAAATGAACATCATCCAAGATCATGCCTTGTCTTGGTTGCTCCTTTTTCATGCCTCAAATCTTGGATTGCGCCCACCCTCATCTATCCTAATTATCATTTGAAGGTTTAGCTTCATGTTGGGTTGGATGAGTTGGTGGTGGGACAATGTCCTCCTCCATAGTGGTACCTGCACCATGGTTAGAGAAATCAAGGTAGCCCTACTTGTTGCTATGAGTTTGTGCTTGATCGGGGCAGAATACCATTTAGGTTGAGTGTCATTTTCGAAGACGATGTTGTAAGTATTTCAGGCTCTGGTGCTTCCCCTATGTTTAGGTCTTGAGATTCAACAACTTCTTTCCCTTTGTCACTTATTTTTGGTGCCATTGTTGATGAAAGTCGGAAAATTATTTTAGCTTTTTGAAATTTTTATGTTGGAACTGTGATTAGGGTGATGATCGGTGAAGGTTTCGTGAAGGTGGTTTGGATTTTGTGGCGGGAGTAGGGTAAAGGTTGAATCTTTTTTTGTTTTAATGGAAGTTTAGTAGGATTTTGGAGAAAATATGAGGATTCGAGGTTTAAAGAGAGAGATAGATAGATAGAGAGAGAGAGAGAGAGAGAGAGCAATTTGTCGATAAAGTTATTTGAAAAATCATATTTTTAAGGTTTAAAGTTGAGTTAATGAGAATGATTGGGTGAGTGAAAGGTGGGTGGGACCAAGAGAAAGTTGGAGGAAAAATTCAAAAAAATTGAGCATTGGGGTGTTGGGACCTACTAAGGCCTCCCATAGAAAGCCCCCGAATTTTTATAGGACTATGGGTTTTTAGGGTCTTGGATGGGAAGGCTACTATGATCAGAAGTATGTGCTAGGACCGCTTGTAGCAGCTCCCTGGTTTATTGTATGGGGAATTTAGTTTTCTTGTCCTTTTGTCGGGTTTTTTCGAACACAATTCCTTTATTAATTTTCCTTGACTTTTTCAACTTATATCACTTGTTTTTCTTCCTCTTTGCCAACCTACTTATTAACTGTAAAAAAATTAAACAACAAGAAAAACAAATCAGTACGAACAATGTGGGTTGTCTCTCACATAGCACTCTGTTTAACGTCGTTTTAACACAGCGGTTGATGAGTGCAAGAACTCATGGTGGCTCTTTCAAAAATGATTCCTCAACCTTATTACTCTCGGTAGTATTAGGTGTTCATTCCCAATTATCAAGCCATCTCTTGAATAAATTACTCTTCTTTTTCTTCTTCTTATCGTGTGGTTCATACTTCTGAACCTGTCAGGGTGGTTCTAGTTCTATCTTGAGTATCAGCTTTTCGAGATTAGATTTAATCCTTTCATCCACCACCTCAAAGGCCAACGTTCCCCTCTTAACATCAATGATTTTACCAGTTTCATGGTCCTTTAATATTATCATTTATACATGACCTTAGTTAATGGTACATTGGTGTAGCACTCTAATTTTTTCCCCTAATATTTTGAATATTTTCTTTTGCATCATTACATACAAACAAGATCACGCATTGGTTCTTCTATCCTTCTCGGTTGCAGATTTATGCCTCACAGGGGATCACCATTGCTTTTGTATGCCTTTTATTTGTTTATGTTTACTAACATCTAATCAAAATCCAAAAATATTTTGTTTTGCATCTTTCACTAACTTTTCAGGAAGAAAGCAAGAATATCAAAACAGTTTCTCAGCTCGAACAAATTCATCTGAACAAAGTCAAAGTTGAACTGCAAGCAATTCAAATTCATCTGATCAAGGATTTCCAAATTTTATTTATTATTATTCAATAAATTTCAAGTTTCATATGTTTATTTCCATGCCTTCTTTGACGAGCAAAAGAATCAAGCCGAAACCCCAACAATACAAGTAAAGGCAATATTTTTCAAATTTTGTATTGTGTAACTGGTTAGCACCCAGGTTTTAACCGGTTACATACGCAAAAATTGGAAATATTTTGCAGCAAATTCAAATTTTGTGATTTGGCACCAATTTCATTTTTGATCACATGTGGAATATTCTAGACCATCTCCATTTAATTCCCTACATCATCAAAATTAATTCCCACCATGCACCTTCATTAATCACCACTCTTTTGTTAATTTTCCTCCAAATTTGAATTCCAAGCCTAATTTTGATCTCTTAAACCAAGCTCTAATCCACGTAATTCCCATACCAAAACTCTATAAATAGAACCATTATTCCATTCAATTATAAAGCTTTTGAGAGCCAAAAAACCTTTTGCAAATTATATCCCCAATCACCAAAATTTACTAAAGCTCAATTTTCTTCTTTTGAAAGTTATCAAGAATTCACATTGAAATCTTGTTTAACTTTGAGTTAAACCTTCATCCATTTCATTTTTGTTCATCAATTTCAGTAGATCAAGCTTGTTTGTGGAGATCTTGAAGTAATTTGGAGTTGTTCTCATTCTTAAAGTGGTAATTCATCTCACACCATTGTTAGACCTTTATCTTCATCATCTATAATATAGATCTTTGGTGATTTTTGTGCTTGTTCTTTTGGATCTTATTTTATCTTTTGATTGCTGGTTTTTTTACTCTGGTCTTACTTTAAATTCATGCAAATTCAGATATATGATCACAAGGTGTTTGAAAAATGTTTTGCAAGAAGATCATGCTGAATTTTGCATTTTTTTTGCTAATGTGCACCATGTAACCGGTTAGCATCCAGGCTGTAGCTGGTTACATAGTGTTTGAACAATTTATGCATTTTTTAACTATGTAACCGGTTACTCCCCAGACTGTAACCGGTTACATCTGAAGCAGAATGGTGAACTTTTGTTATTTTGGGGTTGTTTTGGTGTTTCTT
Source organism: Lathyrus aphaca (assembly GCA_963966055.1). Lineage (NCBI taxonomy): Eukaryota > Viridiplantae > Streptophyta > Magnoliopsida > Fabales > Fabaceae > Lathyrus > Lathyrus aphaca. The sequence continues at coordinate 108,715,865 of OZ014524.1, read as the reverse complement.
GATTCTTCTTCCCCTATTTTCTTATTTTAGCCTTGGAATGCATTATTGAGATTAATTCCTCTTTAATTTCAATGGAATTCGGATATCAATTAGAGTAGATTTAACATTCGTTAATTCAAATCTATCTTCAAGTGAATTGTTAAATTCATAAGAGGTGTTTTGGATTAGTGATATGTTTTACAAACTTGAATCTATCCATTAAAGGTGATTGAACTTAAAGATGGAAGGACCTTAAAAGTGTAATTCAATTTGGTTCTTCTCCATCTCCCTCCCTCTAATTCTCCTTTTTATTTTTTATCGATGAAAGTCTTATGGATCTTGGAATTTCTTTGTTGAATTCATGATCAAGACTAGATCGTTACCTATTTTCTTTTCGTGTGGCATTGTTTTTTAATGACAACTTATATGTTATTCATCTAACATGCATTAGAGCTAATAATAGTTACCTTAATTGGTATTGACCGGACTCGTTGTAGGGTGACTTCTATATAAATTACTTGGCAATTACTTAACATAGCGCTACATTTGTCCTTCCATATCCTTATCGGAACTTGTACTTTCGTGGCACGAACCTTGATTGGTTGCGCAAGCCCAAACATGGTTGATCTTTGTGCTAAGTTCATAATTATTAAAACTTGTTGTAGATGATTTGATTCTATCAATCTTCTGATAAGTATTGTTAACTAATGACTTGATTACATCGGTCAACCATATAGTGCAAAACGCGAGACAAAATTCGGTTGTCGCTTTGAGCCTTTTGGTACTATTATCTTTGTGAATGATTAAGTTCACCACATTATTGTATATATTATATTGCTTTTATTTTCTTCTTTCTCCATATCCTTTTATTTTACTTATTGCTCCATTTTCTTTTCTTTTATTATGTTTTATATCATCAATTATCATGTTTATGTTTATGTCTATTATCTCTTGTGCTTTTCTTTTCTATTTGTCCATTTGGACACCAAAAACATTAATAAAGACCTAAACAATTTAAAAAACTTGTTCTTAATTGTGGACTATGGTTACTATCCCATACTTTTGAGGTTTCTACATTTGGACCTATGGACTTAGTACTAGGATTTTATCTCATTGCTTGATTATTATGGAGTGGTTATGCTAGCCTTTATTTGGCTCATCATTTGCTCAAGAGGATGGAATGCTAAGTTACTTATGCTTTGAAGAATCTCCAAGTAGTTAGATATTTCCTACCTTGTCTCTTTTATTTTATTTTTAGGATAGTCTCTTCATCTCCTCCCATTCTTTAATTTTCAAAATCTTCTCCATTTTTCAAAGGATTCTTCTTTTTAAAAACTTTCACCACTTTCCTAATTCATACCTTGACCTTGTTCAAGTGATTTTTATCTTTTCCTTTACATTTCTTAATAAATGCTAATGAACTTAAGCATATTGACCATTTTTTAAAAGACCTTAAAAAAATACAAAAACTCATTCACTATTTTTGTGCTTTGCGCACTTTTTCTTTTAACTCTTTTCATATGTTTAGACATGATTCATCATTTCTAATGGAATTACTCATTAAAGGATGACGACTTATCTTTACATTCTTAAAACCAATAAAAAACTTTGTTCTTTTCACCACGAACTACGGGGTTTTGATCTTACATTGTACTTTATAGGTACGTAGGCCTGAGGTGGTAAACCTCTCCAAACATAAAAATATTAAAATAAATTCTTTTTCTCATCCCCTCACTCTCATTTAATAAACCTTTTTCAAACCAAAAAGTGTAAATATTTCAAAGGGCTCCTATGGAGTACCACATACGTTTTGGGTGCTAACACCTTCCCATTTTGTAACCAACTCCCTTACCCATTCTCTGCTTGTTTCTTTTAACTTTTTTTTTTAATTCATTTTTAGGATTTATTCGCTATTTTTTCCTTTTCCTTTTGGAATAAATAAAAGCATAGTTGTGACTCTATTTTCCTTGAGTTAAGTTAGTCAATAGCTTACACTCATGATTTTTACCGCTACAATTGGTAACAATCTTTTCCACTAATTCTACATACCTTTTGGGGATCCTACCTCGACTTCCATAAATATTTATAGGAAAGGAATCAGTGGCTTGTAGTAAGGAGGAGCAACATAGGGTGCCTCATTCTCTACCTCTTCGACAGCCTCCTTTTCAGGGGGTGTTAGTGGATTTCCTCAATCTCTACCTTTTTCTCACCAGAACTCTCCTGAACCTTTTTATCATTCTCCCTAGGATTTTTAACTTATTTTTCACTTCTGGTTGTTACAATATTCACATGTCCCTCAAGTAAGGGTCCTAGAGAGATGTGTGTTGTAACACCCCAAAAATAATTAGAATATTTATTTAATTTAGTTATAATAAACATTCGGGATGTATCGGTGATATTGGCGAAATATGATGGTGTCAGATGTGGTTATGACGAATGAGGTGTAATTTGATAAATTAAGTGATTTTCTGGAAATATTTTATTAATGATAATAAAGTAATAATAATAATAATATTATTATAATTATTATTGTTTAAAATAAAAGGAGAACGTTTCGGGGTAAAATGATACTTTTGGATGTATAAGTGAGGTTAAAATTGGAATAACATAATGAGGTCCAAAGGGCAAAGGAAGAAACATAAAATAAGATGTTTGGGAGAATTCTGGGATCAATCGTATTTCGGAAAAAGAAACTGCTCTGAGGAACAAAGGCGGAAAGGCGAATGCTCGGAGGTTCCTCGAAGACCTCAGAAAAAGGGAATTTAGAGTTCAACATCTAAGGTATGGGGAGTATTACTTTTCATTATATTTGATATAGAGTATAGATTATATATGTGAATGATTTCGGAGTTTAGGGTTTATGAGAAACCATGGTGAAATTGATGAATCGTGTGTTGTATACGAAGTTGTTGTTGATGATATTATTGGAGTGTAATTGTTATAATTGATTAGGGATTTATAAATTAATAGTCATAAAAATTTGGAGAAAATGAAGTGTGTATGGAAAAATTGGTGAGAAACTAGAATCGTATGACGTTTGTGATTAGTTAGGAAAAATTATGTGAAATTGGAATTTTAATCAGTGGAATCGAAACAGGTCGAATTGGTCTCGTGAGGTTCATAACAGAAAAGGGTAGCATGCGCCACCCATCCCTTTTAATAGAAGTGGCTTGCGCCACCTGAGCATTATTAGATAAGTAAACTAATTAAAATATTAGTTGGATCTATTTACCTTATATTGTTATAATGATGTTGTGTGTTTAAGGTGATTTTCGAAGAACGTGTTATTTTAAGATGGTAAAGTTGTAGTTGTGTTGAAGATAATTGGAAATTCAGGGAAGCATATGAATATTTGTCCAAAATTTGGAAGTTGTCGCAGTTGTAATTATGTTGAACGTTCGGAGGTGTTGTCTTATGAATCTCAGTTGGAAGTATTTGGTAACTACAAGGTAGAATACCTGTTGGAACGAAATTTCGAAGAGTTGAGTCGAAGGTGTTGTGATGTGTCGGTTTTGGTGATTGAGGAAATTGGAAATAAACCTGGTAGTCATGGTACCTTGCAGAGTAATCAGAGTGTGCAGCGAACATGTGGTGTGGTGCAGTTGTTTGTATGTGAATAACAACGATGTTGATGGTCGATTGTTTTGATGTTGGGTTTAAACTGTGTATCTATGTTGTTGTGTTCTAATTCTTCAATCAGAATTATTGAGTTGGATATTGTCTTGTGTTGAGATGCTAATTGTCAAGTGTATTACTTGTGTAGTATTTGTGATCGTTGTTGCCGTGATGTTATGGGCTATAGTATATGTAGTGTTGTCCTTCTGAGTCGAGAGTTGGATTGTCGGACGGAATAAGTGGTTAGAGTAGTGGTATCTGATGAATTTTCGAGGACGAAAATATTCTAAGTGGGGGAGAGTTGTAACACCCCAAAAATAATTAGAATATTTATTTAATTTAGTTATAATAAACATTCGGGATTTATCGGTGAATTTGGCAAAATATGATGGTGTCAGATGTGGTTATGACGAATGAGGTGTAATTTGATGAATTAAGTGATTTTCTGGAAATATTTTATTAATGATAATAGAGTAATATTATTATTGTTGTTGTTTAAAATAAAAGGAGAACGTTACGGAGTGAAATGGTACTTTTGGATGAATAAGTGAGGTTAAAATCGGAATAACATAATGAGGTCCAAAGGGCAAAGGAAGAAACATAAAATAAGATTTTTGGGAGAATTCTGGGATCGATCGTATTTCGGAAAAAGAAACTGCTCTGAGGAACGAAGGTGGAAAGGAGAAGGCTCGAAGACCTCAGAAAAATGGAATTTAGAGTTTGACATCTAAGGTATGGGGGGTATTACTTTTCATTATATTTGATATAGGGTATAATTTATATGTGAATGATTTCAGAGTTTAGGATTTATGAGAAACCATGGTGAAATTGATGAATCTTGTGTTGTATACGAATTTGTTGTTGATGATATTATTGGAGTTTAATTGTTATAATTGATTATTGTAATTGATTAGGGATTTATAAATTAATAGTCATAGAAATTTGGAGAAGATGAAGTGTGTATGGAGAAATTGAAGAGAAACTAGAATCATATGACGTTTGTGATTAGTTAGGAAAAATTATGTGAAATTGGAATTCTAATTAGTGGAATCGAAATAGGTCGAATTGGTCTCGTGAGGTTCATTCCAAAAAAAGGTGGCGTGCGCCACCCATCCCTTTTAACAGAAGTGGCTTGCGCCACCAGAGCATTATTAGATAAATAATCTAATTAAAATATTAGTTGTATGATAATTGTGAGGAGTAATTAAATTATTGGTTATATATTATAAGTGAAGATTAATTAAAATTTATGTGGTGAGATATATATTAAGTGAATATATTATAGGGAATGAATTAAAGTAATGTGTATAAAATTCATGTGGCATGTGCCACTTATAATAGTGTCTTCTGCCACTTTTTCTTAGTGATGATTTTCTTGTGGTCGGTGCCACTTATAATAGTGGCTTGTGCCACTTTAACATACGGAAGGGTGGCAGTGTAGTTTTGGGGTGGCCAGTGCCACTCCCGTGTGGCCTGAGCCACCGAGCAATTTGAGGTCTTGTCCAGTTTTGATATTTTTTTAGTCCAGCTTTTGAAACCATGGTTTTGCTTATGAAAACCTGAAATTCTATAAATTAAAACACAGAAGCAGGATACAAAATAATATAGAACTGAACATTTGCATATTTTCTGTAAATTTAATGAATGAAGTTTAAGAATAGTAGTGAATGTTTGGTGAATATTTTTCTGCACAAAATAAATGATGCAAGTTGCTACTGTTTGTGAAGTTGAATAAGAGCTATATGTTGCTGCTATATGTTGTTGTGAATATGTGATGCTATGAAAATTGTGAAATACATGTCGTATAAAATTATCCTGTGTTGCCTGTAGTATGAATGATATTGTGTTGACTGTGATGTAATGTCATGTGTATGATACTATGCGACAAATGTGAGTTATACTTGTCAAACTGTGAGTCAGTCGTACATGTTGTTTGAAGTATTAATAGAATGTCGTAACGAAATATATTTTAATAAAATAATATGAAGTAATAGAAGTAGTCACCCAGAGTGTGTCATGACTTATGTGACGAAATTATAGACATAATTAAGTGTGTGGTTTACTAAATAAATGGTTATAAGGATGTTTTGAAGAGAGTTGTTTGATCTTGCTATAATAAACGATGTTAATTTAACCATGATGTATGTGTATGATGTTATGGGAAGTGAATATGATGATTTTATATACGATGACGTGTTGTCTATGATGTGTATATGTGAAGTATATGAAGAGTAGATGATGATTTGGTAAATTAAATTGTGTTATCTATGACGTATGTTTGTATGAGGTATGCGGAGAGAATATGATAATAAAAATGTTTATGATGATTATGACGATTAAAATGTTCTTTTGAAATACATGATGATATATTGATGAATGATGATGCATTTTGACTAGCTGGGGTCGTATTTAATTGTTGTTATGCATCATGCATTCATATCATTGTTTAGGACTAATAGTCTAGTGACGTTTTGCAGGATGAAAGATCCGGTGAAGAATTATAGGACGATAACATCCAGTGATGGCCTTAATCCCATTGTGTGGATTAAGTGCAAATGATGAGGTGCTCTGGTTCCAAGCGGGAATCGATCATATTGGTGGGGATCTTTGGAGATAACGATGATTAAGTCATCAGTGATTTTTTTCGGTACCGCATGCATGAGTCCATATGAAGTTGCATTTTCATTGTTTGAGAAATTACTTGATGTTTGGTGATAAGTGAATTATAAGATTAATTATAGAGTATGATGTTTTGTGATAAATATGGTGTTGTTGTTGTCTTGAGTATGAAGCATGTGATCGTTATGTGATAGTGATATAATTGTTATACATATGTTATTTATTTCTTATATCTTGTATAATGATTTGTGATTACTCACCCTGCTTGTTTGAATGTTGTCTCTACGTGGGTAACGTGCATATATTAGAGACAAGTTCATGGTACGTGAAGTCTTAGATGTAAGTTGTTTGGCATAAGTCTAGAATGTTTGGTGTCTTGCTCTGATAGATGTAACATCGGGGGATTAGAACGCTTCTATGATTACTTGTCATTTTATTAGGATGAGTTTATGAGATGTTAATTGTTGCATTGAGAAAATGATGATTGTTGACTTTGACCAAGAGGTTTTTTTTATTAATGAAATAAGAGGAAAATATTTTGATTATATGATTCCGCTGCGAAGTTTTGAATATTGAATAAAATGATATTTTAAATCATTTATTTCTGAGTTGAGATTAAATTGAAGAAAATGTGACACCTTCTTTGAGTACTCTGATTTATTCAGTTAATTATGATGATTATTTTGTGGGGTTAAAAAGGTGTTACATGTGTAATCCAGGAGATTTGTGTCTCCAATACCTTGTCATGAGTCACAATGGACTCAAAAATTGTGTTTAGCTTCCTAAGGGCTTCATTGTATGGAGATTTTGGTGTCTAAACTCTTCATTCTAGCGAGTTTGTGTCGCCACAAAACTCTCCATAATAGATTTCAGGTTAGAGCGAGTCTGCATCGCAATAAATTCTCCATTAACATTTCAATTTTAGATTGTTGGGAACTTGGTGGTTCCTTGAAATACTGGGAGTGGTTATTGTAGAAAATAATTGGGTGATTTGCTTACCCTAGATTATAGGTATTGGAATAAGAGTCTCCATGGTTATTGTTCACATATTTGAACATGTTTTGGATATACCTCATGCATATCATAAAAGAAACAACAAAAAAGAAAAAATTTGCTTAAATCTTTATGATCACAAAATAGAATAATCAAAACAAATTATTTGCATACAAGGGAAACGAGAGAACTATAGCAAATAATAATAATAATAATAATAATAATAATAATAATAATAATAATAATAATAATAATAAGTACAACTCTAGTTTATACAGTGACTAAACCGAAATTCAATATCAAGCATAATTGGTCCCCCCCACAACAGTGCAAAAAACATGACATGCCACAAGTGCACGACTGTGCAAAGTAGTACAAGATTATCAAACCACAAGGACCAATGGTTTAAGTGCAAAATTCCGTTCTATTGATGTATATCTAGAGGAATAAAATATTTCAGATTCGGTAAAAAACAACTTAAATGAAAAGCACTTATAGGAAAACAACTTAATTGAAAAATCACTTAAATGACTATGAAGGAAAATATAACTTAGGGTTATGCTTCTCACTCTGACACGTCCATATGATCTGAGTCACTTCTATTACAAGAGTATTAACACAATTTATAGAAAATAGATAAATATGGACAACACCTGTTTTCACCAACATGTTGCCCTATCGATGACAAATCATCTGTTGGGTTTCGCTCGACCGTATTATTCGTCTGAGATTCGTTACTTTTAATTAACTATAAAAATTATAAATTTCTAAAATTCATCATAGCGCTTTCGCCTTGTTAGGCTTGTTTGTTTAAAACATGTGCTCTGGTACCGACATATATCCTTTTAGACTATAGTCGGTATCTGAGAGCATTTTACTTTAGTACAAGGGTTAAAGAGCATGAACTCGGGTATTAAGAATTTTTTTGATAAAGAACTCTTGTAATCGACTAGTGACTAATCATACAAGAGATCATAAGATGATCCCCATAACCACTAGTCCCTAATGGAATACTCACTCATGATGAGGGCAAACACAACCAAAATAATATTCATAATCAGATTCATGGTAACAATTGAACTAAAGAATCAATTGTCCTGAAAATAAATAAGAAAACATGAATTGATAAGCATTAATCCAATGCTCCAATGGAGACTTGAGTACAGAGAAAGTATAATACATAGAAACTTCAGAAAAAATAAACTAGCCTCCTAAACTGAAGACAAACTATGAGTTTTATAGAAAATTCTAATTGTTGAATAGAATTTGTGTGATCAATGCTCTTTACAATATGAAATATCTCAGATCAAAAGATGCAAAAGTCCCAAAGCAACAACAACTTGAACCAGAAAAGGAAAGAATAGATAGAGGGGCATGCCTTCTTGCTACGACCCGTAGTAGTTATTACGGGTGGTCGTAGTAGGTCTCTAGTTTTTGTATAGGAGAAATTCCATTCTTCTCCTTTTTCCGCGCTTTGCTCGTTTTGGCTCCTCTTTCGTCTAGGATACTTAACAAATCCTGAAAACATAAAAAAAAACACAACCAAAACATAAAACATGATAAAAGAAAGTAAATTAGACAAAAACTGTGACGATAACGAAGTAAAACAACTAATAAAAACGATGCGAAAACCACTTATCAGGTGGTCAGATAAAAGTTTTGTATAATTGATTGATTTGTTGAAACAAATGCTACCAAAAGATGACAATTTTCCTGATCATTTTTATGAGCCCAAGAAGATATTGTTTCCTATAGATTTTAAGTATATCAAAATAAATGAATGGCTTAATGATTGCAATTATACAAAAAATACTATGAAAATTTGGATCAATATATGGAATGTGGTGAGTCGCGCTACAAGTTGAAAAGGACAACAATGGTGATGACAATGACTAAAGTTTTCAAAACGAGTTACCCCACCCTAAAAGGATCAGCCTTGATGGGCCTCAGGCTTTTTAAGGTTGGGGCAAAAATCCCTATTGTAATATGAGCTCAATATTACTACCCTAGTCCGGCCATGTACGAGCTTCGGGCAACCCAACCTCAAATGGGCTTTTTTTAATTATATTTATATAAAAAATAAAATAAAAACTCCATAATATTTATTATGAATAACAATAAAAGTTATAATATTTTAAGCATAATACAATCTTAAGTACTATATTATTTTTTATAAATACTATAATATATTTTTAAATACAATACATATCTAAATTGTATTTAATAATAATCAAATATTTAAAATAATAAAAACTAATAAAATATGAGATAATTTATAATTAAACACAAAATAATTGAATATTAATTTGATTATATTAATGTATAATATTTAAAAGAGAACGATTGAATATAATAGAGATAAAAAATTTGTTAGGTGGAAAAAATCAATATGTTGTTTTGAAGTGAGACAACATAGATATTATTATAATTTTTTAATTTTCTAGTTATGCGAGCCTAATGGGCTACCCGCGTCCCATAGGGGCTAGCGCTAATGGGTAGCGTACTTTTTAAGACAATGTTAAAAAAGCCATGAAAAATATGGGCTCTAATTTTTAAGGCTCAAGCCCTATGATTTTTCGGGCTTGGCGGACCAACCCCTATGAGCTATCCCATTTTTTATGACTCTAACAATGACAATGTTAGTAATATGAATCCTCTTACTCAAGTTTAATGGTATTTGCCAATAATTTCAAGGTTAAGAGACTTTTTGCTAATGCAAATGACACAAAGAATATTATATGACGTGCAGATGAAAGAAAATGTGATAGAAACATTTGTCGTGTATCTGATTATTTGCAATGGAAGAAAATTGATTCGTTGTTTCCGGATTTTGGTTTTGAGCCAAGAAACCTTTGGATTGGGTTTGCCATAGATGGAATAAACCCTTTTGGTAATATGAGTACTAACCATTCTTCGTGACCTATTTTTTCACGATTTATAACCTATCTCCATGGTTGAGCAAGAAGCACAAGTATATATTGTTAAGTATGATGATTTCTGAAGCAAGAAAACCTGTAAAAGACATAGATGTTTATCTAAGTCCATTAGTTGAAGATTTAATACTTTTGTGGGAGGAAGATATTGATCTTGATAATGCATGTTCGGGTGAAAAGTTTAAGATATGTGCAATTTTATTTTGCACAATCAACTACTTTCCTGCATATGGTAATTTGGTTGGATACAATGTCAAAGGACATAAAGCATGTCCTATGTGTGAATAAAATACACGTTTTCACCAACTTGAGTTTAGAAAAAATACCATTTACCTTAGGCATCGGAAATTTCTAAAACCCAATTATCCTTATCGTAGATTGCGGAAGACTTTTAACGCAAAGTAGAAGTTTGAAATCGCTCTTAAATCTTTAACTGGTGATGAAGATTATCAATGACAAGAAAACCTTACTATTGTCATTCAAAATAATAAAAAAAGTCTCGTTGAGAGAAATATTTGGAAAAATATATTATGTTCTTTGATCTTTCATATTGGTCTAGCCTCGATGTAAGACATCGTCGTGATGTGATGCATGTGGTAAAAATGCATGTGATAGTCTGATAGGAACACTTTTAAACATTTCAGGAAAGACAAAAGATAATAAGAATTCTTGTTTATATATGATGAAGATGGTATATGACAACAATTGGCTCCAGAAGATAGAGGAAAAATAACTTATTTGCCTCTAGCATGTCACACTCTATCTAAAAAGGGAAAAGAGTTTTTTTTTTCTGAGTGTTTGTTTTTGGTTCATCATGAGGAGCCTCCACACTGGGTCAAAAGTAACACACAAATGAGAGAGACACCACATATTCACCCAACACCTTAAGGAGATGGGTGTATGGGTCCTCTCACTAATAAAGTGATCAACCTCCATTTTTCTAATCAATGTGGGACTTCCATTTCACACTTGTAAACAACAATCTCCCCCTCAAGTGTGACTCCATCCATTATGTTCATCCTCAACGAAAAATCTTTCATCCACACACACTTGTATTGTTGTTATGGACACTACAACAAAACACGCCGCCTGACCACCATATTATCAAGAAGACTTTCGATACAAGGAGTTGGTCCCTTAATTGAACCGTCGACTTTGATACCACTATTGGGTCATCATGAGGAGCATCCACATTAGGCCAAGAGCAACACACAAGTGAGAGATACACCACATATTCACCCAAAACCTTAAGGTGATAGGTGTATGTGTCATCTCACTTATAAAGTGCTCAACCTCAACTTTTCTAAGAAATGTGATACTTCCAACTCACACTTGTATACAAAATTTGCATGGTATCAAAGTTCCCCAAGGTTACTTATCAAATATCAAGAAACTTGTATCAATGAAATATCCCAAGTTAAGTGGATTAAAATCTCATGATTGTCATGTCTTGATGCAACAACTTCTACTAGTGGTTATCATTGGTATCCTTTCAAAAAATGTAATAGTAATTATAACTAGATTGTGCTTATTCTTCTATGTTATATTTAATAAAGTTCATGATTTCAAAAAATTAGATGAATTAGAAGATGTGGTTGTAGTAATCTTGTTCACTTATTTGTTCATCTAGTCAGAGAAATCAGATTTTGTAGTTCAGTTTATTTAAGGTGGATGTAACCAATAGAGTAATACATGTAGATCATTAAAGGATATACGAAGAATCATCACCGACCAGAAGCCTTGATCGTTGAAAGGTACATCACAGAAGACACTGCTGAGTTTTGTTCAAATCATAATATTTTTTATAGCATGTGTATCTTTAATTCAACTCAGTTGGTAGTTGTGTATGGACGTCATATACAAGTGCATGTTCGAATTCACGATATCTCACTTATTCATCTTTAAATGGTGAATTTCTAATCACTAGACTATTTGACTAAAAAAATTAAAAATAAATAAATATGTGGTTGAACCTTTTAAAAAATAAAGATAAATTTAAAAAAAAAATATATCATAAAAATAAAAATATGAGTGATGTGACCTAAAAAATTTGAAGTATTAACAAAAATATAAAACTTCAATTTAATAGATTATAAATAGAAGGGTTAAATATGTTTTTAGTCCCTATAAATATTTCAATTTTGATTTTTAGTCCTCGTAAAAAATGTTGAGTTTTAATCCTTATAAAATTACTTTTGCACGCAGATTTAATCCCTGTAGAGGGACTAAAACTGCGTGCAAAAGTAGTTTTATAGGGACTAAAACTCGACGTTTTTTATAGGAACTAAAAATAAAAATTGAGATATTTATTGGGACCAAAAACATATTTAACTCTAAATAGAATTGCATATTTATTTATCGAATTAACATATTTAATTATTAATGGTGTTCATGACACGGTTTGGATCGATTTTGAAGTTAAATATCATTTAATCCAAAGATAAATTTATTTATAGTTCTGTTCAATTTTGAATGCTTAGTTAAAAAATCTAATTCGATTCGATTTCATGCAGTTTGACTTGAATCGGATTTTTGGATTCCAAATTACAAATTGTAATTTTTTTATTAATATTATAAAAAAAATACTAATATATAATAAATTTGATATAATATATATCGTATACTATATTAAAAGTTAATATTATCAAATGATAATAATCGATTATGATTGAAACAAATAAAATAATATTAATTAATTAATTAAAATCAAACTAATAAATATCGTTTAAAAAATAATTATTATTTAACAATAAATGTTAGAAATTCTTTAAATCAAATTGATTGTACCGAGGCTAGAATTGTGAACGAAATCACTTTCCTTAAAAGTATTTCAAGCACTCTCCAAAATGTCTTAGAGTTGGAACGCAGGAATACCCAGGATAAATTAGCTTTTATCGAGTCTGCGCAAGACCGACGAAAACTCGAATATGTAGCGAAGAGTGTTTGGAATTTTGTATAAGAGAATATTTGGTTTGTAATATGTTTTCTAAATTCCGGAATGAGGTATTTATAGGCATGCATGTGTTGTTTCACAAGGTTGTGACCCTTGATGAAACAATACCTTTTAACCAAAAGTTGTCATGTTTCCAAAAGTTGTCTATTTTCATTCCACAACAACACTTCACGAATTGTTGCTTCTCTTCCACTTTTCTTGTCATTTTGGAACACACCAATTGGACATTTAATTCTCATAAATTATAACAATACCCCACTTGTTCTAATAATGACAAGACCAATTCTAAAAAAGAGAAACAAATAATGTTAATATAGTTAAGTATCTTTCGATTTGAACTTAACCTTAGTAAGAATAACGCAAAGTCTAATTGGAACGTTAGGTAGTTATGCTTTGAACCGTTATACCATGTGATTAGACCGACATTACCATACACACACTCTTTAATAGTTTTTCGCCCATATCTCTCGCCTAGCACTATTTATGGCCATGTGTTTTTCATGTTTTCATGATTTTTCCATGATAGAAACTCCAACTCTCACTTTGAGACAACACCATCTCATAATTCACATAGGTGAAGTTCATATTGTATCTTTTCCCATGAGACACATACCCTCGGTATTGAACTTCATTAAGAGTCTAAATAAAAACTCAACCCTTATTTAAAAGGTCAACATTATCACGAAATGTTTGAAAAATATCCAAATCAACGACTTGTTGTTACCCATTGAATCTTGAGGATAATGTTCTACTAACGTAAGATTAGGTTGTCTTCGTTGTCGAAAATCTTACTTAATGAGTTTCAACCTCATGCCTCTTGAGGTTGTTTTTACTAAGTTTCTGACCAGTGGCTTAGTAAATGGATCAAGGAAATTATAGCTCAATCATATATATGTGAATGATTACATCCTTAATCAATTTCCTCACGAAAGAATGTCTAAGTCCTACTTGCCTAGACTTTCTGTTATACACCTTTGTATGCTTTAGTTAAAGTGGTTTGACTACTGCAATGTATCAACACCTTTGAAACATTGTTGTCGCTCTCGGGATTTTCATCTTAGTACAAACGTGAAAGTGACGCGGAAAAGGTATTGTCGCCAGCCATGCATTTTTATCCCAAATGAATGGGAATGGTAATGCTTCACAGACCTAAGAGAAAAGGAAATGACAATGTCTTGCGAACCAAAGATCTGGGTTCGGGAGTTGGTTACGACCTGGAAAGGTATTATCACCCCAGACTGTCTGTCATACCCGACGGGATCCACACTTGTTTGTTTGTTTCAAAGCGTAAGGAATATAACTGCTACTGAATAAAAACAAACTGGAACTGGAACTGGAATGAAAAAGTGAATCGAAAAAGAGACCGAAAAGGGGAAATGTAGGCAAAATAAAGAATGTGCTCAAACGGGCACTACCCCGCTGCATACGTACCTCATTGGGAATATGAGGATCAGAGTCGACTTAGTTCGCCTAACTAAGGTGGGAACTATTTATGTGTTTTTTAGAGCTGAACTGCGTATGAGGATCAAAAGACGAATGTTGTTTGTTTATTGTCTTTTAGAGAAGTTTTTCTGATATTTTTGTTTGTGAACCTTCTCATACTAAGACTTGTTCATCGTGGTAGATGCCTTACACCTCGCCCCGAAATGGGACATGCATAAGTAACCCACGACAAAGTCTCGTTTCGTACGAGAAGATTAACCTTTATTAGGTGTTTTTTACTTTTCTTTGAGATGAGAAAGAAAGCAAAGTGAACCAAAGGTAAAAGTCTAAAGGGAGACTAATAATACCTAAGTGTTATCATGCATGGATGAACCTAGGTTAGTGCGGTTTTATAATCCTAATGAGAGAAATGAAAAGAAGAGGGAATTAGAAATCAACTTACTTCCTAAGGAAGCTAAGTTGTTTCTAAATGGGATTAGCATGAAGTTGTGTAAACTAAACGCAAAATGCTAAAACAAAGACACTTTGAAAGCATAAAGGAATTAAAAGGATTAAGTTGTGTGAAGTTACCTTTACCTCCCTACAAAACAAAGGTTAGTAGGATAAACATGATAAAAGAAAAGAGGTAAACTAGTACCAAACAAATCCTAATTCAACTAGGACCTAATCCAGACTCAATCTTAAATCTAAGGGTGCTAAACTATGTAAAGCCAAAAATCCAGCAACTATTACAGCTCCTAAAACACAAATAGCTACCAAATGCAATGCAAAATGCAGACAGCTTATTACAGCTAACAATCAGCATGCAAAACAGGTGTAAAACGTCAAAACAACATGAATGTAACATGTTTTTACAGCTCCTGTTTCAAAATGCAGTTATGAAAACAAGGCAGATTTGGATTAATTTTCAAATGCACAAAAATGAGTTTTAATGCAATCAAGTAATGCAAGTATTTATGCAATATTAATGCAATAACATGCAAGAAATTTACAATGGAATGCAACATCAATATGCAATTAAAATGATGCAAGTCAATGATTTATGTGATTCTTTTTAGATTATGCAATTTTCAATATGCACAAACATGGATCAAGATGTGAACGGCTTCATGATGCAATGCAAAAAACAGAGGCATACACCTTCATTATTATGATACAAGGGATGCTAAATTATGCAAACAATGGTCACAAAAGTTATGAACATATTATGCAACATTTATGCACAAAAACATAAACTAACGAAACTCGTGTCAAAAGCTACCTAAATTACATAATCATGCACCTAAAGTGATCCTAAAAATTCCCTAAAATCATGATCTATCAAGCTAAAGGGATTAAATGAAGAGAGATGCACAAAAATGCCATGAAACAACTCAATTTTCAAAATCAACACAGCGCTAACCGGTTAACGCTATAGGTTAACGGCCCTAAAAAACCAGCAAACAGGTATGAAAATCATGTGTTAACCGGTTAACACTGAACAAAATGCGAAAATAAGCTACGAAATAAGCACTTTCAACCACTAACTTACTTCTAGAGACTCCTATTACATCCATGAACATGCTAGCACGAATTTGCTACCTAGATATAGCTTACTAACACCTATTAGCATCAAGAATAAGCTACAATTCTAGCTACTAACAAGTAAATCGAACAAATCGCGAGCAAATCATAACAACGATCAAGAACGCAAGCAATATTCAAAGAATGTCATACGGCGAGATGAAGCGAATAAATTAAATGTGAAATGGTTTCGAATTCACCAACCTACAAAACGGAGGATTGCTTTGGTGATTGTTGCGAGTCGATCGATGCGCGAATTAAGAGAATACCAGAGACTTCAAGCTTCGATCTGCGAGAATGCAAAATAAATGCAATTGGTGGAGATCTTGATGAACACTTGCAAAACCACTTCCAATAAGCTCACATCAATCCAAAACAACTTGCAAATTATCCAATAAGCTATGAAATTTATGCTTGAAAGGGAGTTTAGCTTCAAATCCCCAAGTTTCAATGTGAAACTTGAAGAAGCTTTTGTGAAAAAGCTTTTGGTGAAGGTTGAAAATGGAGAAAAAGTTGAGTGCAAAATGAGAGAGATGAAGAGAAATTGTTGAAGAATGAAGTGAAAATGAAGCCAACCCCTTTTTTTGAAGTGAAGAGATCCTTTTATAGTGATTAGGTTTGGAGTGAGGGTTAGGTTAGGGTTTAGGCTTGGGTCCTAAGCTAAGGGTAGGAGTTAGTTAAAGTTGGTTAGGGTTTCTAGAATATTCCTTGGAATATTTCTTGGAAGAGTGTGGAAAGATCTAGAATGTGGTGGAAATTCCAAGGTGTAAGTTAAGTGTAAGTATATTATGAAGCAAAGTGGGAAAATAAAGGGAAAAATTGGAGGGAAAAGAAAACCCAACTAAAATTTGAAGTTTTTATCCTATTTTCGCATGCGTTAACTGGTTAATGTTATAGGTTAGCCGGTTAACGGACCAAAAACTTGATTTTCCCTTTTTTGCATGGGAAACCTCAGGAATATGTTTGCACCATCCCTTCTGAGTTGATTTTGATTTTAATCTCTTCTAGGGCTTTGTAGATGGCATTGAGCTCCTTGCAGAATCACTTGGCTCTTATTGATTTTGCATATCGAATTGTTGGATAACTGATCACATGCCCTATGCTAGTAACCATGGATGTTATGCCTCATTTTCCTTATGCAAAATGTTCAAACACGTATGCAATATGTTATGCTATATGATATGAAAAATGAGACGAAACATTTTGGGGTGTTACAGTTTTCTTTAGCCACTGAAACTTATAACATAAGGCCTCTCAACCATTCAACTTCTTCACTAGCAGACGCAATAGCCTCAAATTCTGTTTTATGGTTGAGAAAGTAATTCATATTTGTTTCTTCCTCTTCCAAGAACTTACACCCTCAAATAGTGTAAATATCCACCCAAATATAAATTTATGATATTAAACACTCAATATCCAACTAGCCTTGGTATATCCTTCTAATATGGCAGAAAATCTACCATAATGTAGATCAAGATTTTTGTTTTGTTTTTGTTTTAATAAGATAGCCGAAAATCTGAATGATGGACTTTCAGTGCTCACCATTTGGATTGCTAGTAAAATCTACTCATTTTACTAATTGCAAATGTTATGTTGGTTCTAGTACATTGCATACACTTGCATATTCCAACTGAGTCACAACTTTTCCATCATTCTTTTGAAGTTTGACACTAGGATCATGGAGTGGTCACTTCCTTAAAGTGTAAGTGTTTGATTTTATCAATCACTTTCTCAACATAGTGTGTTTGACTAAGTTCATAATCCCCACTATTTCGCTTTACTTTGATCCTCAAAAGTGTGTTAACTATTCCAAGATCATTCATCCTGATCTTGAATGTGGAAGTTAGAAACCTATTTGTTTCTAAAATTCTATCCATCTCGTTTCTAATGATCAATCATATAATCATATAATCAATATGGAGACAAATGAATATCACAATATTCTCACACAACTTTGTGTACGAACACTTGTAATAAGAATCAAAAGAAGAATTTTTTTAAAGATAATCATGCATGATGATGCAAGTAGGTTTTAGATAAAGTGAGAGATGAAATTATGAGCAATTTAAAGTAGTATAATATAAATTGCAATGAGTACTTTAGTTACTTGTCTCAAATCTTCACTTGAATTTCTATGTTAAACCTTCTTGATCGACTTCATCATTGATATGCATGACACGTTGGATTATTTTCTTCTTTGATAATCTTTGCCATCATCAAAACTGAACTAGATGTAAGACGTATTCTTCATAATCTCCCTCTTTTGATGATGACAAACTCTTTGAATTCTTATTTTGATAAGATTGAAAAGTTTCCCCCTAAGTTGTGTGTCTCCCTTTAATTGATGAATTTTGTAATGCCAAAGTCAAACTTTTGATATCATTGTTTCAGTGCATTTTTTTAATCCATGCAGGGATTTGTCAAACTTGCACACCTTTTATTCATTTCCAGATAACCTTCTAGTTGTCCATGTAAATCTCCTCATCAAGATCTCTATTTTTTAATATCATTTTGACATCCATTTCAGGAACTATAAGGTCATGCAAATAAGCTAATGCAAACAATATTCTAATTTTCGTTGTGCTTGCTACTAGTGCATATGTGTCAAATGATAAATATCCTATTTTTGTTTAAAACACCCTTGATAATTCATATATACTTGTAGGTGTTCAATGTACCATCACATTATGATACTTCCTTCCAAACAAGAGGAGTCCTTTGAAGTTATTGCTTCTTTATAAGTCTTAGGATCATCTTCCACTTGAAAAATAATAGGAATCTTACCAAAAAAAAATCTTATGATTTCCTTCCATTATATATAAAAGAAATAAATTGTCTCTCAATTTTATTTTGTCCTAGATCCTTAGCCTTTCGGAATCTCTTGCTTATTTTATGCTCAAGTTGTTTTTCAACAATCCATGAAGAAACTTCCTCACAAGAGTCTTCATTAGCAATGAACTTTCGATTTGTGTTTCAACAATCCATTGAGAACCTTCCTCACGAGGTTCTTCATTTGTGGTAATCTTGAATTTCTTATCCTCCGTGATAAGGATCTCAAAATTACACATCTCGTTACTCAATAGTTACATTAGACTCCAAATTCAGACATTTATATAAGACATGATTCATCTTCGATGATCTTTATATATCTTATAGCAATGAGTCTCGTTGAATACAAACATATATTCTCATACAAGTCAAATTAAAATTCAATTATAAAATTTAAAAATATAAACGTTAATAAACTTGATCACTCTTCACTTCATAGATCATATATGTTGCATCATACATTATTGGTTAGAAAAATTAATTTATCCAATACAAATATTGTTTTGAAAATTAAAAATATCATCATTTGGAATATCAATGTAGGTCTGAAATAGAATGACAAAACTTCCATATATGTATGGTACAACGAACGCAATACTAAAACATTTTCAAGCATTGCATATATAAATTATTTACAAAATCATATATATTATAATTGCATAACCATCCATGATTTGCGACAGTAGTGTAATATACATTCGGATCTATGATGTATATCATTCTTGTGTTTCGAATGCGTTCACGACACAATAATTTATCTCTTAATGCCTTAGTTGCCATTATACATAATACTTTTAAGATTGTTAGAAAATTCTTTAAAACGAATTGATTGTACCGAGGTTAGAATTGTGAAAGAAATCACTTTCCTTAAAAGTATTTCAAGCACTCTCCAAAATTTCTTAGAGTTGGAACGCATGAATACCTAGGATAATTCAGCATTTATCGAGCCTGCGCAAGACCGACGAAAACTCGAATATGTAGCGAAGAGTGTTTGAAATTTTGTATAAGAGAATATTTGGTTTGTAATATGTTTTCTGAATTCCGAAATAGGGTATTTATAGGCATGCATGTGTTGTTTCACAAGGTTGCGACCCTTGATGAAACAATAAATTTTAACCAAAAGTTATCATGTTTCCAACCATTGCATATTTTCATTCCATAACAACATTTCGCTTCTCTTCCACTTTTCTAGTCATTTTGAAAATTGGATATTTAATTCTCATAAATTATAACAATAAATTAATAAAAAATATCATACTAATAATAAATAAATAATTATAAAAATATATACATACGGTTGCTTCGATTTGGAACTGAAAAATCAATATAAAATATTTCCAGAACCAAACCGTTTTTTTTAAATGACTTTCAACACATTCAATAATTTTTATTTTTATTTTTACAATTTTTTGATTTTTTGATTTGATTTATGGTTTTTATTTTGATCCGATTGAATTTGAACATCCTTAATATTTATGGTAAGTTGAGTTTAAAGATGTTGCAGAAAGTCCCCTTTTGATTCAACTTATGAAATCAGTTGACCAATTTGGTGAAACAAAATAAAGGGGCTAACTTGTACCATTAGAATAAGTTAAAGAATAAAATTATAATAAAAACCAAAGCAAAGTACTTGAATTTTGTATCATTGACCTTTTATATTTTATTTTAAGTTAGTTAACCATCATGAAACATTGAATTCCACATCTCAAAATCCAAAAGTATATATCGGCTTTTAAACATGAAGGATGTTCTCATCGAGTCAAGAAATTCACAACAAGATAGTTGAATGTGATCATGAACTAAAGAGCTATAAAGTGAAGTAAAACCAACATGGGGGACCATGTTATGATACTTTTTTTCCTTGCCTTTCCTAATAGTATAAAGATGGCATAGTCGACATTTTTCATTCACATATGTGACTTTCTTAGTGGCTGTGAATTGGCCAAATGGGAATTATAATGGCAATTAAAATTAAGTTTTATTTTTTAAAATCAGAGTCGTGTGTGAGGGCGTGTAATACGTTCTATCATATAAGACTCGTAAATTAATATGGTTGAATTACACATAACATATATGAGATATTAAAAAATTGGTATAAACTCCGATTAAAATCAATTGATTTTATGTCAATAAGTATGGATTTTGAGCTAAATAATTTATAAAATTAGAGTTGAATTTAAGTTAACATGTAATAAATTTTTTAAAATCAAATTTAATATGGAATATTATGTTTTTCTTTAAACTATTCTACTTTTATAAATCTCGTGTTAAAGGAAATATGGACTGTTATGTTATAATTCAAATTTATCTTAATATTGTTTATTCGGGTTCATCATTGACCAAACTCGTAAAGAGGATACCCCAACTCATTACATTAATATGAGATGAGGTATGCTCCATTTAGTGAGCAGTCCATTTACTCCATTTATGGGTATGCATGGATGAAAGACATGTTGAAATGTTTTTTAAAGGGATAAGATTTAAAAGAAAATATTTGTTTAACAAATAAAAAAATTAAGTATTGAGTTTTTACATTCTAGTTTCAACTTCTTTTTCTAATTCACATTTCATCTTTCTCACAAACACTTTGTCATCGATCATTTTCTCATCACTGTCAATATTTGTCAATATTAATATTATTTCTCCCACAATAGTTGTTGTTTAGTGCCCATCTAAGTGTGTTTGTTTAACAACTTAAGCAATTATCTCGGATAATTTGAATTAAATATAAATCATCTTCTTCATTCTTTAATTTCAACACCATCAAACAATTTTCAATTACAGTTTAAATTTGAAAAGGAGAGAAAATGGTGAAAATGACAGTTCAGAGAAGACTATGAGTCACAACGATGGCAAACGAAAAAGAAGAATTTGTGACGTCGGAGAGGAGAGTCGAATTACATTTATAAAAACCAGTAAGGAGAGTCGGTGACGATGGCAGACGAGCAAAAATCGAGAGTCATAGTTGGTTATGGCAATGGTGGGTTCGTGTCGACAATGGTGAAGGATGAAGAGAGGAGAAGAGAATGTGACGGGAATAGAAAAGAAGAGATTGAAGTGTTTTTTTATTTCTTCTTAAAATTAAATAATTAATTATTTTATTAATTTTAGTTTTAACTTTGGATGTTTATTTGGCAAGTGTCTCATATCGATGACCATGAAATGAGCAAATGGATTATTTCCTAAATGGAGCATGCCCAAACTCCATCAATCTAGAGCTAGCCACGTCATCCAATATGATAAAAATTGACTCACCAAACACATTGTAAAGTCTTTGATTGATTAAACTCATGTCTCTTATATCAAAGGATTGAGTCATTCACCACACTAGACAATAGTAAAAGTTAAACTCTACATGATCAACTCTATTATTGAAGATATGTATATTTGTCCAACGAGATAGGTGGGGGACAACTAGATCACAAATGCTAAAAGACCCCCGACTTTACATATACATATAAGGTCTTTATTATTGTACTCATTGTAAGAACAATAGGCGCAAATCATGGAGTCTGGTAAAACTAACATGAACCTCAAGTTAAATATGCCACTACTAGTGGCGACAATGATGATAACAAAGACTCCGAAGAAGATATTGTTGGTTGGCATAGGATAACTCGTTTCTAATGGCTACGGTTCCTTCTTTCACCTTCTCCTCCAAAACCCAAACACTTTCCAATTCATAACTCTATTAAATCCCCACATCTGAATTCAAGTTTATGATTAACATACTAAATCCTTCGATATATAATCAACCTACCAAACCCTAAAAATACAAACATTATCATAATATCAATTTTTTAAAATTTTGAATATCAAATCTTACTAAGTACTTAATGACTAATGAAAAATATGGCGTGAACCAAACCCACAAAATCGAGAAGATAGCACACAAAATTATCACAAATTGTATGATTTTAAATGAAAATTTTCAAGTAGTTACTATCATTGACAAACTTACCCCCTCTTGAAAAGGTTTCAAAAACATTATAAAGAACTAGATTTATGAATGTTGAAAATAAGATCAAATAGAAGAAGTATTGTTTGTTTCAAAATCAATGCTTAATGATATAGATAAAGTATGATTTTTGTAGTTATGCCAAAATAATTAAAACTCCACATAAATCATGTGTTAGGAAATCTGAACCTTTAAATTGTTTACACTCTGATATATCAAAACTCCACATTATTTTTATTTTTGAAGTTAAACCAAAATAATCAAAACTAACACATAAGTCTTTTAAGGGGATTTATCTTAGTCATTGAATTGATAAGAATAAATATATGGGATTTGGTGTCATGACACTTTGGTGTCAAATGATCTTATCTCATATATATATATATATATATATATATATATATATATATATATATATATATATATATATAAAGCTTCTAACTCATCCCACATAACATTCATCTGAGTAAAATAAGTGGAAACGTCGAGAGTACCTTGACGAAATTTATACAAATCCTCTTGTATATCCGAAATGCGGAATATGTCACCTTGTGAAAATCGAATCTTCATATTTCTCCAAACTTCAACAGCTTTTTCAATCCATAAAATCGACTTAGCAATGGACTCTGAAATAGATCTATGAATCCAAGCTAAGACCATAGTGTTCAACGGATCCAAGAAGCATAAAGAATGTCTGGTGCCGGTGGTTTTGGGAGAGTTCCATCGATGAACTTTTCTTTATTCTTTGAAATCAATGGAATATGCATTGACCTAGCCCATGTGTGGTAATTCTTGTCACCCAGAACAGGAGTAACAAGAATCAAAGAGGGATTTTCATTCGGGTGCAAATAATACGGATTTGAAGAATTCATAGAGAAATTTGAGAAGCTCTGGTATGTCATTAATGGAAAGATAGATCGAAACACGATTGCAGAAAACACGGATCGAAAAACGAAGAACGAAAAACAAAGTGCAATCAAGAAAGGAATTGCAAGATTCGGTGAATTCGAAACGAAACGCAATTAGAAAAAGAATCGATACCTGAAGATCAATGGCTACCTAGAAGCTCTGATACCATGTTAAGAAATGTGATTGGGCCTAACTCAACCCTACAAAACCGGTTGGTAGAGTGAGGATTGTCCGTACTTATATACCCAAATTCAGGCCATATATTGTCTGATGTAAGACTCTTAACACACACCCTCACGCTAAGGATTAGACATCTAGAGCGTGGAAATAAATGGTGGGTGGCCCGATAGCGGAAACCATAGAAGGTGGTCCACCAGATCTTAAACGAGACTCTGATATCATGTTAATCGTGACACAATCACCATACAAATTCATGAAGAAACAGATAAACAACAAATTGAAAGAAGAATAAGTTATAACAGAAAGTTGTTATTATTGTAACTGTAAATTCTTCATTAATGAAAAGATAGATTACAAGAGTTTATATACAAACAATATAATCTTATCTCGATTGTGTGATATCTAGGCTAATGTATAAGCTGACATGACAATATACTATTAGTTAATACTACAAAGATATATACAATATACTGATATAATATAATATACTACCAATCTTCGAAAACCATAATATACAACATATTTTGGAGTCAACTTTCTATTGCTATTGAACTAATAATTATGTTAATAAGAAAAATATAATTTTTTAAATTATTTTAATTCAAAGACAACATAACAACTAGAGAAATAAACAAAGTCATAATTAACTGTGGAAATTAAACTCCCCTCCGTCTAATATTAATAAGTCGGGTCTACATCAACCAGAAAAAACATTTTGTTTTTGTTTTTAGTTTTTGTTTGTAATTTCCAGTTCCATAAAAGTACCGTTAAGCTAACACCAAAGATTTAACGTTTTCTTAAGCCAAAAGTTAAGGAACAAGACTGAAATTTGGATATCACTGTAGAGGGCAATTTGCTCAACTTCCACATGGTTTTGTCATGACACCTGAAAATTACTAAAGTCAATAATAATAAAGTCAATAATAATAATAATAATAATAATAATAATAATAATAAGTTAGTAGTCAATGCCCTAATATAATGGTAATGGGCGTAGGAAAATTTTGAAGGACTGGATTCACAACAATGCTATACACTTACACCATATATTGTTCAACCTATTTATAGGTGAATTTTCAAATTAAAATATAGTATTTATAACATATTTATAAAGAATTATTTATAAATATATAAGATTATATAATCAATTAATTTTTTAAATTTAATTAATCAAAAACATATTTTCCACCTTCAGATGTCACATTTAGAATTAATTAATTAATTTTATAGACTTCATTAACTAAAGATTTTTTTTTTGTCCGAACAGTTATAACTAAATTATGAATGTTATTTTCTTTTTACCAAAAATAAATGATATTCATTCATTCAAATTGACAGAATATATCGTTGCAATTTAAAATCGCCAAAAACAACAAGGATGAATCAACGAACAAACTCACATCATCCATGTTAATAGCATAAAATGGCAAATTGTATAAGCCTACAAATACGACTGTAATGAGATGTCTTAAATCTTCATGCTTCCTGATCTGTAGCGTTAATGACACTAAATTCATTTATTGGATCTGCACTAGATCGAAACTAATTTTTCAACCATAAATAAATGAACACTACACAAAGACGAAAAAATAAAATATCACACACAAAGACGAGAAATCAAAATACACCGTTCAAATATGGAAATCAAAACAAACAAGGACCCGCGAAATCACAAAAAAATACAAAAGAAACATTAAATATATGTGAAAATTACTTATTTAATTAATAGAGACATAAAAATGATTTGGAGAGGTGATTTTGGATCAAAATTTGATCCTAAAATTACCCCTCTTTAAGAGAAAAAGAAAAGAAAAAAAAGGGATAACGGCTTAGGTAGATAAAAAAATGAATTCTTCTTTTCAAATTATGAATGCTATTATTCACTTTTTTCTACATCATTAACTAAAATTGAGTTATCAGGTAAACTATTTCTTTTATGTTAAGAAATTCAATAAACTCAAATAATCAACTTTATTTTATCACTTAAGGTTACTTTTTAACGTCAATACACAACAAAATTACTAATCATATTAATCAAGTATTTACGTACTATTAATTAAATTTTTTGTTGTAATTAATAGGATTAATTACTTTAGAGATGTTCAAAAATGACAATAATTGGACAAGTAAAATCGGAATTCGGAATTTGCAATTTTTCATGAAATGTTGCAATATGAAAGCATGCAACTCTTGAAATGATATTATTGGCCAAACATTACAACTTTTGGTAAATAGAATTGTTTCACCAAGGGTCACAACCTTGTGAAACTATACCAAGTGGCCTATATAATACTCATTAGAATTCAGAAATCAACACACACAAAATTCATTATAATTCCAACACTCTTCGCTACATTCGAATTTTCATTCATCTTGTGCAAATTCGATAAGGCTGAATAATCCTAGGTATTCCTGCATCAAAACTCTAAGACAAATCGAGAGTACTTGAAATACTATAAGGAAAGTGTTTCATACACGATTCAAGTCTGGATCCTTACAATTTTGAAGCGTTACATAACAGTCTTATAGTAACTCAAATCTTGGCCACCGACGCTTCAGTTTCAAGCATCAAGGTGATGAACTAGGACCTTATCAAGTTGGATCGTTTTGATTGAACAAATTACACCCGTTGGCAAGACAAGATGACATTTCTCCTGACTGCTCTGAAAATACATTATGTCTTAGATCCTGACTTGGAACCAATTCCAGAACCAATTGAAGACGATACCGATGAAGTCAAAAAGGAACGCAATTAACGAAAGGAAGACGAGTTGCTCTGCCGTGGACATATTATGAACACACTATCTGATCGTCTCTACGACTTATAAACTGACACTACATCTGCAAAAGAGATCTAGAAAGCATTGGAATTCAAATTCAAGGCTGAAGAAGAAGGTTCGAAAAAGTTCTTAATATCTAAATACTTTGATTTTAAAATGTTGGATTCTAAGCCTATTCTTGCACAAGTACACGAGTTGCAAGTTCTAGTGAACAAAATCAAGGCCGTAAATATTGATATTCCTGAAGTTTTTCAAGTCGGTGCAATTATTGATAAATTGCCACCTTCGTGGAAAGGATACAAAAAGAAATTGATGCATAACTCTGAGGATCTCTCGTTGGAGAAACTTCATAAACACCTTCGAATCGAGGAGGAGACGAAGGATAGAGAAAAATCTGAGTCCGCTGGGTTTTCTAAAGCCAAAGTTGTTACAACAAATGGAAAGAGAAAACATGATGGCATGAAAAAACATCTTGGTCCAAATAAGGAACATAAAAGGTTCAAACATTCTGGCGGAGCAAAGGTTGCAAGTAACGGATGTTACACATGCGGAAAACCAGGCCACTATGCAAGAGATTGCATAAACAATAAAAACAAAAGGGAGGTAGATGTCGTCCATGTTGATGAAGACATAATCGCTACTATAAGTGAAATCATGGAAATCAAAGGTACAAGGTTGGTGGTACGATACATGTGCAACCTTGCATGTAGCATATGACAAAGTAGCATTTAAAACATACTCTGAAGTCATTGATGGACGGGAATTTCAGATGGTAAATGAAGCCAGATCCAAAGTCATAGGAAAAGGATCCGTCGAATTCAACTTTACATCTGGAAAGAAGGTTACTCTAGTTAATGTATTTCATGTCCCAGAAATGAATAGGAACCTAGTTAGTGGGGACTTATTGGGAAAACCAAGAAATAAATCTGTGTATAAATCGGGCAAACTGATATTGACCCGTAATGGTATATTTGTAGGCAAAAGATATTCCTCGGAAGGAATGATCAAACTCTGTACAAATGATAATATGATTAATGAAATTTCAAACTCCGTTTATATGATTGAGTCTACTTCTTTATGGCACTCTAGATTAGCACACATTAACATTAGTACTATGAATAGACTTATTAAATCCGGAATGATCTCATGCAATATTCATGATTTAGAAAAATGTGAAATATGTGTTAAATCTAAAATGATCAAGAAACCTTTCAAAAGCGTTGAAAGGAAATCAAACGTGCTTGATCTTGTGCATTTGGATTTATGTGAATTTAACGGCATGCTAACCCGTGGGGGAAATCTTTATTTCATAACATTTATCGATGATTGTTCTAGGTTTACACATGTATACCTTTTAAAGCACAAAGATGATGCATTTAATGCTTTTAACGTCTATAAAGCGGAAGTGGAAAATCAATTAAATAAAAGAATAAAAGTACTTAGAAGTAATAGAGGCGGTGAGTACTTTTCTACTGAATTTAATGCCTATTGTGAAGAATATGACATTATACATGAATGTTCAGCACCTCGTACACCACAACAAAATGGATTGGCCGAAAGAAAAAATCGAACTTATCAGGTAATGATAAATTCTATGATAATGCATTCTCAATTGCCATTTAATTTGTGGGGTGAAGCATTATTATCCGCATGTCACATAATGAACATAATTCCTTTAAAAACAACAGGAATTTCTCCATACGAAATATGGAAAGGAGGATCACCAAATATTGGTTATTTCAGTGTAATACCCATATATAAAAGACATACATCAAGGCATATTTTTCATATATAAATTTAAGTTTGGTATTGAAATACAAGAAGTTATTAGTTACACATTGCATAAATATATCCACTACAACATAAGGTACTAGAAAAAAGGCTATATATAATACAAGATGTTCAAAAAATAAAAAGTCTAAGAACTAGATCCGAAGATCTCAAAAGTCCACAACGGAAGAAACCATCAAACAAGCAAAGATAATCAAGTCGCCTTATCTTTACCCTTTGCTAAACCTGAAGTACCTGAAATAACAACATCAACATGGGGTGAGATAAAACATCTCAGTGAGTTTCCTATCTTAGAGTTCTCTCGGCTCCAAGGGTTCAATTTCCAACATTCTATAAGGTACCGAAGTCACTTCTCTATAAGTAACCGAAAACGAAAAGGGGCATTCGATAAGTTATTAACGCTTCACGTGGGACTCAATGTAATACCCACGACAAGCCTCACTATGATTCCCGTGGGACTCAATGTAATACCCACCACAAGCCTCACTATGCTTCCCGTATGACTCAATGGAATACCCACTACAATCCTCATTATGCTTCCCGTGGGACTCAATGGAATTCCCACCACAAGCCTCACTATGCTTCCCGTGGGACTCAATAGAATACCCACCACAAGCCTCACTATGCTTCCCGTGGGACTCAATGGAATACCCTCCACAAGCCTCACTATGCTTCTTAATAACGGTTTTTCTAGTCTTTACGGATGCTCTAACGTAATGCAAGGTACCCACGTAAAAACTTAATCAAGACTATACGGAGGACCTAAAGCAATGCACTGCTCAATTTACACTAGCCTAAGGGAGTCTTAGATACCTCACAAGTTGTACCTTTATTATTACCTTTGGTTCACAGTCCCCTAACTTAACATTTTTACCGTATAATCAAAAATTCGGGCAAAAGTCAGGTAAAAATAATAGTTTCCGGCATCACGTGAAAGTACATAAGTCTAGCTTTCCAACGATATAAAGAACATTTAAATCGGATAACCGAGTAAGAAGTTATGAATTAAAACATAAAACGTCAACTTCCAGGTCTCGCTAAGTGAGGGGGTATGCTCGCTAAGCGAGCAACTCCATGTATTCTGCCCTTCGCAAGAATTGACCTGCTCGCTAAGCGAGCTCTGCAAATTCTGCAGAAAACTCAGGTGCGAACAACACTTCATAAAAAGGGGTAAAAGCTTATCAACTTCTGAACCAACAGAGCAAACCAACATCAAACATATTTATAATCATATACTATAAATTTATCGAGTTTTTAACCATTTAAAACTTCTGATTTTCAAGATTTCTACCAAAACCTAAAAACTCTAAAACTCTAAAACTCAACCAAAATCTAAAACAAAAGCTTCTAACTACGAACCCAACTCGAGAGATGAAGATTGACAGAAAGAAAAAGTTGATTTGACAGACGGATGATGGAGAATGATGAATTTGAAGCTCTAGTGTTCACTTCTCTTCTTCTTCTCTTTTCCTTCTTTCTTTTCTTCCTTAACTAACGTCTTCTTTTTACTTTTTCTATATTTTTCTTTCTATAAGACATAATATAAAGGAAAAACTTATTTTCCCACCAATGGGTCCAAAAATAGAGAGTATCCAAAAATGTTTTTTGATCCAATATTTTATAAAACCTCTGAGTCAGCTAATATTAATTAACAAAATAAAATCCCGCTGATTACTCTATTTATTTATGTTAAAATTTCTTAGAGTAATCCGGAACAATATTAATATCGAATAATATTATTCAGAGCATTAAATAAATTATAGGGTGTTACATTCCCCTCCCCCTTAAATAGAAATTTGTCCCCAAATTTAAAAGATTACCTGAATAGGTGAGGATATGATTCCCGCATCTCTGATTCCAATTCCCACGTAGCATCTTCGGGATGCGTTTCATCCCATTACACTTTAACAAGTGGTATCTCTTTGCTCCTTAAGACTTTGGTTTCTCTTCCAACAATACGGCTCGGTTGGGGTTCGAAAGTCAAATTCGCTTCTATCTCGATAGAATCCAGAAGAATAGGCTGAAGAGGATCAGGAACGAACCTACGAAGTTGTAATACATGGAAACCATCATGCATTTCAGATAGAGAGGGTGGTAAGGCCAATCTGTAAGCAACTTCACCAATCCTTTTTAAGATCTGATACGGTCCTATGTATCTTGGACTTAACTTGCGCGACTTAAACGGTCCCTTCAATCTCATTCTCGGAGTGACTTTCAAATACACATGATCACCTTCATCAAATTCCAAAGGTCTCCTTCGATTGTCAGCATAACTCTTCTGACGATCTTGGGATTGTTTAATCTTTTCTTGAATCATCCAAATATTTTCTGTAGTCTCTTGAATAACTTTGGGTCCCAAATCCTATCTTCACCCACTTTCGACCAACACAACGGTGTTTTACACTTCCTTTCATATAAAGCCTCATACGGAGCCATTCCGATGCTTGCATGGTAACTATTATTGTAAGATAATTCTATCAATGGTAAAATTTCCTTCCAATTTCCTTTACTTTCCAAAACGCATGCCCGTAACATATCTTCCATTGTTTGAATTGTATGTTTCGTCTGGCCATCCGTTTGAGGATGATTAGAAGTACTCAAACGCAAATTCGTACCCATGGCTTGTTGGAACACCTTCCAAAACCTCAAAGTGAACTTTGGATCTCTATCCGACACAATACTAGACGGAACACCATGCAATTTCACAATCTCAACAATAAATAACCTCGCAAGATGACTTGCCTTGTAAGTAGTCTTAACGGCTAAGAAATGTGCAGATTTCGTTAACCGATTCACAATCACCCAAACAAAGTCATAACCACCTTGAGTACTCGGTAAACCCACTGCAAAGTCCATAGAGATATTATCCCTCTTCCAAATTGGGATGTCTAAAGGTTGTAACAAACCACCCGGTCTTTGGTGCTCAATCTTCACTTGTTGACACACCGCACACTCAGACACAAATATCGTGATATCCCTTTTCATTCCGGACCACCAATACTCTTTCTTTAAGTCTTGATACATCTTTGAAGAACCAGGATGTATCGTAAAAGAACCTTTATGGGCTACCTCTAAAATATTTCTCTTTAATACCTCATCATTCGGAATGCAAACTCTTTGGTTGAATAGGATAATCCCATCCAATGCTCTCACAAAACCCGGTTGAAGCAACAATTCCTGCAACTTCTCATCTAGAACTTGTGCTTGTTGAATCTCATTCCTCAATGTAGAATTGATATTCAAATTTCCCATTATTACACCATTCGGAGTCCAAACAAACTGAAGATTAAGGTCTCGAAACTTCTCCAATAGTGCATATTCCAATACCATCAACTCGGCATTATGAATTACTTTTCTACTTAAAGCATCTGCCACCTTATTCGCTTTTCCCGGATGGTACTTCAATTCAAGGTCATAATCCTTCAAATACCCCATCCATCTTCTATGTCTCATATTTAATTCCTTCTGATCAAAGAGGTACTTCAAACTCTTATGATCACTGAACATCTCAAAAAGTACACCATATAGATAATGCCGCCACACTATTAAAGTAAACACCACGGCCGCTAGTTCCAAATCATGAGTTGGATAATTCTTCTCATGAAATCCCAATTGTCTAGAAGCATAGGCTACAACTTGGCCTTCTTGCATAAGAACGCCTCCTAATCCCATCTCGGAAGCATCACAAAACACTTCATAAGATTTGTTAGGATCGGGAATGATCAAAACTGGAGCAGTTGTCAATTTCTCTTTCAACCACATGAAACTTTGCTCACAACTAGAATCCCATTCGTAAGTGAAGTCCTTTCTTGTAAGCTTAGTTAATGGTAACGCCATCTGAGAAAAACCTTTAATGAACCGTTTGTAGTAACCTGCCAAACCTATGAAACTTCTCACTTCTGAAGCTCTTCGGTCTCTCCCAATTAATCACGGCTTCAATCTTCGATGGATTCACTGCTACACCTCCCTGGGATATAACATGTCCAAGAAACTTGACTTTTAACATCCATAACTCACACTTGTTAAACTTGGAAAAAAGTTTCTTCTCTTGCAGTACTGATAGAACCCAATTCTCAAATGTTCTTCGTGCTCTTGTAGAGTACAAGAATAGATAAGAATGTCATCGATAAAGATCACCACAAACTGATCCAAGTAGTCTTGAAATATCTGATTCATGTAATCCATAAAAACAGTTGGAGCATTCGTCACAGCGAAAGGAATTACTAAGAATTCATAATGGCCATAACGGATTCTAAACGCAGTCTTCGGAACATCAGAACTTTTCACACGAATCTGGTGATAGCCCGACCTCAGATCAATCTTCGAGAACACACTAGTTCCTTTCAACTGATCTAGAAGATCGTCTATCCTCGGAAAGGTATAGTTATTCTTGATGGTAACCTTGTTCAACTTACGGTAGTCTATGCACAACTGCATACCACCATCTTTCTTCTTCACCAACAAAATAGGGGCTCCCCACGGTGAAACACTGGGTCTTACAAAATGCTTTGCCATCAAATCCTCTAATTGATCCTTCAGTTCTCTTAACTCGAGTGGTGCCATACGATAAGGGGAAACGGATATAGGAGTCGTTCCCAGTATCAGGTCAACTGAGAATTCAACTTATCTCACCGGAGGTAAGAAAGTGGCATCCTCGGGGAAGACATTAGGAAATCCACAAACTATCGGAATATTCAAAACTTGTTGGCCATTACTCTCCTCTTTAGTAAGGACAAGCAAAACAGACTTCTCTTGTTCAAACAAAAAATTTACCATTCCAATCGTACCTTCTAAGATCGTTGTCAAAACATCCTTCGGAGGTGCTTCAACGAATGGAATAAGGATCAACTTCTCCTCACATCCAATAAACACAGAATTGGCAGACAACCAGACCATTCCCATAATCACATCAACTTTCTTAAGAGGCAGACAAATGAGATCAATTTGAGAAACTCTACCATCCACAGACAAGGTACAATTCTCACACCTAAGGGGTGTCTCAACGATTTCATCCATAGCGGTAGTAACCACCATCAGAGGAGACAAAGGAAAAACTCGCAACCCAAGTCGCTTCGCACAAGAGCCAATCCTTTAAGAGACACAATGAGAGATTTCTGCCCTCAAACCAAACAAAAACTGGTCAATCTTCCATCTTTCATCTGGAGCATACATGGCTTTCCTAGAGTAGGTCACCATGTCTTCGAACTTCTCAGCATAACTGGCCACAGTCATGCTCCCTTGTCTAAGTTGTTGGAATTCAAATTCTTTTTGGGTTCTCAAGGAACTCGGAAAGTATTTCTCCATAAAGATTTCCTTAAATTGTTGCCACACTCTTGGAACTCTTTTCAACGCCATAAGATTTGAAGCACTTTCCCACCACCTAGCAGCAGGGCCCTTCAACATATGTGACGCGAAGGTCACCTTATCTTCTTCTCCATAAACCATAATCTGGAAGATCCTCTCCATCCCTGTTACCCATTCATGTGCCTTAACCGGATTCAATCCACCATGAAACTCCTGAAGATTCATACGGAAGAAGTCTCGAAATGTTCCACCTCCAGCTTCAGGGGATCACCATTACTATTATTTTTTATTGGCTTTATATTCTTTTATGTTTATTAATCACTAACCAAAATACCAAAAGTATGTTGCAATTCGTTTCTTCTTCTCTCTGTGTGTTCAGGTGTTGCAGGATTTTCAAAGGCAGTGCAATGTTTTCGCTTTAGATATGGTTGTTCAATTATGATTTGATTCAGATGGAAGTTTGACTTAATCTTGGTCAAACTATCAAGATATTGTTTCAACTGCGAGTTATTTATGCCAATGGTTATTTCTCAGGCGATGCGTATTCATGTTAAATTGTGTTGTGTGTGAAAGTTCTTTGGTTTATCAAACAATGTTTTGTGAGAAGTTTGGTTCAGATTGTCTTGATTGAGTGGTCATCAGTTCATCAGTGGTTCATCTGTGGATTTATTTTCCAGAGATCGTTTCAGACATATTTGAAGAGATTAAGAAATTCAAAAGTTGATGGTCGTTGTTGTGGTTGCAAATTATTCAGTGGCTTGGGATTGGTTTCATTAATCAGACGTGTGGAAAAGTTCAAATTTGGTTCAGGACTTTAAATAAAAAATCATCGCTTCACCTATTACCTGATTCATAACTTTTTTTTTATCATTTACCACCCATACCTTTTTCATTTAGTGATATCCATTCACCTTTCCAATTTCTATAACCTTTCCGTTATCCGATTATTTCTATTTTCCATTATCAATCTTTCTAGAAATTCTATCACCATTTTCTTTTTTCATATTTTTAATTTCAATTAAAAATCCAAATTATTCATATTCTATCTATTTCCAATTTTTATTCAAACATTCATTTTAATCAAATTCATTTCTTTCAATTTCTAAATTTCCATAATTCTATATCTATTTTTTGTATTCATACTTTTATTCATTTTTTCATAATTCCAATATTTCAATTATCATATTAAAAAAACCATTATCCATTTTTTTATATATAATACCATCATTTTTATCCATTCTTATATCTTTTTCTTCTACCACAAAAAAAAGTACAAAATTCTAAAGCCCATTTCTTTGGACCCATTTCTTATTGGTTTTTATAAACTAAATAAATAATATAAAAAAAAAAAGAAAAGAAAAAGAAGATGATGAAGTATCAAATTCATCAAGTGGGACCCGTTCCAGCCAACACAAGCCAACGGAGGTTCCTCGTCATGGTTTGTCAGCGTGGCAAATATTTTAAGTCCTTTTTAATGGTCCAGCGTGGCAAACAAAGAAAAGAGAACTAACGTTCTTCAGCATGGTTCTTCAATTTTATATCAACTTTAATAATTATTTTAAGTAATTAAATAATTAAAATTATTTTTTAAATGATATAAAATTTTATATGAATAAAATATTAATATATAAAGTAAAATTGTGGGACCCAATATGAGTTCTTCAGAGTTGCACCATTGTAGTGAAAAATTAGTTGAGTTGCTTTAAGCTGATGTGGCTTAATAGGTCCCACAAAAAACCTAAAAATGGGTTCACGGTTGGAGATGCTTTTACAACCAGCTTTGAAACGTGAAAACATATTGCTCACGTTACAGTCAGCGCTACACACAAGCCGCTGCATTTCCAGCCAATGATACACACGCGCATATCACATTTGAAGCTGATCCCAAAACGCATAAGCCAACACAAGGAAAACACACAAAGCATCAATACTACTACACAGTACACACTCATCAAAACGCAGGAGAAGTGCAAATGAAACGCGGGTTAGAAAAATTCAGCATGTAAGCACGCAAATTCCATGAACTAAAACGCAAACCAATTGAACAAAACGACAATTCAATTTTCAACTTCAAATTCTTTTCAATTCATCGATAAATAGAGCTTCAATCTTCATTCAATATCAAGTTTTAATAGCCTCTTGAATCCCTGCAAAACACACTCAAAATCTCAAAACTCCATTAAAGTTTCAATCAAAAAGCTTCACAAAAATTAATCCAACCTTCATCAAAACCACTGATTCAAGTCAAATTTTTAATATAACAACAATAGGAATACTAGAAGAAGAGAGTAGGAGTCTTGCTTCAATTTTTTAAGGTAGTTGGAATTTTTTGTCGGTTATTCGGAGATCTGATTCGCTTCGTTCTTGCATCCTCTATTAATTATAATCACATATTTGGAATCCTCTCGGTCTCACGATCGCGACACTATATCATTCGAGCTCCGTCGCTCTGATTTAACGGAGCTCAAAATTTGAAGTGGTGGTGTTTATATGTGTGTCGCGACTGTGTTTGTCCAAGGAAGAAGATCGTTTTTCTTCTTTTTGCTTTTTCTTTAAAATATTTTTATAAAATTGCTATTGGTTTTGGGCTTAAGTGATGATTGTCCATTTTTCTAACTCCACCCTGTGTACTGCGCCCCCACTCCCATTTCTCTTCATATTTTCATTTTGATTTAATTCCTTTTTATTTTATTTTTTATAAACCGTTTTCTCTTCTTTTTTTTAATTTCTATGAACTTTGAAAAAATATTTGAAAAGAGTTTTAAAAAGATTTTAGTATTTGTTTTATGGATTATTTTTTAGATCTTGAATATTTTATAAAATCTCATCAATATCAATGAATTTTGGGAGTAGATTTTTATCCACCAAGAGAGATGATTGATATTGATGATGGTTTAATCAATTTGAGATTTTAAATATTTAATCCATATTTCTCTTCATCTCTTATTTTCTTTTGGTCGATGAGATCTCTGATTCGACGATTGTTGATTTTCAAAGATGTTTAATCTTCATTATTTCAAATCTATGGATGAATGATCATTTGGATCATTCTCCATACTTTGGAATCGTGATAGGTTGTCTTTGATAAATCAAGGTGAAATCTCGATTAAGATTAGACCGTTACCACTTTTTCTTTAGTGTGACATGTTTTCGGAGGATGATCCATTATACCATCTCTCTAACTTGTATTAGCACAAGTATCGTTCACCTTAATTGGTGTTGGCCGACCTTATTTGTAGGGAAATTACTCGGCGATTGCTTAACATAGACAAAAATGTGACTTGAATTCGGAATAAAAATCCAATTAGATACTTGCACTTTCGTGGACCGGACCTTGTGTTGGTCGCGTAATTCCAAAGTAATTAATCTTTTTGCGTTAAGATCCACGACTTTTGAAGTTTGATGCGTAGTTGTTTTGGGTATCCCAAACTTCTTTCAAACTTCATTGAATTTGGATCTAATTGCCTTGATTAATCACAATAGTGTAAGATACTAAACGGAATGTGTTACTTCTTTTTGGTTGTGGATGATTAAGTTCACAATACCATTATTATGTACATATTATTATTAATACTACTATATTACTATTCTATTATTTCTCTTGCATTTTATTGCTCTTTAATTTTCTTCTCGCTCTTTTATCTCCTTTATTTTTATTATACTTTATCAAGCATTATCATGTTTATATTCTTGTTATAATATTGTTGTGTTGATTTTTCTTTTGTCCACTTGGACACAAAAAAATTAATTAAGGCTTAAACCATAAAAATCTTAATTCTTCTCATATTTGATTATTGGTTACTAGCATATGCTTTTGGACAACTTTGAAGTATTTATGGAACCTTTGGACTTAGAATTGGGACTTCTTATCTCTTTGCATGGAGTGTTAATCGTCGAAGACTTGCCTTTATTTGACATTGACTTTTAGCATGCTTAAGGATGAAATTCTTATTAATACTTTGAAGTGGCCTCATTTCAGTTAGATCATCCTTTTTCCTAGCTTTTATTTTGTGTACTAGACTAGTATCTTCATCTCTTCCCCCTTTCTTCAATTTTCAAAACTTCTTTCTTTTTCAAAGGATTCTCGTTTTCAAAACTATCACATTTTTAATAAATAAAATCTTGACTTTTGTCAAGTGGATTTTACTACTTCTTTTCTTTTAAAGAAATCAATGAACTTAATCATCTTGACTTTAATTCAAAAATAAAAAGAACCAAACTCATTCAAGTTGTTTTGTGCTTTTGTGCACCTTTTTTGTTTTCTTTACAAGTGTAGATTATGAGTCATTATTCTTTAGTCAGATGCAAGTCTCTCAATCTTCATGGTTGTAGTTTGATGTAATTGAGTCTCTTGTCATTTGTGGGGGTTTAGTGGCATACTCGTCGATTTTATCCGAGTTGACGCCCTCCCCATAACGATGTATGAGTCCATGCCCTCATTCTCATGGAAGATTTGTTAGGCTGTCCACTTGAAAATGACAAATTCTCTTCACTTAATAAAATCAATCAAAACCAACATTTTTCACTATTTGTAGTAAACCTCTCCAAACACAAAAATATTAAAAAATTAATTTTTTTCTCTTCCTTCCACTCTTATTTTCCAAACATTTTCAAACCAAAAGCAATAAATTTTTCAAATGGTTTCTGTGGAGTACCACAAATATTTTGGATGTGTAAAATCTTCTCATTTTGTAATCTATCCCCTTACTCGTTTCTCTGCTTGTTTCTTTAGATTTTTACTTTTAGATTCATTAGGATTTATTAGCTCTATTTTCCTTTTCCACTTGGAATAAAATAAAAGCGCGGTGACGACTCTATTTATTTTGAGTTAAGTTAACTAATAGCTTACACTCATATTTTTACCGCTACATAATCAAACATAGGATTCGGTAAATAATTCAAACAAAAATGTCATAGATGTGATGTGGGTCTATAAATTAAATCTCAGACCAACTCATGAGATAGCTAAGTACAAGACAAGGCTACTGGCTAAAGGCTTTCTTCGAAGGCATGTTATTGACTTCAATGAGGTGTATGCACTAAATGCAAGGCTTGAAATCACAAGAATAATGGTTGCAATCTCAACATACAATATACAAAAGGTGGAAAATTTATGAATTAGATGTGAAATCTATTTTCCTAGACGGGCCACTAGAGAATGTGGAGTGATATGTAAAGGATTCAAATGAACGTGATCAAGTCATTTTATTTCATTATTTATGTACATGATCGATTGGTCAAACATGATCAATGAAATTGAATTGACAAGAGTCAAAGTTAGCATGAAGAAGTTCGAAGACGTGAATTATGAGGAGTCTTGTGAATGTAATTCATGGCTTATAGTGAGATTACTTGTGTTGCAAATTAGTTACCTGCAACACAAGTCAACCCAAATTAGCCCCGCCATTGAAAACCTAGCTATAAATAGGCTGTCTAAGTAATTGGTTTTTGTAATTCCCAATCAATAGACATTGTTTCGGTCGATTCTCTAAATATTACTCACTTCCATTTCCTCTATTCTTGCCATTCAAGCTTTCTTTCTTTTAAAGTTATCACAACAGGATGGACATAAAATTGTAGCTTATTTTTCAAGTTCAGCTTTTAGTATACTATGACCTATTATTTTTGTGCTTAGTGTACTTGATCCTTGTATGTTGTCCTAACTTCTATTCAATTAATGAAGCTTGTGCACACTGTACTTTTTTTTTTCCTTTTGCAGCTGAACACAATTTTGCAAGAATGAAAATGTAACAGTAACAGAGAAGCCATGCCAAATTTAAAATTAAAAATATATATATATATATAACATGACTTGATGAGAAAAAGGACGTTAAAATCTATTTATATCTGAATAATTCTAACATGTTCTTTACCCTAATCAGAAAAATATACAACTTCACAGATTCTTTTTCCCATGACTATTCCCAACAACTCTTTATCTTACACTAGATTTGTATACACTACTTCAAAATGAATCCAAATCCATTTTACTTTTTCACATTTCAAATTCCACGAGCATAGTAGTCCTCGCAAATTGAAAGAGAAACCAGCATTTCTGCCAACTTTGCATCATTATCATCA
Source organism: Lathyrus aphaca (assembly GCA_963966055.1). Lineage (NCBI taxonomy): Eukaryota > Viridiplantae > Streptophyta > Magnoliopsida > Fabales > Fabaceae > Lathyrus > Lathyrus aphaca. The sequence goes on along the minus strand of OZ014524.1, from coordinate 108,675,935 downwards.
TATTCTACGTTAGATGTTTCCTGCATTTGCACCGCAGAAATGTTTCCATCAAGATATGTAAAACTCACATAAATACAAAAATTGAACACAAAGAAGTCTTACTTTGAAAGCAGAAGTATCAACAGTAAACTTAAGAGAATCTTCTGCAGCTTTTATTTGGAGATAACACATCCCGGTCTTTAGAGCCTTCCATCATGCAGACAAAAATAAAATCACTCAGCATTTTCATTTGGTGCAAATTCTGCACACAGTCCTGTGTTCAACATTTTTCAATCCGTTTGCTATAAAACTTTCTACCTTGGACCATGCATAGAAATGCAGGAAAGTTAGATCTTCAATGATGGGTTCAGCCATGTGAATATTTAAGCTTTGACTCTGATCTATGTAGCATGCTCGAGCAGCTGCCATATCAACCAACATTGTGTTTCTTATCTCCCAAACAGTTCTGCTCATATAAATTAAGTTAAAGTGAATACATTATTAAAGTAATCTTTTGGTTATTTGAGAAATCATAAATTTAATACTTGTATATAGACTTCAGCTCTACAGGTATTTCTGGAATATTTTGAACCGAACCATTTCCATGAATAATCTTGTCCTTGATTGTGGGGGACCATAGTCCCATTTCAGTCAAGTCATGAAGAAGATGCTTGTTCACGGAAACAAAGTCACCACTGCGACAAACAACTAACACATTAGAGAGGACAATAATACAGCAAGTCAGAAAGAATAACATGAGACAGGAAAGCAAACCTTAAAGCTTGACAATTGTAGATATATGAACTATATGGCTCAAAACATATATTATTTCCAAGAATCTGACTAGTGGATGCAGTTGGCATAGGGGCCACCAGAAGTGAATTTCTGACACCCGTTTTTGATATCATCTCTCGAAGTTCTTCCCAATCCCAACGATTTGAGGGTTTCGCATTCCACATGTCTGGTTGAAGTATTCCCTGGGCAATACAAAAATTACCTAAGAAACTAGAAATACCTAAGACATAGAGAAGCTAATTTTAACCTTGGAATTTAAATTGGAAAAGCCTCTAAAGTCGAGCACCTTGCTTAAAGGGCTGCCACTATATGTCAAATAGGGACCTTCTTTTGCAGCCAAGTTAGATGAAGTTTTTAGAGCATGATAATATATAGTTTCAAATATATCCATGTTCAACAGTTGAGCCTGCATTAATATCCAAATAAATTATCAGACTGAAGCACATCTGAATTAAAATGGATATAAACAGCAGCCTGAAAATAAGGTTTACCGCATTTGAATCAAATGGCATGCCAAGTAGTATGAATGTATCAGCAAGACCCTGAACGCCAATACCTATAGGTCTCTGCCGTAAGTTAGACAGGACTGCGTTTTTAACTGGGTAGTAATTAACATGAATTACTTTATCCAGGTTTGCGGTCACTATCGCAGTAACCTGTAAGAAAAAAGCACAATGTACTAAGTTAAAGTATACATGTTGTAAAATACTAACGTAACATCAGTTAATGTTAAAAATAACTATACCTCTGCTAGTTTATCGAAGTCAAAATATCGATTTCCAGAACCCGTGCTTCCAACAAGCTTGGATGGATGAGATTTCATTAGTACGCCCTATAGTATGGAGAAATACATTCAAATCAGGAAGGAAATATCAGTTTAGAGACAAATCAAATCATCTGAGAACACTACATGAAGTATACAATAGAATTCCAACCTTTTCTCTTACACACTGTGGTAGTGCAATTGATGCCAGACTGCACACAGCAGTTTCAGCTGGACTTGAATACTCAATTATCTCAGCACACAAGTTTGACGACTTAATTGTACCCAAATTCTGATGGTTACTTTTCCTATTGCAAGTATCCTGGAATAAACATAAATGTAGGATTCGTTCAAAGGATAAAAACAAAAGGTACTAAATCTAGTGAAGCTGAAGTGAATAGAAAAAGTATATAGTGAAGCAGAAGTGCGTGTACCTTAAAAAGCATGGAAGGAGTTCCAGTTTCTATCTGTGCCTTCAGTATTTTAGACCAGAGTTGCTGTGCCTGAACAACCATTGTTGCTTTTCCCTATATATATATTTAACAAAAAAAAGTTTATGGTGCTTCTAAGCAAAAACACTTCCTGAAGCGAGCTAATATGAGATTGAACTTACTTCTCTTTCATAACGAAGATAAAGCTCCTCAAATTTGTCACCCCAACAATCTGCCAAACCTGGTGATTGATTGGGGCAAAACAAAGACCATTCTCCATCACTCTTAACCCTTTCCATGAAAAGATCAGGCACCCAAAGAGCAAAATAAAGATCAGGAGAACAGTTATCTTCCTGCAAACATAACATCAATACATATCAATAATGTTAAAACAAAACAAAAAAAAAAACAAAGATAACAGTCAAGTATAACACCATGAATCTATCCATACTTTTCCATGATTTTTTCTTAAATCCAGTAAGTCATATATGTCAGCATGCCATGGTTCCAAATACACAGCAATTGCACCTACAAAAAATAATGAACCATGCAGATAATGAAAGACAACTTAGAAGGAGTCACTAGATATAGAAATTTCAAATAGCTTAAGTATTCACCTTTCATCTTGCTTGTCCCACGTTCAGTATCATTGAACACGTGCAGCATTGGAGCAATGCCATTGGATGTCCCATTTGTCCCAAAAATGTAACTTCCTCTAGCACGAATGTTGTGAATAGAGATAGCGACTCCTCCAGCTGATTTAGTGATGACAGCACACTCCTTCAAAGTATCATATATACCCTCTATACTATCATCTTTCATGCATAGCATAAAGGAACTACTCAACTGCCAAAAAAACATAAACAATCACTTGAATGAGGTCTCAGAACATAAATTCATCGATGTAGGCAAAAAAAGCTAAAGAGCGAGAACATGAACTGTGAACAGCGGATCATACTTGGGGCTTGGGTGTACCGGCATATAATAGAGTCGTAGGCGCATGCGTAAACCACATTTGAGACATCATGTGGTAAGTCTTGACAGCAGATTCTATATCCTTCTTGTAAATGCCAACAGCAACCCTCATCAACATGTGCTGAGGCCTTTCCACAACCTTTCCTTGAGTTTTGAAAAGGTAGGTTTTCTCTAGGGTTTTGAAACCGAAATAATCGTAGTCAAAGTCCCTGTCATAGATGATCTCACTGTCCAAACGAGCAGCATTCTACAACCAAACAAAAAATAATAAAAGTTCTATTTATCACATCAAAATTTCAAACAAAAGAACAATCTTCTCATGTTTTAAAACAATACCAAATAAAATGTGAAAGATACCTCAATAATAATCTCATAGACATCATAGGCGATCAAAGGAACATTGAATCCAGATCTCTCATCAAAATTATTGTACAAGATCTTTATCCTAAACCCGCCAAAATTATAAACACATTAACAAATAACCACACTAGCTAGCCCAAAATTAAATATATTTAATACTTACGTCTCCGAAAAGGAATTATTCGTGTTCTTGTGCAGATTAGAAACAGAAATCCTCACAGCCAACTATTAAAAATAACAAACAAAACGACCACAGTTACAAAATTAGTATTCCAAAAACACTAGAAAATTATACAACATTCTTTATTAAGACTATAAGGTTTTAAAAAAAGGTCCGCAACCGCGAAAACGGCCAATACCGTTAATCGCCATTTTTATGTTAATGAAGAAATTTTAGTTAATTGATTCCGCAATCAGTGTCGCAACACTTGTACCGACGAAATCGCAAAAGCCTTTACGTGGCCGCGACATGACTGCGGCTGATATTTAAAACCTTAATTACATTTCTTGATTTACATGTGAAAACCTTTAAACTACAAATAATTTGATGAAGCAACTTACGGTAGCATAGTCAGGATGGATGACCGCCATGCCAGCAGCGGTTTCAGCCGCGAGTTCATCGAGATAAGAGGTGGTAACACCCTTGTAGATGCCGGCGCATACTTTCTGAGAAACCAAAACGGGATCACAGTGCTCGGGGTTCAATCCATGGCTGAGTTCCTTGATACGCGCGGTTATCTTGTCGAATTGAACGGGTTCTTGGCTTCCATCTCTCTTTATCACATACATTTTGTTTTTTGGGGTTTGAATCGTTTGATCGAAAATCGGAATGCGAAGAGGAACGATTTGGTTGAAGAGTGAAGAGTTTGTTTTGAAAGTTTGAAATCACGTTGATCTTCCCGCCATTTATTTTTAATCTTGGTGCGAGTTTGGTGTGTCGTTGCGGATCGTTAGATTAGTTAGCGATTAGTTCGGTATTTGTTTTTCGCTCGTAAAATTTTTGGGCCTTTTCTTGATATGGTGTTTTCCATCCTGCAAACTACTACTCTTTTGTTGGAAATGTTTGGTATCTTGTCCCAATTCTTCTTAGTTCTTACTCGTTGTTGGAAAATGGCAAAAACGGTGATAAAAATATATTTATTGATAAATTGAAGATAAATGAGTAAAGTATGGGGCAGCCTAAGTAGTACTTGTTAATTGGGTTACATTACATGGTTGCAAGCTTGTTTCAACACTTTTTAATGGCATTTATAGAAATTTTAAATTATTGATATTTATAAATCAATAACTTTAACAAAAAAAAAAACCGTTTGTAAAGTTCATAACAATAGCAAATTACAAAGATGCATATAATTGGTAGACCTTTGTTTTAATTAGAAGTAGACAATTCTTTTCTCCAGTACATTAATCATCGTTCGATTTAATCTCATGGTTGTCCGTACATCAAGTCGTATCACACGTGAAGTGGCTTCAACCGCTTTTGGTATATAAGGATAAAGTGTGTAATTTCAAGTATTCGAATTCATTAACTCTCTCTCTCTCTCTCTCATTACTTCTCATTCTCTCACTGGCTTAGGTGTTAGAGTCTTAACCTTGCAAGTCAGGCTCATGTTTGACCGCATCAAAAACTTGCTCTGTCGATTTAAAATCTCACCTCACCATTTCACTAAACACTCTGGTTCCTTAGCGGAATAGGGTTACCACTTGTGAGAAATGGCTTTTGATTCCAACTAATTTCCTCAAAAAATCACTGCTTCTCAACCAAAAATCCATATCATCGTTCTTCTTTCTTAAAGCATCATTCTACTATTTAAACAAATATATTATCAGACTCATCAAGCACGGTGACATCCAAAGTCACGTGATTTGTCGTTCTAAAACAAATTGTGAGTTTTGTTGGCACTAAATATGCCAAAGCTCCTCCTCTTCCTCATCCTTCTATGGAAGACGATCCAATTCTAATGGCATCTCCATCTGACCCTATGCAACAAGTCTCTGCTCCTCTAAGAGTTGTTCTAGGACCATTCCAAGCTCTTGTGTTCTTCATATCCACACAACAGCATCACCAAGGAAAATAATCACACTGACCTCCTTCACTACCTGTCATACCATGACAAGAAATGCTTTCAATACTTCAGGTGTTATAAGCAAATCTTGGAGTATAAGGAGCCAATGAGTTGTTATACAACATCTACAATCTAGTACACCAACAAAACTTGCAATTCCTGGTTGATAGAATAATTGGGATTGAAGAGAACATTTAATACATTTCACCAAGGGACACTATTGTACGAGAGATAATCTTATAAGGAAATCAAGTTGCTACACTATAGTCGGTCCTTATTGGTAAATATATGCCATTGAGAGATCCCAAGATCACCAACTCGCAGTCGGCACCGAGGACATAAAACTCCATCTCTCAAATCTAAAGGAATGAGCGGTAGTCATACTCCTTACGAGGTCTGTCGTCCTCATCGTTCACTTGCATGTCATTCATAAATAAGGGAAAGATATGACATATATGCCCTAGTTTCAGAGCGAAAGAATAACTTGTTGTTTGTTTGTATCCTTGATATTTTAATCCCGAGGCCTTTAGAGAAGCTTCTAAAGAGGAAAAGCTACAATGGAACCAAAGATACAAAAGAATATGTTGAGAGTGTGGATAACAATCTAGATTACTAGCACTCCAAAAGGACAGTGGAGTGCAAATTCTTTGCTCTAACCCTGAACAGATCTGCATTGATTTGGTTCAAAACCCTTCCATGTGGGAGTATATATTCATGGAAGGATTTGTGTAACTTCTTCACTACCCATTTTACCGCCCAAAATACGTAATCCACAACCATGGTCATACTCAGTGGGGTCACTAAAAAAAGAAGCAAATCATGTGCAAGTACATTGGTCGTTTCACAAAAGTCACAGTAGCAGTATGGACTTTGATGACGGGCTAAAATAATGGATTTTTAATAGAGGGATGAGGTTGGATTGCATGTTCCAGAAAAAAGCTAGGGCTCAATGGATCCTATAAGTTAAGTGATTGGATGAATAGGGCATAACCTTATATCAATTACGAAAAAGAGCTCATGGATGAAAAATGAGAAATAGGTCTTGAACTGATAATAGAGTCGGACACTAGAATAAGATAATAGTCGCTGCAAAGAAGAAAGGGACCACGAACCCTGATCCAGGTTTACCTAATACACCCCCTTGAACACTTTGAGGAAGAAATTTTGAATAGTGCATTCAAACACCGAGTTTAAGGAAGTCGTGATCAAGAATCCCTACATGGTAGGAGAATCATCCAGGACGGAGAAATCCAAATATTTATGTTTCCACAAGAGTTGTGGCCACAACACCAATAAGTTCATCCATCTAAAGGATGTGATATAAGAGTTAATTAAGAAGGGGCTTAAGTACAATTGGGATGGTGAGCGAAAAAAAGGTTGGGAGCATAAGAGAAGGCTTAGGAGCCGAGAAGATTTTCTAAAGAAGTGATCCCTCTCTGGTATAAATCCTCCCCTAATAAATTTGTTGAGGTTGTTATTAGATTCAAATGGGGGAAAGATGAAAACTTTGTGTTGGGTGAGAATATGAACAATAAATGGTCTAGAGTGGGATGAATAGACCTCCCGAGTTAAAAACTCATTTGAAAAGTTTTAAATCAAAGTTTCAAAAACATAGTTTATTTTGCGTGTCAGAAGCAAATTCTGCGTAAGAAAACTATGTTTATCGATGGAAAGATTCACATATGTGCTTAACCAGATTACAATATTCTATTTATTTACACCAAATGAACAAACTAGTCGTATTGCAAAATCGGTCAATTCCACAATAAGTGGTATCGAATGATTTTCAATCACACACAAGATTCTATAATTAAAGTATTTAGGTTTAATCCATACTAAGACAAGGTTGAATTACCAATTCTAATAAAAAAACCTACAACTTATGCAATAAATTGTTACCTACAAAAAATTATATCAGTGTGCAATTCTAGAAAGTAATATAAACAACCTAATTATGCGATCAAATACAAAATTAAAGGATATATATATATATATATATATATATATATATATATATATATATATATATATATATATATATATATATATAGAGAGAGAGAGAGAGAGAGAGAGAGAGTTCATTGTAATTTATAGTGGTTTGGCACATTTGTCCTCGCTTTTTGCTTAGTCCACTCTTCAATGGCTGCCCATTGAAAATTTGTTAGACTTACACTATGACTTGCAACAATATTACAAGAGTTCGTACAATCTTTATTCCAAAATAAATGTTAAAAACTAAATTTCTTCTTTCTGAATCTTTGAATTGTACACATCTCCATGAACTGGACATTATACGAAACATTTACTCAAATTCTCTTTTTGGATATTCTAGCCCCAACAACTTTCTCCCAAGTCTATGTATGTGGCAATTTCCATACAATTTTGTTGGTATTCTTTTTCACTGGAATTATCATAACCAGTTCACGATACCATATAGTCTTGCAGGCTTCTGAAATCTTAAACAAATATTCAAATAAATATTAAATTAAAAATGAATCTCCTAAATCAATCACGAATCTTCAAAGATAAGATTCAGATTCATGCAACAATAGAAAAAGAATGAGATCAAAGATGAAAGAAATTGTTTGCATGTGTTCAAGAAAGATTCAAAACTCTTTTGAAAATGAAAGAACAAATAGTCTGTGAGTTTTTAAATCATCAACGAAAGTGTATATTTTCTAACATTATGAATATTTTGAGAGGGAAAAATGGTTTATAGGTGTTATAGATGAAGAACACAAAAAATGGTGATAAATCATGTTTGATTCGAATCAATAATACTTGGTGATTTGAGTCAAATGACAAAGTAATGTGGACCAAGATCCGTACTTAAAGAGCACTACATTTTGTTATGATTAAAGTTCAAGAACATAACATGATTCGACTCAAACAAGTTGTGATTCAACTCACGTGCAAATTATGATTTGACTCAAATAAGTTGTGATTCGACTAAAACAAGTTGTGATTCAACTCACGTGAAAGTTATGATTCAACTCAAACTTGGCAGAGGCTGAAGGAATACTTATTATTCAACTCATGTTGAAGTTGTGATTTGAATCACATACTACATAATTTGAATCATGTGTAAGTTTTGATTCGACTCACAAGCTCACATAACTTCTTGTTCCTCTTTGTTCTATTTGATTCAACTCAAAGGATTGTGTGGTTCGAATGACACATCTAAAATCTCAAATTTTGAAATTTTCAAGGATATTTTTAGATTTTACTTGTGACGTGACTTGAACCGATCTCAATTATGTTTCTTGTTCCAAAAATTCAACTGATTGACTTAAAGCATGATATTCATACCCAAACGCAAACATTTTGAAATATGCATTCTCAAATACGAATCCAAAAATCAATCCTTAAAATGTGCAATTTGAAGAGGTGACTCAAAATAAAACTACAAGTAAAGTAAAGCGTAAGATACAAGTAACAAAAGCACATAGAGGTTTCCCCCTTAATGTATCAGAGACATGTAACTTCAGTGTCCCCCATTTTATGTTTGGCAAGCTTTCCCTAAGAATTGAGTCGACTTTAAGCAAAAAGAAAAAAATGTGATCAATGTTTTCTTTCAATTGCATGTGCTTCCTCTGAAACATTGTACAATACACAACAACATAAAATGCATAAAACAAATCTAGACTCGCATTAAAACTTATCCCGCTTTGACAATATCAAAAAGAGATAAGTGTGAATGAGAATAAATTCAAACAAAAACCAACAACAAAAACAATATTCCAGTGAAACAAATGACCTAGCTTAGCCAAGAAGAATATACAACATTAAAGATTGAATATAGAATACGAAGATAAATATGTTAAATGAAACAAATAAGCAATTATACATGCAACTACACAACAAAACACACTTACGTGATAAAAAATCATATGAATGAAAGACTTAAATAACGCATGAACAAACACAATAATGCTCAAATGTATATAATTAACAAACCACATTTAAAAATATATTAAATACAACATATGAACAATCATACATCTTTATGAATGAATGAATAAAATAAGAAATCTAAGAAGTAAGTAAATAAACATATAAAACTAAAATACAAACAATGATATAAAAGAATGTTAGAGTTAAAGAAACATAGTAATAGTATTGGTTAGGAAAATTTTATCTATATTTGGTGATGTCAATCTCTACTACACTCTCATCTTGGTCTATCAGCACATTTAACACCATGGGGGTTGAGATGCTTCTCGAATTTTGCTTATCCAAATTCAATAAAAGTTTCAAGCAATACTTAGTTTGGCTTAAAAAATTTCCTTCTTTCAGTTGTTTGATTTGCAATCCAAGGAAATAGGCAAGATCTCCCATTAGAAACATTTCAAAACCACCTTGCATCAAACTAGCAAAATCCTTGCAAAGGGATTCATCAGGAGACCCAAATATAATTTTATCGACATAAATTTGAACTAAAAGAATATGCTTTTCTTTACGTCTAATAAAAAATGTTGTATCCACTTTACCATGATTGAATCATTATTTGATTAAAAATACATTAAGGCTTTCATATTAAGCTTTAGGATCCTATTTGAGACCATAGAGGGCTCTTTTTAGTTTAAATACATAGTCCATATTTTCGTGATCTTCAGAACTAGGATATTGAGAGACATATACTTATTCGTTTATATATCCATTAAGAAAAGCTTATTAAACACCAATTTGATACAATTTAAAATCCAGGCAGCAAGCGAATGCAAAAAGGAGTCTAATAACTTCAAGACGAGCTATAAGAAAATAAGTCTCCTCATAGTTTATTCCTTCAGCTTGAGTGTACCCTTTTGCCTCTAGTTTGGCTTTATTTTTATTAACTATTTCATTCTCATCCAGTTTATTCCTAAACACCCATTTAGTGTTGTTGAAGGTTGAGTGTTGAGTGTCTTAGTTTGAGTCCTAATAGATGATTGTATACTGGATGTGTCTTAGTTATAGTCCAAGAGAAAAATGCACTTGGTTGTATGATTGTCTTAGTTAGAGTCTAAGAGAAGACTGAACTTTTGTGGGGACGTTTTAGTTATAGTCCAAGAGAAGACTGAACTTTTGAGTGTCTTGATTAAAGCCCAATATTGAGGCTAAAAGAGTTCAATAGAGAGAATTTGTCATCTGTAAAGAAAAGGAAGTTGGTTTTTATATGCCTTGATTGAAGCCAAAGGTTGAAGCTAAACAAAGAAAACTGACTCTTCCGAGAAAAGTTTATTTGTCTTGTACAAAACCCAAGATTAAGGCTAAGAAGTTTATGAGAGACTAACTCATGAAGGGAGTTTTATCTATCTTGTACAAAGCCCAAGATTGAGGCTGAAAGTTTGTTGGGAATTTAGATAAGCCCTAGAAGTAGGTTATCTGGGGGAATATCATTGAATAAATCCCAAGAGGAGACCGACTGTTGTGGGAAATCTATTGTACAAAGCCCAAGAGGAGATTGACTTGTGGGAATATCATTATACAAAGCCTAAGAGAAGGTTGTTCCAATGGTTTATACTTGAATGATTGGATGTTTATTGGTAAAAACTTAATTGTATAAAGCCCAAGAGGAGGTTATTCCTATGGGAATTTCCTTGTTCTTCAAGGATCTTAGTGGGTGAAGAGACTTTCCAAGTCTGGTGGTATATTGCCCTTATGGGAAAATAATCAATTCTATAAAGCCTAAGAGGAGGTTGACCATTGTGTGAGGTCAATTGTATAAAGCCCAATAGGAGGATATCTTATACGTGGAAAGGATCATTATACAAAGCCCAAGAGGAAGTTAACCACTATGGGAAAGATACATGGGAGAGATCAATTGTACAAAGCCCACGAGGAGGCTATATTATCCATTATGTTGGGAAAAAGATCAATTGTATGAAGCCCAGGATGAGTATGACTCATCTATCTGTTGGAGAGAGATCATTATACAAAGTCCAATAGGAGGTTATCTTATTCATTAAGGTGTGAGCGATTATTGCCCTGAGATCACTATCTGTTGGGAAAATTCCATTTGTGATGGAGGGTGTGGACTGAGATCTATCCTATGCTTTTAGAAAGCTTATGTGTGCTTGTACAAAGCCCAAGAGGAGGCTGGTTGGAAGGTCTCTGGAAATGATTTAAGAGTCCTATAGGTTTTGATGCTTCTGTGATTGGTGATTGACTACAGATTTATCATATGCTTTTAGGAAGCCAGAGGGTCTTTGTATAAAGCCCAAGAGGAGGCTGGGAACTTCTAAGAACCCTAATGTGTCCTTATATAAAGCCCAGGAGAAGGATAACTGTAACACCCATAATTTATTTAATTATTTTACTCAGATTATTGTGTGTTGTCGTGTTTAGAATAATAGATTATCGAATATAATTGTTATTGAGAATTATATTGTGGTAGATAATCGTATTTTTAGGTGATAAATAAATTAAATGAAATAAAATATGAGGTGAAAACAAGATGGTCAATTGGTAAAAGTAATAAGGGTAAAAGTGGAAGATCATAAGTTGGGTCTTAGAGGTTATGTTGGAAATAAGGAAAAAGGGTGAGAGAACGTGAAAACGATCGTGAAAGTTGTGAGGAGAAGGAGAGGAAAAGGTTCGATAGTGAAGAAGAGTTCACGAGGAAGGAAATTCTCGACAAAACCTAAGGTAAGTGTGGGATTATTCCATCTTAAGGGTTTTATAATGGGAATTGGGTAGGTTGAAGATTAGGGATTTATGTTGAGATGAATTGGGAAGAAATCATGTTGATTAGTTGGTGAATGTTGTTCATTAGTTGATAATGTTGTGAATTAGGTGGTTAGATGACATATTCTATTATTATCTGGCTGGTATTGGTGATTTATTGTGTGAAATTCGTAGCAGGTTTGGATGTTGAGCGCAGAAGTGCAATTTGTGAAATCGCAGAGCTCGCTTAGCGAGCAGAGTCAGGGAGTTCGTCGCTTAGCGAGCAGTGACCCTCACTTAGTGATCCCTGTAGCGTGAAAAAACAATTTTTAAATTCCGAAAAATTACTGAAAAATTATTTAGTTACTTAGTAATGTTTAGGAATTTATGGGGTGTAGCTGGAAGTAGTAAAAGATGAGCTATACACTTAATTGTATGGATAATTAGTGTAATTTGAATTTAAACATAATTGATGTGTTCGTTGACGTTGTTGTTGTTATTGTGATGAGTAATTGTTGTGATGTTGTGTTTTATATGCTTGTTAATGATATATAAGTATGTGATATGTTGTAGTATAGGTTGTGTTGCGTTGTCGTAGTATGAGTTAAATTTTGTGTTTATATGTTAAGAATGCATGATAATCTTGATGATAATGACTAGTAGTATGTTGATCGATGTTGTGGTAAGTGGTTGTTGTTGTGATATTGTATGTTGTAGTCATTATGAGTATGCATGTATGTTATTGATGTTGATGACATGTTGCATATTTGAATAACATACCAATGTGGGGTGTGGTCGTTGTTGTGATGTTGGTGCAGTCATGAAATAGAGATCGTGTATGTGGCCATGAAATAGGGGTCGAGGATGTGATCATAAAATAGGGATCATACTGGACCATGAAAGAGGGGTCGAGAGTTCCGACGTGAATTGGATCTTGAAATAGAGATCGAATATGGTACCGCATGCATAAAGTCAAGTAGATTCTCATTACATGATTGTTGTTGTTGTTGTTGTTTATTGATGTTGCGATAATGTATGTTATTGTTGTATACGTGTGGTTGTAGCATGTGATGTTGTTGAGGTGTGTGATAGTTATTATCGTAGGCGATATTGTTGAATAGTTTATGTTGAGAAGTGGTGCATTATTTTCTGATACTTGCTTAAATTCTTATTATATTACTTTTTGTGATGTAAGTATCTCACCCCTTCTGTTTGAATGTTACCCTTATGTTGGTAACGTGCAGGTGATCAGGATAGGTCGAGTGGTAGTCAGTGAAGTCGGTGTACTTCGCGTCTTGTTGGCTCTGATACGTCGCTTTGGGAGTCGGGACGACGTTGTTTTTACTTGTTATTTCTCTTAGAAAATAATTTTTGTAACTGAAGTTGATTGATGTTGATTTTAAAATTATTTTAGCTGCATGTTGAATGTTTATTTTTGAAAACGTATTACGGAGCCGAGTTTGTTTGTGTTGAATTATAGCACTCAGTAGATTTTTAATGAAATTTTACTCTAATAATTATAAATAATTCCGTGGGGTGATTTGAGGTTTACACTAACTACAGATCTATCATATGCTTTTAGGAAGCCTGTGGATCCTTGTACAAAGCCCAGAGGAGGTTGGGGATACCTTTAAGAGGCCCATGGGTCCTTATACAAAGCCTAATAGGAGGTTGATGAACAGTTCCAGAAGAGGTTTCACGGGGAAATATGGTCTTATGTATATTGAACTATTCAAAGGGGAAATAGAAACTCAAGAGAAAAGTTTCACGAGGAAATATCATATCTTTGGGGAATTGAATTCCTCTTGTAGATAGAGTTATTGATATCTAAAATTGTTCATAAAAGAAAAACCTAAAAACAATCTAAGAAGGGGTTCACAGAGAATACTTGCATTCTTATGTCCATATTATTTATGCCCAAAAAGAGGCTAGATTGTGTGGGTGCTCCTATGGGGTTCTAGTTTGACTAAATTATGGGTGCAAAGGGTGAAGGTATCCTAATGTTTAACTAAACTTAGGATTAATATTCTAACAAGATATGCACAGTGCATATACAATTTATAATGAAATAAAATAATATATATATATATATATATATATATATATATATATATATATATATATATATATATATATATATATATATATATATATATATATATATATATATATGCAAAATGAAAAGAAAAGGTGTTTGGTCTTATAGCTCGGGGAGAGGCCCGATGTATGGTGATGTGGTTGATATTTTTTAAGATTGGGAATTGAAATGTTTTGATTATCTTTGATTTTAATATGAATATTGAGAAAGAAATTGAGAACTGAGCGAGGACTCGTACGTCAGCAAAGGTCTGTCGGTGTGGGAAATGAGAAGAATGAGAATGAGAATGGGAATGGGTATTAAACTTTACAAAGAGGCCCAAATTTATTTTGAAAAGAATGAAAAGAGATCATTGAGACTTGTACCACAAGGAGGCCCAGATGAATTTCTTTTCGAAAAGGTGATCACGCCGAGATTTTTGAAAACAGACGGTGGGAATTTTGAAAATCCTAATTCTATCTATTTACAAAAGGGATGAGACTTACACTCTATTAGAGGCTCAAATTGATTTTTGAAATTAAATTTTGAGGGGAAAACAATAAAACCCTAATTTTTTATTTAAAATGTCTTTTTAGTTGAATAAAAATCAATTAAATCATTTAAAATATCAAACAAATATGGAAAAAAAGGTGAGACCTTGAATTAATGTTTGAAAAATCATATTTGATTTATGTAAAATCTTGAAATTCATTTGTGTTTGAAAAATCAAGAGAAAGAAAATATTTAAAATGTTGAAAAACAATTAAAAATAAATTCTTTTGTGAAAATATTAAATATGTGAAATAAATAATATTTTTGTGAAATTTTGGTAAAATAAAATATTTTAACATTTTTGTGAATTTTGAAAAAAAAGAATCAAAATCAAAGCATTAAAAATGAGAGAGAAATTAATTTTTGAAATCATTTTAGAAAATAATTCAAAAGAAATCAAATATATGAATTAAAAAAAAACGCCAAGAACAAAGAGAAGAACACGCGCGAGCCAGTTTGCCCAGATTTGCAAAACTTATGATATCTCACTGATTAGCCCATGAAATGGGATGAAACCATAAACTTATTTGTTTTTCACTCACGAACATGATCATGACAATTAATTTCATTTATTTTAAGTGTGTGAGGAGAAATCTGGAAGAAAGCTGAAGAACCCTCATTCTGGTCTAAGCTTCATGAAATTTCGTGTGATGATATTTTTATGCAATTGATTGAGGTGAAACACTTAACATATGCATATGAACATGTTTGTAACTTCATGCCTCAAAGAAAATGCATGAATCAAAGAGTTTGAAAGTTTGAGGCTTACCTGAGCATGTTGATGCAATAGTTGATCGAATTTGATGTTGGAGGAGTTCCATATGTGATTTGATGATTTGAACAACTCCAATATACCTTATGTAAGGTGTATGGATGCTTGGAATTGATTGGAAAGTTGTGGATCAGTTTGTGGTATCTCAACTACAGATGTCTTTCAAGTGGGGTTGGAGCTTTGAGAAACTGGTGTTACATATGAGTGGTGAGTGTTTGGACAACTTACATATAATGTTTATGAAGTGTTAGAACAATTGTTTGAGTTCTATGTCTTCCAACTCAAAATCTGATGGTAGTTTCTCAAAGGGATGAAATTTTGGGATTGAGAAATGAATGAGAGAAAGCTTTGTTTTCAAGAGCTTTGGTGAATGGTCACCGAGATGCTTTATTTATAGGGGAAGAGTTATGCTGAGGTTGCTTCCTTTTGGCTTAAGAGGTAAGGCTTGAGACTAGGTAGTCCTGCTATGCATCATTGTTTGCTACTTAAGGTACTCATGGCTACCCAAATATATCAACTATGCTTTGGCTCAATCCACATTCTTCATACATTTTAATTGTTGTTTATTAGAGCATCTTGACTAAAATGGATAAGAATCTTGAATGTGCATTATTTGCCCATCACTGCCTTTGGATCTAGTGCATATATGTTAAAAATCTTGATTGCAAGAATGGAAGCTTCTTGGATTTGATCATTATTTTGCAGGTTGGCTCAAGTTTGTGATGATTGCATCAGGTGCATTTGACTTGTTGATTATTGCCTCTTGACTCAAAATTGTATGGCAATTTTTTGATCAAAATTGTCTTAAAAACAATTGTGACATAATGTGTTTGAGCAACCATAACTCTTGATTCAGTAGGAATGGTTTCATGCCAATGAGTTCTTTAGATTGTCAACAGAATTTGCAACAACTTTTATGTTTTGTTCTTGAATTGATTCGTCCTAAGACTATGTGAAAAATCCCTCCAAGTTTTGGTGTTTTGATTGATTTTTACTTAGACAAATTTTGTCTAAGTGTTGGTCATCTTCTTGTTTTTTTTTTTTTTGTGATTTTGATCAACCTCTAACTCAGAATCCATGGAGAATTGGAATGAGACCTAGTTGAAATGTTTGTAGTATGTGATGAAATCTATCATTCAAGCTTTGGTTCACAAAAATGTGATGCTTGGATCACAAGTTATGATATTTTGAAGTAAGGTATCTACACACTTTTTCTTCATAACTTAGAAATTTTTCTAAGTTTCTAAGATTGCCCCTTTTATAAGATATCTCCAAATCTTGATTATTTCTTGTTCCAATGCATAAATGGACCATATATTCTTGTAATATAGGTCATGAAGATTATTTTTTGTTAAAAAGATAACTTTTGACTTTTTTGTTCTAGATGAAATTTACACTGTGAAACCTTAATTCCCTATTATTGGCCAGTGCATCTTCTGAGGCTTATTCTAAACTTGTGAATGGACTTCAAAGGTATATAGGAGTTATTTAATCCATATCCTTGAGTATTGACTCTTGTCCAGGTGAAAAATCCAACTTTGGATCTCCCGATCAATCAAAACCCTAATTTGGTATTATTGATGCCCTTGAGGCTTGATCCACTTGAGATTGTCCAATCTTGAGGTTGATCTTTGACATTTGTGACCTTTTCACCTTTAGAGATAATAGAGGAGCTTGAGGGATTTGATAACATGTTTATTATTGATTGATCATTTGTCTGAGTTCCTCAGTGATCTTCAAAACCCTAGTTCTTTTATAGGTGAGCATCAAGAAACAAACTTTGGATTTCTGCAATGGATTAGTGGTGTATAAAAAGCGTATACAAATGATGTCAAATATATGAAAATATCAAATGATCTTGAGGTCAAAATTTAGGGTATGACACATCCGCAAAGAATAAAGGATAAATACATGGTTCATTATTTATTCTCTTTGTATATATATACAATCTTCATTTCACTTTTCTTCTTCTTATACTGACTTGAACGTTGAAATACTAACATTATAGGTATCCCTTATTCCACTGTATCAAAGATTACGATTCACCATCACCTCCATTCAAACTTCTCATTTCTAATTCCAGAACGAAGCATCATCTATAATATCTTACCCATATTTGTTTTTTTTTCCATCCCTCTTCATTTTCTATTTATCACCTTTCACTCTCATTCGTTCATAAATAACAATAATAACTTTTATTTTATTTTATTAGTGTTATTGATTTTCTAAAAAAACACATTTTTAAAAGAAAAATGATCAAACACATAAAATATGTAATATATTATGCCATTTTGTATTTACTATTTTGTAAATCAAACAACTTTAAACATCGAGTTACTTAGATTATCATATACAAAATAATATATGTCTGTGTAGACATAGAAAATAAATAACATTTTATTTTGGACAAAAATAGATATTTTATTTAGATGTCAAAGATAGACTAGTATTTAAGAATTTTTTTTAGGATTTACTACTATTTTAAATAAAATATAATTAAATATTTTTGACCAAATTATTAATTAATCAATTAAATATAATTAAATTGATATAAACATTGGTTGGGTTAGATTAATGCAATAATGAGAGTGACCAAGTGTTGCTTAGTATCCAATCCAAGACTAAATCATAATCCAAATTAAGCTTCTTCCAAGATCTTTCAAATTGATGCATCAGAAAAAGTAAAGAGTGAAGAAGAAGAAGAAAATGGCGGAAGAAAAAGAATCAACGTCAATTCCTCTCAGTCAAGCTGATAATGTCTCTTGCGAAGATCCCGAAGATCCAGCTAAGTCTCCACCAACCTCTCCCAACTCTTCTACTCGCAGGGTACTACAATTTTTCCTTTTCCCTTTTCAATTTTGTTTCTTCATTCTTCAAATTAGGGTTAATTTAAGTCTTCGATCTCGTTTATTCTACTGTATTTTTTATTAGGTTACTGATAAGTCAACGGAAAGTCTTGAGCATAATGAAATTGACTTTATTAGGGTTTTATCTTAGTGGATGTAAACTATGAATGTCTCGGATATATGAAATTGGAATCAAATTTGAGGGATAAGAATGTTCCTATTTGTAACTTTGAGTTGAATCAATTCATTAATTGTGTTATTTGTTAAGATGCTATGTGGGTTATGGGTTATGATCATGAAGTTCATTTTCTAAGTTGTTGCTAAGATTTTGTGGGTTTTGATTGTTCTTGCTCAGATGAGCTGGATTGATCACTGTACTGTTTCCCTCAAGTGTTCTTATATGGAAAAAATTTACTAAGTTTGTTAAAATAGAATATGTGGAAACACATGACAAAGCGTGTTTTTGGTTATGCGATGAAAAAACTTGATTTTAAATTAATTGATTATGTAAAATTGATTCTAGGTAAAAGTGAGTCGAAGATAAGGTGATTTATGTTTGGAGAAGTTTATGTAGAAGTGAGTTGAACAATAAATTTCAATGTAAAAATCACATTTAAACGCAAAAGCTACAAATTCTAACTTCAAGTAAAATCAACTCTGGAGGCAAAATCAATTATACTTTAGAAGAACCAAATACCTCAAAATCACTCCAAAATCAATTTTACACCCTTAGATTTGCTTTTGACTCTTCCAAAAGTAAAAATTGAAGCACGGTTGTAATTGTATAGGCCGCAGAAAGAGGCCAGTTAACTGCAGGATATGGGAAACCAAGGAATGATTCGATATTGTGAATATCTTTCCTCATATAAAAATAGCCATTTTGCTTTTTAGGATACAAGTTGTAAATGATGATGATGAAGTTTACAGAAACTCAATCGTTAGCCAATATGCATCTATGTATTTGGCTTTGGCATGATATAATTTTGAGTTTCATATTATTTCAAGATAAAATCCATCTGTCTCACTACTGACTCATTTTGTGCATTTATTTCAGGCTTGCTGCTTTGTTCTTCAAAGTTGGGTCTCAAAGAAATTTATGACTGGAATGTAATGGACTAAACTACTTATCAAGATGACTAATTGTTGTCATTACTGTAAATCTAACTATTCATTTAATTTTGAAATTGCAGTGTTGTTCTATTCCCAGTTGCAGTTACCTTTTTTATTACATGGTGGTTTATTCAGTTCGTTGATGGTTTCTTTAGTCCGCTATACTCCAGTTTTGGCATTGAGATATTTGGTGAGTAATTTATTCTTTCCTCCAATATACATAGATTTGACTATTATATTTGCTCTTTTGGGAAGGTAAAACTGGATGAATTTTTCATTGTTGTACATGTTATAGATCCAAAACATTAAAAGGAGACAAATTGAACATAGTGCATATAATTGTCACATCAAATATAATAAGAAAGTATTATTCTTTCTTCTCTGGGTTTAGTGGCTAATCTGGGAACTTACAAAGCAATATAAATGGTAACCGTGCATAAACTTGTAAATTCAACGATAACAGGTTGATTTTTGAATAAATTGAGAGAAAAAAGGCATATTGTTTCTTACCAGGGTTTATTTGAATTGTAATCTAAATGTTTTAGAGGTTATGGTATCCCCGCCTTTTTTTTGTAGTTCTCAGTTGTCTCGTAAATTTATTTTCTTCAAAACACGTGTGTGTATGCACATTGCACAAGCATCTTCTATATTCTTTCTTTTTAATCCCTCTCGATGCATTGTATTAAGTTTGAAGGCTCTTGGTTTGTGGTGCAGGACTTGGTTTTATTACATCGCTAGCTTTTGTATTTGTTATTGGTGTTTTTGTTTCGTCGTGGATGGGGGCCACTGTCTTCTGGATTGGAGAATGGTTAATAAAGCAAATGCCCCTTGTCAGACATATATATTCTGCATCCAAGCAGATTAGTGCTGCGATTTCTCCAGGTATGCTTTTCATAACAACATAGAGATGAGGAATTCTGCTATTTGCATGTTGGTTAGCTAGCGTTTGTACAATTGGAAAAGAATTTTTTCTCAAATGGTTTACATGGAAAAGTGGCCATTATCCTCCAGTGTTTTTTTGGGGTGGCTGGTTCCATGTTTATATGTTGACTTTATAGAGTGTAATTTATGGATTATTATACAAGGAGCTCATTTGAAAATATCACTTAGGCTCTGTTAGGAAAGTAGTAGAGAACACATAAGTGAGCTGATTAAATTTGAAGTGTTTGATAAAATCTATGTCAGTCGTGCCACTTAAGCATTCAATTCCGGAGAGGTGGAAGCGCCCACTGCAAAGCGTTCAGCCTGCAAGTCGTGCTCATCTGGTGTGACGGTCGTGGCCGTGAATTGCGGCCAAATCACAAGTTTATGTTTACACTTAGGTTAAGCATGCAAAATCCCTCAAGTACCTGTCAATTTTAACTGTTCAGTTTCTTTTTAAGGGCATATCGGTTATTTTGCTATATTATAAGTGACTTGTTTTTGGACTGGATCCTCTCCAGTGGAGAAGAAAAAGTAATGAACATAAGTATAACAAATCTAGGTTATTCTCTAGTTCTAGATATAAGGTGATTCTATGTCTGTGAATATGGTGTTTGCTTTATAGCAAATGATTTCTCTATTTTAAAATGAAGACATATTAAAATTAATGCATTGATTATTATAATGGAATGCTCGGGGCGGCTATTACACCAAACTTTCTTGGTAGGTTTCTTAGTTAAAGGAGTTAGAGTTACTTAGCAGTTGGGTGTTAGAATAATTAAAGAAATAAGATGTTTTGCCTATTAAATGGAAAGCAGGATTTAGAGTTGGGGCCTTTGGGCATAGGGAGATTTGTCGGCTCTTGAAGATCTGAATTCTATTATATGGCTGACGGTGAGCGGTATTATCAAATATCCTCCATGGCGTCACGATATTCATCGCGAATTTTGGGCTCACCGCAATGGTAAATATTGGCCGATAGTGTGGGTTTTTCTGCTATAACGTCGCCACAATGAGGTTGGTATGTCAGGATTTTGGCTCTCCGCCATCAACACCACTGACGGTGAGGGGACTTCTTACCTTAATCTTCTAATAAAATACCCGTTCCTATCAAAGGATGGCCGGCTAAAAGGAAATACTTTACTGTTTAGAATAGATCTTATTAGCTTTGACAACTTAAATGGTAATTGGTAGGTAGGATCAGTTAGGCTCTTGATTTATGAGTTCAAGGCACACTTCAAATTGTTTTCCCCTATCTTTTTATTTTAGCTGTCAGTGTTTTCTCGTAATTTTTATTTTCGATTTCTTTACAGATCAAAATACCACTGCCTTTAAAGAGGTTGCAATTATCCGTCATCCGCGTGTTGGTGAATATGCTTTTGGCTTCATTACATCAACTGTTACTCTACAGGTACTTTGAACACACTATTTACTAAACAATTTTTAGGCTTCCCTTTTTTAATGCTGATAAATAGACTAAATACAACTTTTGTCTGAGTAAAAGTAAAATAAAATATATAGAATGCAGACTTAGCAGGTGGCACGTAAATTTTTAGCCTACATGTGAATGATGAAACACATAGAATACCAGACGTCTTATGATTTATGTATATTGAATCCAACATCCATCATATAATAACAGGGGTGCAGAGGGATGCCATTAATAAGGGTATAGGTACATCTTACTGAAATTATTATTGCAAGTCTGGAAAACATGTAATATTTAGGATTGACTGCTGGGAGTAAAGAGCCAACAAGAAAGAATGATCTGTGTTGCAAAAAATGAAAATGCTAGGATAGATACGTGGTTACATAAGACATGATTGAGAATATAATTAGAAACGGAGTCGGGGCATCTAAAAATGATAGAGCCTCATATAAAGTGGTTAAGTATGTGTGGAAAAGACTTGAGAGTTAGACCAAATAGATGATAGTCTAAAAGTTAGAGGTAGATGGTGACCAAGGATAATGATAGGCTAACTATTAAGAGAAATTTGGATTTAAATAATTTGTCATTAAACAAGTTTCTTGACAAGATATTATGGTGTTGTTTGATCCATGTATTTAACTTCACCTCATTGGTTAAGACTTTGGTCATTGTTGTTTAGGGTTCCCTTTTTTTCTAATTTGATAGGAAGCAAACTAAACCGGTGGTTATTACTTTATAATGCTTTAACTTGGCAATATAATAGATCTACAGTATTGGCAAATGACATATATGGAGACATGATCCATCATAACAAGGAGTTCACCATCATTAGATTAATGTTAAATAATCGCAACTATTGTAGCATTAGAAGAAAAGAAAATATGCTTTCAGAGGATATGTCTGTCCTATATGATATCCTTACGCCCGTCCATCATAAACAGACAAACCTGTGAGATTTGTTGCAGCATATAAATCTAATGCGTTTACATTTATATGTGTGTGCACCTGTGAGATTTGATGCACCGTATACATCTAATTTATTTGCATTTATACATGTGCTCACCTCTTAAGATTTACAGCAGCCTTTAAATCTAATGTGCTCTGTCTCGAGTTTATCCCATACATCCATGATTAATGGCGCTTTATTGTAACCATTGTTTTAGGAGTTAATTTACTGAAAAAATTTGGGTTTACATTTATTTCATTTTCATCTTAAAGGTGTCTCATTATATTATGTGTATCCTCCATTGAATCTGTGTTGTTTTCTGAGGTAACTACTAATTTCAATGTTATATATATTTGACTTTAGATTTTATCATTTTTCCTCCTTCCCAGCAAGAAAATGAAGACGAAGAGCTCTGTAGTGTTTTTGTCCCTACAAACCATCTGTATATTGGCGATATAATTTTGGTTAACTCCAAAGATGTAATAAGACCAAATCTTTCCATTCGAGAAGGCATAGGTAGGTTCTCACATTCTTTTTACCTCAGAGATCAGAAATGTGGATTTTGCCATTTTACATTCTTCTTGAAGTAGTCATTTTTAAACTATTATTTTGGTAACATTTTTTAATCCATGGCTTAACATTTATTTTGATGCTGATACAGAAATCATTGTTTCTGGAGGAATGACAATGCCACAGTTGATATCTCCCATTGAAAGAGTTGCTCGGCCGAATGAGAGAATATCTTTGAACAGAATTGGATAAAGGAATGAAGCTGAGGCTTAAGATTGATTTGTAGTTATCGTCCATTATACCTACCATGCATGGCTGATATGGTGATGAGAATTGTATTCTGAACCTCCTTGTGATGGAGTTTGTATACGAAAGTTGTTTAATATTTATAGTTTCTATCGAAGTTGAAAAGAGAGCAAGATACAATGTAGTTATTACAATATTTTTATCATTTTCTTTTTAGTTTCACTTCTTTTATCCAATCGTTAGTTCATCCTTGGAAAAATTAGCCCATATTTACAGTTGTGGGGTTAGAATAGAATATCAGACTTTGAAAGGTCTGAGTATCGCTTCCGTTCTGATTACTGGTTTGACGTTCTCTTTTTAAAAGTTTGGTCAAACTTCTATTTAGAAAGGGAATTACTTTTTCAACCTTTAGAATGTATCCCATACCTCTAAACGATTAATCAATTAGGATAGCACCTTAATGATTCATAAAGACTCTCTAGCAAATGTTTTTATGTTGGGCAAGGTAATCGATTAAAAATGATTAATTGAATCGATTGGAGTGAAATGTCAATCAATTGGTTGGTTCATCAATTTTGTTCATAGATTATTTCCTTTTTCACATTTTTCTAACTCCTATTTAAATGAGGCTCTTCTCCTCTTCATTACATATCATTTTCCAAAACTTTACATTTTATTTGGAATTTACACCTCTATTTCGTCTCCTTCTCTCTAAAGTTGTCATAGTGCTTTCGTGTGAAATTTTGCTTATAAGCAAGAGTTTGTAAGTGGTCGTGTTGTTTGTTTAAATCTGAAGAGTATGGGATGAAAATGGATAGGATTTGGGTAGGGTACTATGATATCAATCCACATATCCGTAGTCGAAAAAATTCTCATACCCGAGCCCATACCCGCTTGGGTACAACATCGGCACCCGTACCCATATCCTATGGGGATGTAAGTGTCTGTATCCGTTACCCGCATTTGTAATAAAAATAAATATATCAAGTATAAAATATCATATTATTTTAAGTTTTTAGAAATATTAAAAAGTTTTTAAGAAAAATTATTCTTGAATTATGAAATTTATGATCACTTATATTAAATATGTAGTAGTTTAAAATTGATGTATTTTTAAAAATTGATAGGCACTTATTTTTATGTAACAATATAAATTAAAATATATAAATATATATTGTGCGGGTATGAGGCGGGGTGGGTACTAAGATGTTCATCCCCGCATCCATTCTCGCCTATTTAAGTGGGTAATTATTTGAGCTCGTGCCCATACCTATTTTTGCGGGTTCTTACCATACCCATTGTGGGTATTGTGGGTATCCATTAGGGATGGACCAAATTGTCATCCCTAATTAAGAGTGTGATTCTCTTAGATAAATCAACTATGATATATATGTTCTTGGTTTCTAGAATTTTGTCGAAAAAAGTTATGTTTTGGATATTGAGATCACCATGAAAAATTCTAAGAATGTTCGTTAGTTTAACCTGTTGTAAAAGTTATCTTTGGATGAAAATAAGCTTATAAAAATCTCAAGAACAATTTGTATAAAGTTTTGTCGGTATAACCTTCAAAAGATCAAAGTTCATAGCCAAACTCCCGAGAAGATATCTTGGGGTCAGGTCTAGGTCAACGTTCAGTCAAACTTGTATAATTCTCGGATGCAATTTCTTTAACCCTTACTCTTTTTATTTTATGTTACTTACTATTTTTATTTTTTTTCTATCATTTACTCTTAATAAACTACTAACACAATTTCAAATTTAATTGAGAAAAATACAAAAGTAATCACAAATTTTAAATACTATAATTCACCCTCTCTTGTACTTAAAGTCACTTGTCTAATAAATGGCTAAAATTCTCCAGACCCATCTTCCTCATCCAATACCTACTATGACAGGAGTGGTGGCAGACTAATCTTTTGGTGTTGTTGATCAACCTTTTATTGTTGTTGAAACATTGCTTGTATCTCAAACCAAATATTTATCTTTAAACAGGGTGAAAGACGAAGCAAGAGGTCCAACAAGAGTCATGCCGAAGAAGAAGGGACAGAAAAAGTTCTAAATATTTTGGCTCCCGCACCGCTGGGATCATTCTTGATATCTCCGAAGTGATTCCTCCCAGATTTCCAGCTATTTTCCCTTCTCAAGTTCCTTAAAACTTCTCAAGAGGCACAACCATGTTTCATTAAGCTTAAGCAGGATGACGCCTACATCCAAAGCCTATTTGATACTGAAAAATAGAGTTAATGGAAAAAACTATAACACCCCGATTGAATTAACATTTTATTTAATTATTTATTTGATTTAATTTATTAAATTATTTAAATAATTATTTTATGTGATTTATGACATGTTTGACCGGTGTCGCATTTATGATGATTTTTGCTGATTTAATTAGTTTTTATGTAATTTAATTAATTAAACTAATAGAAATTGAGAGAATAATACATGTTAGGGTAAAATGTGAAATAATAGAAAGTGAGGTGATTAGTATTAAATAATTAATATTTAGTTGAGCCAAAATTAAAAAAAAAAATAGAGAAGTAATTAGGTTATTATATATTTAGAAAATTATAACAAACATAATATTTAAAGCATTTTGATATAATGTGAAAAGAGAATGTCAGAGAGCAATAACTTTTGGAGAGAGAGAGATAGAGTTTTAGGAAGTAGATAACATAAAAGGTTGTTTTTGTTGGAATTACAAGGTAAGAGTGATAATTCATCTAAGGACGTCTTAATCTGGAAAGGGTAGAGAGGTTTCGCTTAGCCTCCAATAGGGTTTTTCTTTTCTCTTTTGATTGATGATAATATGATAAATAATGAGTGTGATTATGTTTTATGTCATGAATTGATGTGGAATTTGTATTTTATGTTTCGTTACTTCATGTTCATGACTTATGAGTTAACTTATTAGATGATGAATTATGCTGCAATTGGGTGTTTTAGGGTATGAACACAATTGAGTCATTCATAATAAAACTGCTAGATTAGTGTTAATCAGTGAGTATTTGATGTGTTGGTCATAGTAAGATGTGTATTTGTTGTGTTTTGAATGTTATAATGAAGGTTGGGATGAAGTATGAGGGATAAGAGATACAGAAGATGAAGTACGTGTGAGAAAAATTAGGATTTGTGCATTTCGAGTTGTTGTCAATCGATTGACGCCATATGTCAATCTATTGCATGCATGTTATTTTAGAACATAGAATTTTTAACCATGACAATCGATTAATACAATGAATCAATCGATTGCATGCACCCAAAATGTGAAAATGTGGAAGGCAGTGTATAAAAGGGTTTGGTGTCAATCGATTGACATCCTATGTAAGAAGTCTTAATTTTGTATTCGTAATTTATCCGTATTGTTGTTGGATTTATTAACCAATTAAATTGGTTACTCTTGGCAAAATTTAGACCCTGAAAACAGATGGTAGAATTGACAAGATGTTTCGTAACGTAGCGTGTGAATACAGACAGGACCCGTGCGATATCACGGGTATCCCGCTAGTGTTGATTTAAACTCGATTCCTGTAACACTTAAGTGCCCTAAAAAGATCATCTTTATCTCTAGACTTAGATTGATGTGAAGAGCCCACGATGCAAAGCATTTTGATGACAAGATAAATATTTAATGTACATGTTCCCAAAATGGCATAATCCCACTCAATATACTTTTTGCTCCCTTTCTCCAAGTCGAAGGCCTACCTAGGTAATCCAAGATGATGATGAAGAATGACCAAGGATAATGATAGATGTCAACCGCAAATCTTTTAGTCCAATTTTTTATTCACTTGTGACAACAAGAACTTGAGGGCAACTATTTTAGGACGACTAGAGGCTCAGTAAGACAGATAAAACTACAAGGGTCCAACCTAAAACATCATTACGAAAAGCCAACAAAGAGGAGAAATTTCACCAAAAAAAGTCTCACATGTGGTAAGAGCTGCATATACATTACTCACTGTCAGATCTCATAAAACAGATTATCGCGACGCACACTAGATCTAACAAGTACATTTTTTATTGTCTATCATATATAACACTTGCCATATGCCATAACATATATGGTATCATTCTCACTATTGTGAGTTACACATTGCTGACTTCAATGACTTGACGTTAGAGTGCTAATTTTGTATATCCACCTCGTTTCAGCGCATTCACATGATAAATTCGCGTAGTCACATCGAAAAGACTCACTCCTTCCACATCACCGATCTCTCGTTTCGTGATCAGAACAATTTTCATAAAATTTATTTTTTAGATATATTTTATTTTATAAAAATAAAGATAAATTCTTTAGTATCCATTAATTTAAATTGGATATCAATATTATATAAATATATGTAAATAATGTTAAAATTTTAATTTATTTTAAAATAAAATAAAATAAAAAAGTAACGAAACATTAAATCATAATATTTATCAAATCATTGGTGGAAGATATCAATACCAGCGGGTGCCCAAGTGTTCCCATAAAAAATCACTTAAATCATTTAGAGCGTGACACAATTATTATTTATTGGTGATTTATTTATTTGGTGACTAGAGTGCGGAGCGGGGAGAAAGTGTACAAAGTATTAGCCGTATTCGTTTCTTTTTTATCTATCTGAGCCGAAGAGAAAGAAAACCCCAAAGTGTAAAACCCTAGAAATTTGAGAATTTCAATCTCAAATTCTCAATTTCAGAGTTTGGGATTGAGAGACAAAGCTGCCATGGATTTTGACGAGTACGATTATCTGGAGAAGACAGTGGAGGAGCTAGAAGATAAAGATTCTTCTAAGAAGGGGAGGGAGAGCATCGACAGGACCGAAAGGAGCTACAGAAAGCGCGATGAGATCGAAGATGGCGCTGAATTGAAGAGGAGTAAGAGGTCCGGTGGCGACGACGATGAACATGTCTCTAGGAAGGATAGAGATCGTGACGATGACCGTGATAAGGAGCGTCGTAGGAGTGGTAGGGATAGGGACAGGGATAGAGACGGTGAGAGGAGTAGCAGAGACAGAGACCGAGGCCGAGACAAGGAGAAGGATGGGGACAGGGAAAAAGATAGGAGGGACAAGGACAGAGATAGGGAAAGGAGGGAGAGGGAGAAGGAAAAGGAGAGAGAAAGGTCCCGGAGGAGCAAGAGTCGTTCGGAGCGAGAAAGAGAGATAGAGCGGGAGGAGAGAGAGAGGTCAAGGAGAAGCGGGAGTCAACGAGATAGAGACAAGGAACGGGAGGAGAGAGACAGGTCCCGGAGGAGCAGAAGTCGTTCTGAGCGTGATAGTATTAGAGAACGGGATTTCGACATGAGAGATAGCCGGTAACACACTTTCCCTTAACTTAATCTTCATTCTTGTTTGTTAATTCGGCTCTTAACATAAATTATTTGCTATTATTTTGGGCTGCCGTGCCTTTGCAAGTGTTTTCGGCTTTGGTTTAGTTGTTAGCTTGTGTTGTTTATCAGCTATGTCACAACTAAACTGACTGTTTATTTGATGCACACTTCTTTGGTATGAGTTTTTTTGCTTTTGCTCCACGGTTATTCAATTCTTTAATACAATTTTTTGACAAGCATATGCGTATCATTGAAAACTGTCACCACCCATTTGATCCCATGTTTATTACTTTATACTGCGTTAACGTCTTAGGCATACATTACATCCATCTATTTATCCATTTATTGAACACAACCATACCACCATGTGGGTTAGATGTAAAAAGACCACATCCCAATTTTATTTAACAATGCAATTATATTTTCACAAAACTATTCATTTATAATCTACCCAAATAAACTAGTAAACAGTGATTTCATTTAATAGATAAATTGATTCTATAGGTTCATTAGCTCTACAACCAACCATGACTGATTTTAGGGTAACATCCTTGTTAAATGGACACATGATACCATCAAAATGTTTTGATATATCACGATTAGTCAATGCTCAAGTTATCGCACATAATCTGAGGAATATGTATGGAAATGTGCAGTTCTGCAAACAATGATTGCAAACAGAGAATTTTCAGCAGCTGTATTTGCCAAAAATCTGTACTCTGCTTCAGTCATCAAGCGCACAACATAGGTCTACTTTCTAGACCACCAAGATACCGGATTTGGGCCAAAGTAAATGCAGGTCCTGAAGTTGATTTCCGATCACCTGGGGCCAAGCTGCACCATAATAAGCTTTAAGAGGGACTGGCTGGCTCAAGTCAGCTGTGTGGTTTTTGCAGCAGCACCCATGACTGATAGTCCCTTTCAGATACCTCTGTGATCTTGAGTTCTTGACTGCCTTCCTATGATTCTCCAGTGGTCATGACATGAACAGGCTTGATTTGTTCACTGCAAATTGATCTCGTGCTGGGTTTTACTGGTATACTGCTAGGGCACCCGCTATTGAACTGTAGAAAGTGGGATCATGCAAATAGTTGGATCCAAATCTGTACAATTTTAGATTTGTTATCATGGAAGGAGAGAAGATGCCCTTTGAATCAGTCATGTGAGTTTCATCCTAGAGATTCTTAATCTTGTTGCTGATGAAGTCCTTTAGCAACTATCCTGGCTGCATTAATGGTCTCACCAGGGTTTCTTTATTTTTGAAAACCCACTTGCAGCCTGAAGGAGAGGAAATAGAGACCAGGTCTGATTTTGAAGCAACATGTGATATTCTTTCATGGCAGTAAACCAGTGAGGTTCTGCCAAAGCTTGCTTAGCTGTGCTTGGTTCTGTGTGTTCCTTTAACAAAGTAGGCACCAATCAGGGATGGGAAGTGCCATTCTCTGCTCTAGTCTGCATGGTTGTGAGTGTTAATTTGAGAGTATAACAATAGATTATGAAGTGACGACTACTGTTAAAATTTTGAGTCCTTTACCCTCTGAAGATTACTGTTTTGGGCTTAATATTAGCCAAGTAGGTTTAGGTTTATGCTTGTTTGAAGTAACTTTAGTAAACCCTCTCAAGAACCAAATGAAGAAATTGGAAGAGAGAATTTGAGAGAATCTGGGCTATAAACCATGACTATGTTTTCATTACATTAGCTGACTGAACCGAAATGAATCATGTAGAGAGGCACAACTCTCTTCAACAGTTGTTGTTACTTAATATTTGGTAGAATTCAGTTACAGTCTTTCAATTCAGCATACTAACACTAGGTTAAAAACTATACATATATACAAATAAGCTACATAGAATACCAAGTATGAACTATTACAATATGAATTATACAATCTGAACTCTGAATATCATGTTCAAATTTGCTGAAATTTTCTATGCATGTAATGGCTGTATTTTAATGTGAATTGCAGGAGACTTAGGGAGAAGAAGGAAGCTGTGGAGCCTGAGGCAGATCCAGAAAGGGATCAAAGAACTGTATTTGCCTATCAGGTTATTTGGTTGGCCCTGTTCTGTTTTTGTCTTGGATTATATGATCTGATATAATTGAGTATTTGGTGTCCTGTTCTGATTATTGCCAATGTGTTGTGATGATTTCAGATGCCCTTGAAGGCAACAGAAAGAGATGTTTATGAATTCTTCTCAAAAGCTGGCAAGGTCAGTTGATTTTCATTAATTTATTATCTGTTTTACTATATAAAATTTGTGAGGTAATTAATGTTTCACTGACATAAAATTCTCCAGTGGTCATGACAAAATTTGTGAGGTAATTACTGTGCACTGCAAACATATATTATTATTTTATGATATTTCACATAATATATGATTGAGTGTGTTAACACAAACACTTCTAAGAAATTTCTAAGTGTCAGGTGTCCCACATTTCCTTAAATTATTAGCGGTGTCAGTGTCCGTCTGTGTTAGTGCTTCATAGATAATCTCCTCCTCTCCCCCTGCTCCATTTTCAATTTATCTAGTGACTGTATTGTGCTCAACATTCCGTATCAATGTGTGGAGTGCACTAGTGGTTATATTTAAATATTTCCATCTCCTGGATGTAGGCTATGTTGGGCCTGACTTATTTTGGCATTAAAAACTACTTTTAAGTTAAACTAAAATAAGAGCATTAGAAATAAAAATAAGGTTTTGTAATTTTTTTAGCTTAAAGGTATTTTTATATAGAATTTGAGTAGTTGTTTAGTTCCTTGGTGTGAATGGCTTGTATCTTGACTTACTTTGTCTAGTGATATTTACTCACTTATTTTTTATTTCTGATGTACTTTGTTTGCAGGTGAGAGATGTTCGTCTGATCATGGATAGGAACTCAAGACGATCTAAAGGAGTTGGGTATGC
Source organism: Lathyrus aphaca (assembly GCA_963966055.1). Classification (NCBI taxonomy): domain Eukaryota; kingdom Viridiplantae; phylum Streptophyta; class Magnoliopsida; order Fabales; family Fabaceae; genus Lathyrus; species Lathyrus aphaca. The sequence continues at coordinate 108,644,285 of OZ014524.1, read as the reverse complement.
TCTTTATTGTAAAATATTTTATTTCACTCTTCATATGCGTGCACTATTGTGGTATTAGGATATCAACTTTCAAGAATCATGTTTAACTGTATTCTTAAATGAACTAGCAATGCGATAATGATGAGGGATGATGGGAATACCTTGCACTCATGTTTATTCAATTCATGCTGCGTACTCAAGGTAGATGACATGATCTTGGTTTTCTTTTGGTCCTTTCCCAATTTGCTTCCTCTATGTTGACATACACACACAGTGAGGATTTCTTAAGTTGTTGAGCCTTTTCAGTTTATATCACTTGAACTGATTATGAGGTATATTATCTTGATAAGTTTGTCGCGGAGGAAGTTTTCTTCTGCATTTCCTTTCTACTTTTATTTCTCCTCTTTTTTGGGTGGGGATAGCCAGTTGGATGTGATGCTCATGAAATTGGTTAGTTTGTCTCTTAGAATTGATTTGACCTAGTGAGTTACAGTACTTCGTCAGCTTTAAGTTGGTTATTTTTCCTGAAAATTGAATTTTCCTTGAACACAAGTGAAGATGAATTGCTGGTTTCCTAATCCTCCCAATGTTGATGGTTTAATGCAGTCTTTCCTCTCTAATTTGGTCTTATTATTTCTTGATTGAAATATATGTTTCAGTTTGTATTTTTTACTATCAGGCTAACATTTTCTTTGCATGAGTCAGATACATCTAAAGATACTTTCTGGTTGAGCTGTCTTCAGTAGAGTTTTTTGTTTCACTACATCTCTTTGCCATGCTTTGTAAGTTTTGATCGCAACTGCTTGTATATTGTAGTTCTGAAAAATTGATGCAAGTATTTGATGAGGTTGCAGGTATATTGAATTTTACGATGCAATGTCAGTACCAATGGCAATTGCTCTCTCTGGTCAACTTCTTCTTGGACAACCTGTAATGGTCAAACCTTCTGAGGCTGAAAAGAACCTAGTTCAATCTAATACTACAACTGGAGCTGCTGGTGTGGTCGGACCCTATGGAGCCGTGGACCGAAAACTGTATGTTGGGAACCTTCATTTCAATATGACTGAGAGCCAGTTAAGAGAGGTATTTTTGTTCTGTCCAATGAATCTTTTGTCAGTGCCATCCATTGCTAGGAATTTGAAATGATAGTGTTAAACGATTTTTTGAAAATATACCTGTCAAAACAATGAAATAGTTTTCTTATAAATTGATTTAGCCTGATGTCAGACTTTTAACTAATAAGAATGTTTTATTTGATAATTTGTTCCTGATCAGCTTCTGACATTTTTTTTTTTAAATTTTAGATTTTTGAGCCATTTGGTACCGTGGAGGTTGTGCAACTGCCTCTTGACCTGGAGACGGGACATTGCAAGGGTTTTGGATTTATTCAAGTTCGTTACTGACACCTCACTTTTTCTTTTCTTTTTTCTGATAAAATACTGTTACTTATCTTTTTACCTTATCAATCCTCTGACAGTTTGCCCACCTAGAGCATGCAAAGGCTGCCCAGAGTTTAAATGGAAAATTGGAAATTGCTGGCAGAACTATCAAGGTAGATTTATTCACTTTGTTCTTATATTTAACTTTTTCTGTGTGGGTCTATTTGCCTGTCCTTATATTTGTAACTAATGCTGTTTATTGAACAGGTTTCGTCTGTAGCAGACCATGTTGGAGGCCAAGATACAACAGCAAAATCTGCAGATTTTGATGATGATGAAGGCGGATTGGTAAGTCAACACATATAAAACTAAATGAATAGCTTCCACGGGATAATTGTCACTTAAATCTCCATCTCCTCGTACAATAAATATATTTGGGTGGATGATTGTTTACTCAGCTTGTTAGGGTTGGTTGACAAGTTGTGTATTTCAAAATTTCATTATTATTTTAGTAACTGTAAATTCTAGCTTAATTGTTTGTTTAGACTTGACAAGTGTATTGAAGTTTTAGTTCTATTGAGTGTTGAGTATGTTTCAGCTAGAAACTGCCACTTTTGCCCCCCTATCTTGGGCCGGGTGTTTGTATTTAAGAGCTGCTATGGCGTCTCTTTTCCTACTGGGGTTCTTTTATTATCAATTCTCTTCCTAGTTATGAGTTCCGTTCTCATTTATCGTGCTTTTTCTTACTTATGTACAAACAGGCTTTAAATGCCCAATCAAGAGCATTGCTTATGCAGAAGTTGGATCGCTCTGGAATTGCTGCAAGGTTCATCTAAATATTTTACTCTTATAGTATTCTTTAAATATGCCCATTATTATCTTAACATGTTCCAAAAACTGCAGCATTGGCTTGCCCATGAATGGGTCAGTTCCTGCCCAGCAGGCTATTAGTTTGCCTATTGGTAATCCTGGATTAATACCAGCACTAGCTCTACCAACTCAATTTATGCCTACCCAAGTGGCCGAACCTGTTGGAACCCCCAGCAACTGTTTGCTGTTGAAGAATATGTTTGATCCAACCACTGAGGTTAGTTTTAACTGATTGATTATGGATACTATGTAGTTTCATTTAACTCAATTATTATCCATTATTACAATCTACAGACAGAGCCAGATTTTGATCTAGACATCAAAGAAGATGTAGAAGAAGAGTGTTCTAAATATGGGCGGGTGAAGCATATCTATGTCGACAAGTAAGTTTGTAAATTAGTATATCTGCAATTCCATATTATTTTATTTCCAATATCATTTTGCGCATATCTGCGATTTTATTAATGGATTCAGTTTGTATACAGAAATAGTGCAGGTTTTGTATATTTGATGTTTGAAACAGTGGAAGCAGCAAGTGCTGCTCAGCGTGCAATGCACATGCGGTGGTTTGCACGCAAAATGATTTCGGCTATATATATGGTAAGCATAGGTCTATTATCCTGTTCCACGCATCTTTTCCTTCAAACAAGAATTTTAATGATTTTGTTGTTGTTGCAGCAACCTCAGGTATATGAAGCTAAGTTTAAAGGGGAAGTGTGAAGAACTGCTTCCAGGCTTTTTGTGGCTCTTAAAGACAAGATTCTGCTTATTTTTCTCATACTAGTTTCAGAGACCGAGGTTTAAGTTTATGAATTCTGATTGTTGACTTGTATCATTAGATGTATGATTACAGAAATTCATACTGTGGTGATAGTCATGATCAATAATTGACTATTTGTATCTTAATGTATTTTATCTGATGTTATCGACTCTATTCTACTCGTGGCTACAAGACACTCACGATGTGGGAGTACTATTTTTATTTATTAAACAGCCAAGTTGTGAAATTTGTGATTGTAAAAGATAGTATAGAGATTTTGCCATAGGGGCAAATTTAAGAGGATTTAAAAAAAAAAAGGTAAATAAAGAAAGAAAAAGACGTAGGGTTGAGAAGGTGGTAACTACTAAATGACTGTATGAGGTTCGGTTGTAATCAAACATGATCTATTTTAGATTAATCTATAAATCCCTAGTAGGGATGGCAAGAAAAATCTGCATCTGACTAAAAAATGTGCCACGAGTATTGGCTGAGTAGCTTCGGAGATGTGATTTGAGATTTTATCCAACCTTGACTTGGCACTCTCACATGCGTGCTGTAATTACACTTATGTTTTTGTGTATACACCAGATTTTCTGAAAATTTTATCGTTTGATTGAAGAAATACTGGATCTTCTAAAAATATATCGGATCTTGCAAAATTATGAAAATTATCGGATATATTAAAATTGTCATTAAAAATCATGGGTTTCTTTAAAATTGTTAAAGAAAAATCGGATATCTAATAATCCGGTGTATTTTTACATTTTAAAAAATCTGATGGAGTATATCGGATATTTAATTAAAAAGGAGACCTATAAATTTTTTTTTGAAAAATCTGATACAAACAATTATTTTTTTTAAAATTGGAAAATCCAATTATTTTTGTAATTTGGAAAATCCAATAGACAATGAAATTTAGAAAGAAAGAAAAAACGTAATTGTTGTAATAATTATAATATTATTATAATATATATATATTTATCTAGGGGTGTCAAAACGGGCCGTCCACCCCGCCCCGTCAAAAACCCGCTAAAAAAAAAGCGAGGCGGGCATGCCCGCCAAGGTGAATTGGGCATGAAATTCAAGCCTGCCCCGCCGGCGGATTGGCGGGCGGCGGGCTTGTCCGCCTTCTTTTTTATTTTTATTTTTTTTTCCATTTCTTTATATGCTATTTTTAAATTTCTTTTTTGTTTTTATTTTTTGTATTTTTTATAGCTATTTTTAAATTGTAAGAGATGAGGAATCAAACTAATGTGATTAACAAGAAATAAAGCCAACTATATAGAGAAGTAACTTAAATGTTAATAAAATTATTGTATCGCATATATGATAATAGAGAAATTCTTACTGGTTGAATATGTTAAGTACATAATATAGTTTAAAAATAGATGTATATGTTAAGAAATAGTGAAAACTACTTTGCATATAGTTTGATATATATGAATGTTCCAGTATATATAAATGGATTAGTAATTTCACAATTAAAAATATTTACATATTATAATTGAAATATTAAATTAGAATATTCTATATGTATTACAGTATAGCAATGTCATGTGTTTTTTTCTCTGCACTGTGTATTATATATTATGTATACATTGCATTATAGAGAATTTGTCATTGCAATATTTTATTGGTAAGAGTTTTTATACGCAATATAAATAAATATCTATATTGGTATTATATACAACTTTACATACTTTTTCTAAATTTTCTATATGGATGCATATAACAACTCATTTTAAGTTTGAATTGGTTTACTATAATTTCATTTAAATTTGAATTATGACATACATATAAATATAAATGCATATTACAATAAATTTTTAAGTGTTTTGGTTTCAAAATTTTTAGCGGGTTGGCGGGCCAACCCCGCCCCATTATGTATTTCGCCCGCGGGGTTTTTTGTTTTGGCGGGGCGGGAGAAACGGGTTGGCGGGCTCAAAATCTCAACCCAGCCCGCCATTTTTTGGCGGGTGGCGGGGCGGCCCGGCGGGCCCCGACCCATTTTGCCATCCCTATATTTATCAACATACTATTATAGAGTTAAAATATCGATTTAAAATAGTAAGATTAATTATTACATTGGTGTAATAGTAGTATTTCAAGTAATATAAATACCACATTTGGCAATGTAATATTTATACCAAAACTTACTATGAAATTTATAAGTTTTCTCTCTTCCATCTTTTCATCTTTGATAATTCCAACTAGTTTAGTAAGTTCATAAATATTAATTAATATTCTAAAATCGGTTAACACATTATCAGTACGATCGTTTCTAACGGAAGTTATTACTACACGAGGTATATTTTCTAAACTTATCTCTTAATCTTATTATTACTATAATTTTTGTTATTTAATCTGCTTATAGAAAACTGACAATTAGTCTAGTGATTTATAATTAGAATGATTTTTATCTTTATTTTTACTTTAATCCATTGTTATAGAAAACTGACAATTAATCAAGTGATTTATAACTATAATAATTTTTATCTTTATTTTTACTTTTAACCCATTGTTATAGAAAATTGACAATTTGTCAAGTGCTCTATAATAAGTGTGACATTTATATATTTTGTGAGGAGGTTTAAAACCTCATATGCAGTTACTAATTTTTATATTCTGTTACTAACATTTATATTTAGTGGAGGTTTAAAAACCACTATTTGTTGCTACTAACTTTTATATTTAGTGGAAGTTTAAAACCCCACATGTTGTTTCTAATCTTTATATTCAGTTACTAACTTTTATATTTAGTGGAGGTTTAAAACCCCACATGTTGTCACTAACTTTTATTTTCAGTTACTAACTTTTAAATTAAGTGGAGGTTTAAAATCCCACATGTTGTTACTAATCTTTATATTCAGTTACTAACTTTTATATTTAGTGGCGGTTTAAAATCTCACATGTTGTCACTAACTTTTATTTCCAGTTACTAACTTTTAAATTCAGTGGAGGTTTAAAATCCCATATGTTGTTACTAATTTTTATTTTCAGTTACTAAATTTTATATTTAGTGGAGGTCTAAAACCTCATATGTCATCTTATAATTATCTCTAAACCCTCATAATAGCTAATTGATTTTTTAACACACTTTAATTTGGTTTTGATGATATTTATCTTTTATTTATCTTTTTCCTTTTTCTTTTTGTTTCACTAACGGTAACATTAACGGCCATTTTACAAATTTATCTATATATAATTCAACTTCTTTCATAAATTTTACATCAATCTCAAATATTCATCCATATCTTTCAAATGGCTAAATTTTTCCTTTTGTTCATCACTCTACTTGTCATTATTTTATTTCTTATCTGTATCATCAAGCATGAAGAACTAGGTAATGATTATATAGCATTAATGATACTTATTGTTTTACCATTACTAGTCTTAGCTTGGTTTATTAGTAAAGATTTTTGAATAAATCATGATCATGATTTTTTTTATAATCGTTGTTATTGATATATAAATATATATTGTTTATGTATTAAATTTTGATTATGTTCATCTGAATTATAGATATAATCATGTCAAATTTTAAGCATCAATTCAAAATCCTAAGCATAATTGGGGACAACTTCATAACATGGAATAACAATTTGATCGAATACCTTACATGTGAGGGACTTAACAAAATACTTGAAGGAGGTCATTCTGGAAAATCAACAGACAACCTAGATGAAATAGAAAAGAAAAAGTCAAAAGTGAACAGAATAATCAAGCACCATCTTGATGATGGATTGCAAACAAAATATTCAAATACTAAAGATCCCAAGATTTTGTGGGATAAAATTAAAGCAAGATTTAGACATCAGAAGAAAGTTTTATTACCCTCATTAATGGATCAGTGGAACAAGTTAAGGTTCCAAGATTATAAAAGTGTCACTGCATATAACTCTGTTATGCACCAAATTATAACACAACTTGAATTTTGTGGCACAATTATAACTGAAAAAGAAAAGTTGGAAATTTTTTTCCAGCTTTCCATGCATCCCAAGTATTCTTGCAACAACAATATAGAATGAGGAAATTCACTGAGTATTCTGATTTAGTTGCAGCTCTTCTGGTGGCAGAACAAAATAACGATCTCTTTATAAAAAAACCCACCAGACACGACCCACAAGAACAATAACATAACCTGAAATTAACGCCACAACCTTTAATCGTGGGCGTGGTGGCTCTAATCGTCTTAAGAGACGTGGTGGTCATGTTCGTTTTGATGGTAATAATGGTCGTGCTCGTTTTGATGGTCACAATCCAGAAAGATATCATGGTCGAAACTTTTTCCACAGTCGAACCATTTTCGTGGTAGAGGTCGTGGACGAGGTCATATGAATAATTATAGATCTCCCAGATATGACCAAAATAATTGGAATTTCCAAGGAAAGGGCAAGTATATCCAAGAAGGTCCCTCAAGAAATTATGAGAATGTATGCTACAGATGCGGAAATAAAGGTTACTGATCTAAGGTGTGTAGAACACCAGGACATTTGTGTAAAAGACAAATGACTTCTATAGAAGAAAAGGGAAAATAAGTGAATTTTAATGAGATTGAACCCAGAAATGATAATACTTATTTTGAGACTGTTGATTTTGTTGAAGGAACAATGGATTAAGTAACTATTTGAATAATGTGTGATATGCTTGTATTAACTTTATATTTAGATTATGTATTAACTCAAGAATATGTATGTTATGTTTGCATGAAATACAACGTTAAATATGTTGTTGACTTACTCTCTATTTACTCTTATTTTTATTTTATGAAGGTTAGACATGTAACGTATCAAAGACATTTGCATTCCGGACAATGGGACTACCCATACAATCTTCAAAAGTAAGAAATATTTTACTGAAATAAACCCTACCAAAGGTGTAATAAATACAATCTCAGGTCCTGCAGATTTTATTGAAGGAACATGTAATGCTATGTGTAAACACCCCAAAATTGCCCTCACTCTTTATCACACCATGGCTTGTGATCTTTCATTTGTGCATTAGCCTAAGCATACCATCTCATATTGCATATTTGTTTCACTGCATAGTTCAATTTCATCTGCATCTAGGGTTTGTGATCTGAGCAATCCAAGAATCAATCTGAGATATCCCAAAGGTATTAAATCTTTCCAAGAGGGTCCATGTGTGTTCTATGATCATATTATGCTCCCCAAAGTTCATGAAAGTCAAGGGATCACAAGATTGGCAAAAGCATGGAAGCAGGCTAGGGTTTTCACTACACAGATGACCAAAATTAGGGTTTTGGTTTCAGAGGCCTTAACTCCAAATTTCTTGGTCATTCTTGTTTCTAATGCTCTTAATATGTTATAAGGATCATGTGTACCAAGTTTGACGAAGAAATTCATTGTGGAAGTCATCTGATCACTGGGTAACTTCTTGAGCAAGTTAAGTCAAAATCAGGGCATCTGAGGCCCCCAATAATGGAACCAAAGGGTCATTTTCATCAAATTGAAGTTCTATGATCTTTATTTGATCTTATAAGTGGTAGGAAGTTCACAAGATTGAATAATTTTGAGCCAATTGCAAACTTGCCATTTTTGGAAATGACTTGAAATGCAAACTTTCCATTTTGGGAAAGATTTTCAACCTTCTCTTTCATGGCCAAAAAAGCTTCAAATGGAAAATTCTTGGGCATGAAAGTTGTAGATTAGATCTTTCCCTTTTCAAAAAGTACAAGAACATGTCTTGATTCATCCTAGAACTCAAGATATGGCCTTTCAAAGTTGGCAAAAATCACATAATTTCAAGTTTCATGTCAAAGAGGGATTTTGCATTTTGGCATGTTCAAGCTTCTAAATGACTTCTAATGTGCACAAATATGTTACAACATGTCAATGCAACTTCTAAACATCAGAATTGGCCCAAGGATTGAAGCATTTCATGGCTTGATTCACAAGAAACACCAAAGTTGGAAAATTTGCATAAAGCATGACTTCTCTTCATTCAAGCCTCACAACTGCATTCTAATGATCCAAAGGCTCTCCATGAATCTTACTGAGGCCAGACACCCTAAAAAGCCAGCTCTGCGATGGCCCATACCTCAAGTACACATAAGTTGACATTTTTGCATTTCCTCCCATACCAATCAAACTGAGCCACCACCCACTCTCTGATCAATCACAACCTCTTATGCAAACCCTAGGGAGTTCATTTCATAACACATTGAGGCCTGCAAGCTCCCACAACTCAGAATTCACAAAATTGTCAAAAACCTTCCCTTCTTTGAATTGCACAAACCAGTCATCAAACTTCAAAACAAACTTCACCAATCATCTCAACATCACTCATAGAACACAAAGCAACCCTCAAAATGGCATGAAGCCTCCCAAATCAAAAACACGATTTCTGCATACTCAAAACTGAAACTCATAAACCAGCCATTATAAATTCCATTCAAGCATCACAATAGACTCAGGAGGTCAAAAGGGACTGGATTGCACAAGGGAGAGGCCCAGAAAGCTCAAGAACTGAAAGTTCCATCTCAGGTAACCATGAAGAACAATTTTTCCAGAACTCTTGTTTTAAGTTCCTAAATGATTCTACATGTTCTCTAGATCACTCTGATATGTTTTGTTTTGAAAATGATTGAGAAATGAGCATGTATGGTTGTTCTGAAATTTTTAACCTAGAAATTGTTTGCTTCGATTCAGCCTTGTTATACATGATAAATGATTTTTGTTTGTGGATTCGTGTTCTATGATGTTAGAGGAGTGATTCTGGGCAAGAAATTAGGAGTTTTGATGCTTGTGTGAGTTTCTGGATTTTTGCCTTGCCGAAGAAGATGACCGGAGCAAGCTCCGGTCACTTGAAAGTCATTAGGTTTAATTAATTAAGGTTTAGTCAGGTTTGAATGTGGACCTTTAGATCTTAGGGTTAGCGCGCAAATGAGTGGACCAGATTAGTTCATTAGCATTAATCCATAATTATTTAACTTAATTAAACTCAAATAGTCAGATTCAATCCAAGCCCTCGATTTACGTGCGTGGTCAACTCCCTCCCTCCCAGTTTGAATATGGACCCTCGGATGTGATTACTTTCCTTTTATTTCATTTTATTTCATTTTCTTGTTATTTCTTTTGCATATTTAATTTAAAATATCAAAACACTTTCAAAAAATATAAAACTTTGCATTCTGACTTTAAATATTTTTCTTAACCCAAAAATTATTTTTATTTTATTTTTTGCATAAAAAATTATTTTTTAAATATTTAAATTTTATTTTTAATTAATTAAAGTATTTTAATTAATTAAAAATACATTTAGGTTTCTAAAAATCACCAAAAAAAATCATGAAACATTCCAATGCATTTAGAAAATTTTTAAAACTCTTCATACAAATTTCTTTTTAGGTTTGATCATAATTTACCAATTTTCTTTGAATTAAGGGTCTTTAAAATCACATTTTTTAACCCTAGCTTTGAAAAATCATTTTTGCCTAACCAAGAAGAGTTTGAACTTGATTCTTTTTGCATTGTTTCAAATATTGCATGTAGTTTCTAGGTTATTTTCATCATGAATTTATCTTGCATTTTCAATTTGATTTGCATTTTTCCTTTTGAATCACCCAAAAACCCTAGCAAACTTAGGAAAATCATAACTTTCAATAGATTAGACTTCTGACCTTCTCCTTTGGGGGTGTGACTTAGTATGGGATTAGGGTTTGTTTGAGTTTGATTTCAAATTTTTATCATGTTGCATGCTTCTGTTTTGTTCATTGTCATCTCATATGTGCATAAAACCCTAATTTCTCATGTCCATTTGCATTCACCTTGCATATTCATCATCACATGAACTTGCCATGACATTTCAAACATCCACATGTCATCTTAGACATCTTAGGACATGTTAGAACCTTGCTTCACTATTTCTTCATTCATTTGCCATTTCTTGCATTCATTTCATTTCATAAACATCCACGTGTTTTCAAACTTCTAAGCATGCTTTCATAACATCTCATCCTTGTATGATCATTCATATGCATTTTGTATGAATTTGCATCATCTCATATGCCATCTTCAATGCATTTTTACTTATTACTTTGGTTTTTGAATCTCATTTCATCTCATTTCAACTCATTTCTTTATGCTTTATACCTTATGTATTCATACTAACACTTTCAGGTACTTTTGGTAAGTTATTTGGGAGGTGGATTTGCCTCCACCTCTCACTTCTTCTTATCTCTTTCATATGCATTTTAAATTGTATTTGAAGTGAATTTGATTCACTTATGTTCCATCTCACTCACTTTCTTCCTTTAAGTTACTTACCTTCTTAGGAAGTAAGTAACTTATTCTTCTGCTTCCTCCTCCTTTCATCTGCTTCTTCCATTGGTGGCTTCCTTGAAGATCTTCTCTTTTAGGCCTAATAAACCATAGGAACTTCCAAACATGATAATCTTAGGGTTGTTTTTAGTCCCCCTTAGACTTTTACCTTTGAGTCTCCTTGAGTCTCTTTTCTCATCTCCATAATCAGATACTAAACTCTTAAAGTTTTAGGACTTTGGAATTAGGGTTATGCCGGCATCCTTCTCTTAGGATGGAGTGTATAACTTTAATCCTAAGTGTTAAACCTTTAATTTGTTTAAACCTCTTAATCAAATCACCTTAATAATCACTAAGACTTCATCTTGTAACTTGGGCCTTACATTAGGGTTCTAACTCTTCCTTATGGTTAAGAGGGACTAACCCTAGTGTTTAATGGACAAGTCCCCCTCAAGTTGTCTTACAAACTTAAAACTCACTTCTTAATCTCATCATTTAATTAAAATCCACTTAATAAAGGCCTGTTATATAATAAATTTAATCCCTAACCATGGATTAAGTTGAGGTATCTTCCTCGGCTTAAGTGTTCTCATCTTTTATCCTTCTATTAGGATGGTGTAATAAGTTCATTAATCTGTGATTAGAGATTAAAATCATTACTTAACACTAAAAAAAACCAAAAACACCTAAATAATCACAAGTAGGTTAATGATCTTAATCCTACATCATCATGGTAATTAAGTTGAGATGCTTATCTCATACTTAAGTAGGCTCATTATCCCTAATCAGGGAGGATATAATGAGTTTACAAGCCCTTGATTTAGGCTTAAACTCATTAACTTATGCAAAACACTAAAAACAATAACAAGACTAAAAACACCAAAAACAAACAATAATCGTCTCCTTCGGGATTCTTTTCTCATCACATTCATTCACAAACGAGAACTTGCTTCATCCGTCTAATGCAAGACAGTTAGCACTCGAGCCAGACGAGTCATACACTTGAGCATAGACAAGCAAGCAGTTCACAATCATTTTTCTTTCAGTCTCTTTGAGTCGAACTACGGTGTTCTGACTTCCTCATTGCACGAGCGGATACGTAGGCATAAATTAACAGTTATCGAACAAAAGTCTCTTTGTCTTCCCCCTCTTTCAGCATTCTTTCTAAAGCCTCAGTTCTTGAGCAATTTACCTTTTGCACTTACACCTGTATATTCTTCTCCTAGTTTTTGCACACAGATAGCACATACACTACCCGTTTAAACATAATCTTGTAAGCGTGGATCCCGTCGAGTACGACGGATAATCTGGGTGCTAATACCTTCCCAGGTTATAACCAACCCCCTTTCTCAGTTTCTCTGGTTCGCAACCGTCTTATCCATCCTTTTCTAGGTTTATGCAGCATTACCTTTCCTTCGGGATAAAAATGCCTAGCTGGCGACTCTTTTCTTTTCACTTTCCTTTTCTCTTTTCGTCGACCGTTCGCGTCTGCACCCTGAGACCCTTGTGTCTTTTCGGGGGAGCGACACTATGTTCATATTACCAAATGGGACAAAGTTTGTCATTAATAGGGCTTTATACTCTCCAAAATCAAAGAGAAATTTGTTGAGTTTTAATTACATATATCATTAAGGATATGATATTGAAATTGCAACTGAAGGTAACATGAAGTACATTAATATCACTGCTAATGTTTTGGGAAATAAGAAAATTTTAGAAAAACTACCAAAATTGCCTTCTGGATTACATTATACTTATATACATGCAATTGAATGTAATTTGATAGTAAAAGAATATCCTAAAATGGTGACATTATGGCATGATCGTTTAGGTTACCCTGGTTCAACAATGATGCGTATTATAGTTGAAAGTACACATGGTCATTCATTGAAAGGTTTAAAACTTACAAAAGGAGATAAACCATGTGAAGCTTTCTCTCTTGACAAACTAATAACAAAATATTCACCAGACAAAATTCAGACAAAATTACCGATATTTTTTGAAAGAATTCAAGGATATATATATATATATATATATATATATATATATATATATATATATATATATATATATATATATATATATATATATATATATATATATATATATATATATATATATATATATATATATGGACCTATACATCCACCATCAGGACCATTCAGGTATTTTATGGTATTGATTGATGCATCTAGTAGATGGTCATGTGTATGCTTAATGTTAAGTCATGATATGGCATTTGCAAAATTTCTTGCACAAATAATTAAACTTAGAGCTCAATTTCCTGATTATACTATAAAGAAAATTAGACTTGACAATGCCGGTGAATTTACATCTGAATCATTTAATAATTATTGCGTGTCAATTGGAATTACTGTTGAACACCATGTTCCTCATGTGCATACACAAAATGGTTTAGCAGAGTCATTAATCAAATGTCTTCAATATATTGTTAGACCATTAATAATGAGAACTAAACTATCAGTTATTGTTTGGGGTCATGCAATTTTACATGCTGCAACACTCATACGTTTAAGGCCAAGTGATGATCATAAACATACCCCTTATCAACTTGCAATTGGTAAAGAACCTAATATTTCACATTTAAAGATTTTTGGTTGTGCAGTATATGTCCCAATAGCTCCACCACAAAGAACTAATATGGGACCTCAAAGGAGATTGTGAATATACATCGGATATGAATCACCATCTATTATTAGATATCTTGAACCTTTAACCGATGATGTTTTTTAAGCAAAATTTATTGATTGTCATTTTGACGAAACAAAATTTCCAACATTAGGGGAAGAAAACAAACAAGCAGAAAATGAAATATCATGGTATGTACCACATTTATTACATTTGGACTCATATAATAAATCATAGGAAGAAAATGTAAATAAAATTGTGCACTTAAAAAATTTAGCAAATCAGCTGCCAAATTCATTTACTGATTTGAAAAGAGTCACAAAATCTCATATACCGGTTGTAAATTCCCCAGCTTGGATTGAGATTTCAAAAATAAATGATGCAGCAAGTACATCAAAGGCACACTTGAAGCGTGGCCGACCTATGAGATCCAAAGAAAAAAATCCCAGAAAAAGAAAGGGAATGGAAAAGGTGAATTTGATTGAAAGTGGTCTTGAAAAGACACTAGATAACAATAAATCCACAATTGAAAAAGTGTTCTCGAAGAAACACAAGATGATGATATTGAGATCATTGATAATGAAAATGAAAACAAGAATGATCTTGAAATATCAATTAATTATGTGGATACAGGAATCTTGTGGAACCGAAAAAGTATAAATATAGATGGAATATTTTCATTCTCCATTGCATGTTAAATTATGAATGAAAATGATGATCCCAAACCAAAAACTATGAATGAATGTCAAAATAGATATGATTGGAGTAATTGGAAGGATGCAATAGATACTGAATTAAATTCTCTTAAAAATAGAAAAGTATTTGGTCCCATTACAACTATACCGAAAGATGTGAAGTTGGTTGGGTATAAATGGGTCTTTGTAAGAAAACAAAATGAGAAATATGAGATTGTCAAATACAAGGCTCTCCTTGTTGCACAAGGTTTTTATCAAAGACCGGGAATCAATTATGAGGTAACTTATTCTCCTGTTATGGATGCCTTTATTTTTCGTTATTTAATTGGTTTATCAGTATTTAACAAACTTGATATGCATCTTATGGATGTTGTTACTGCCTATTTGTATGGATCACTTGATACTGATATATACGTGAAAATTCCAGAAGGATTTAAAATGCCTGAGACATTAAAACCTAGAGAAATGTATGCAATTAAGCTGCAAAGATCATTGTATGGATTAAAACAATCAGGGCGCTTGCGGTATAATAGATTAAGTAAATATTTACTTAAAGAAGGCTATGAAAATAATCCTAATTGTCCATGTGTTTTTATAAGAAAAAAAAATATCTGGTTTGGTAATAATTGTTGTCTATGTGGATGATTTAGATATCATTGGAACTAATGGAGAAATAAAGAAAGCAAGAGACTACTTAAAAAAAGAATTTGAAATGAAATTTTTTGGAAAAACAAAGTTTTGTCTTGGTTAACAGATTGAGTATACTAAAAATGGTATATTGGTACATCAATCAAATTATACAGAAAGGATATTGAAAAAGTTTAGCATGGACAAAGCAAACCCTTTAAGTACTCAAATGATGGGTAGAACACTTAACGTTAAAAAAGATCCTTTTAGACCCAAGGAAGTTAATGAAAAAGATCTTGGCTCTGAAGTACCATACCTCAGTGCTATTGGGGCACTCATGTATCTTTCTAACTATACAAGACCTGATATAGCTTTTGCAGTTAACTTACTAGCAAGATTCAGTTCGTGTCCTACTAAAAGACATTGGAAAGGAATAAAGCATATATTTCGATATCTTCGAGGTACATCTGACCTTGGTTTGTTTTACTCTAACAATACAAAACCGGTTTTGCTTGGTCATGCAGATGCATGATATTTATCAGATCCACATAATGCTAAATGACATACTGGATATATATTTACATATGGTAACACTGCAATATCATGGAGATCACAAAAGCAAACACTAGTAGTAACTTCTTTAAATCATGTTGAAGTAATTGCTCTTTATGAAGCAAGCAAAGAATGTAGATGGTTACGATCGGTAACTAGACATATCCAATGAGCATCTGATTTACCAATTGATAATAATCCAACAATTTTGTATGAAGACAATGTTGCATGTATTATCCGGATGAAAGAAGGTTACATCAAAAGTGATAGAACAAAGCATATCCCTCTAATGTTCTTTTCATTCACACAAGAACTCAAATGAAACAAAGAGGTTAATATTCAATATATTTGTTCTAGTGCTAATATGACAGCTCTCTTCACAAAGGCACTTCCTACTTCAGTTTTCAAGAAGCATGTACAAAATATTGGAATGCGTCACCTTCAAGATCTTTAAAGAAGAACTAAATGTGTTTTGTTGAAGGGAGCATCATATTTTACTCATTTTGCCTTATTAAGGTTTTTATCCCAATGGGTTTTTTCTTATAAGGTTTTTAACGAGACAATATATGTTCCCATAAGTTCCTCCTTGATAAGACTTCGATGGAGCACCATAATAGATATTTCAAAGGGGGAGTGTTATAATAGTTATAATATTATTATAATATACATATTTATTTACATACTATTATAGGGTTGAAATATCTATCTAAAATAGTAAGACTAATTATTACATTGGTGTAATAGTAGTATTTCAAGTAGTATAAATACCACATTTGGCAATGTAATATTTACACCAAAACTTACTATGAAATTTATAAGTTTTCTCTCTTCCATCTTTTTATCTCTTTGATAATTCCAACTAGTTTAGTAACTTATATTAGTTCGTAAATATTAATTAATATTATAAAATCGATTTTTCTCAACAGTATTTTTTTTTTACATTTCTAACAAACTATACCAGATAAAATATACTTCATTTGTTCCTTTTTAAGTGTCGTTTTAGAAGAATTTTTTTGTTTCCATTTAAATGTCATTTTTATAATTTAATGTAGAGCCTTCAAAATGGGTTAGCCCATATGGGTCGTCCCGTTAGGCTCAAAAAATCATAAGGCTTGGGCCTTAAAATTAGAGTCCATATTTTTCAGGGTCTTGTTAGTCCAACCCTAAAATCTGCTACCCTTTAGGGCTAACCCATATGGACCGTTGGTAGCCCATTAGACACACATCGCTATAAATTTTAAAAAATTATATTAATATTTATATTGTCCTATTCCTAACACATTGCTTTTTCTCACCTCATCTCACTAAATTTGATCTCTATTATATTCAATCTTTTTCTTTTAAATATTATTCACTAATATAATCAACACTCTTTTCTCGTATTCAATTAGTTTCTCTTATATTAAATATTTGAGTATTATTTTATACAATTTGACATGTATTGTATTTAAAAATACTCTATATTACTTATAAGAGATGATATAGTACTGAAAATGTATTATGTTTAAAATAATATAACTTTTAAGCAATTAGTTAAAATTAATTATTTTCACAATTAATTATTGGAAAAAGAAAGAGAGTATGAGTGAATTTATTTGGAAAGAGAAAATAAATGAATGTATAATAGGAAAAATAACTCTAACAATCTGTTATCTTGGTTGAAGAACTTTATACTAAAATGACACTTAAAAGGGAATGAAGGGAGTATACATATAGCTACAAAACAAATAATTACAATTGGGTACAATATCATGAAAAACAAATATGTTGACTCCTAACTTATTCTCAGTGTCTAATATGTTATGTATATGTTAATTCTCATTCTCTTGCAACTTCACTACAGTTTTGTCTCCATCGATCTGTGACGGGAGGCAAATGACAATATGGTTTCAACTTAACCTGGACCTAATGATTGTTGTCAACAAAACCTCTGGAAGCACTAGAAGGTAAGACGTCTTGTTGAACTTCTTCCTTTTTTTTACTTCTTCATGGATCTCTTTTTATGTTTCAACACAACTACTAAAGAACATATTTCTGCAGGTTGTTGATGTGCTGCTTGTCATACCCCAAATTTATCTTACCTGTATAATCGCTTTCATTTTGGTTTCTGTTTACTAACCACTATTCAAAAATCCAAAATATATATGTCATTTCTTATTAGAGGCTTACCTCAGGGTTGTTGCAAGGTTCATTCTAAATGTGTGTGCAGTGATGGACGATATTTAAGTTGATTTTGACATGATCTTGGTTAAACAAGTTGCTTCAATATCAAGTTGTCAGGCTGTGACAAAATCGAGTGTTTCTTGTGTGGTGTTCAATTGTGTTCAGGATTGGTTTATGATTCAAGGTTTTGTAGAACTAAGATCGATTCATATTTTATCTTCATATCCATTAATCCATTCAATTACCATTTGAAATATCCAATAAGCATTTTCTATTTTTCGTACCCATATTTTTTAACCAAATCATTCACTTTCAAAATACATTTTTTATTCCACTCAAAGTCCATTTTAATTCTATTATCCATTTAAGTATCATCATATCATTCTTTTTTATATATAGCCATTTCCTAAATCCACTTTTTTCCTTATTGTCAAATCAAGGCCCATCATATTATACATAAATGGTAAAAAATAGAAAAGCATAAGTCAACATCCAATCACAAATTAAACTAAGAGGTTCTCGTTGAGTACAACAGACGTAAAGGGTGTTAATACCTTCCTTTTACGTAATCGACTTCCAAACCCAATATATGGTTGCGATGACCATTTTACTTTCCTTAAAAGCTTTTATTGATATTTTCCTATTCTTTAATTAGAATGAATTAAGTTCGGTGACGACTCTGTTCAAATAACTTTTTCCGATGTCTTTTATCGCAAGGTTGTATTTTTTCGAGGTGTGACATTGCTAACGAAACATCGTCTGTTGTGCTCATGGTAGAAGGCATAGGCCCAGTAGCAGATTTTTCATAAGCAACTCACTTCTGTAGGAATTAGACATTAAGACTAGAAAAGCTCTCAGATACCTCTATTTTACAATAAATGTTTGATGACTCTCAGCTGATGCTTCCATGTCTCTAAGTAAATGTTGATGAAAATGATTTAGATGTTGGTTGTTTTTATAATGACTGTAAGAACAAAAGTTGTCTATGCATTCCATCTCTATGTTTTAATGATAACAATGGAGTATTTATGAAAAAACCATTTTATGTTCTGATGTTTGTTAAAGTGAGGATTATGAATATTATATATATTAAGATCAAACAAACATTATGAATGAGTATGCAAATGCTAATATGTGAAGTTACTATGTGTAACATTAGTCGCAAGCGTGATGAAGAAGAAAGTGTGCTTCTGAATCTGAACACAATTAGAAAGATCCAAGGATGCGGATGTTGCATTGGAAATGCTCTTGTGGATGTTGTTCTGAACATGGTTCTGATCAGATAGCAAAGTGAAGCTTATAAAACTAATCTTCTAAAGAACTAAGTTCTTAAGACTCTGATGACTTGAAGTTCTGAAGACCAAGTGCCTGAAAGATTCTGAAGACTTATGAGTTTTTAAGATTAAGGTTCTGAAGAACCAAGTGCTGAAGACAATATTCTATATGAATAAATTTCTAAAGACTCTAAGACTTGAAATTCTGAAGATCGTGGGTTTCAAGCCAAGTGCTGAAGTCCTGAAGAACGTAGTTCTATGTGAACAAGTTCTGAAGACTAAAGACTTAGGTTCTCTGAAGACTTAAGTATCATCGTTTCTAGCTCATGCTTTATTCATTGATTGATAATCATGAGCCTCTGAAGTTTAGATGACAATGTTACCTTTGGCAAGGATATTACACAATATGATAATGCTTTATCCCACTACCTCTCCACTATATTTGAATTGTGGAAAAGGACAATATGTGGTTGTACTATTTTATTCCTTGTGTAACAAATTCCTCAATAGCCGAATTGAGATGTAAAAGCTCTTTTATGTATGGCTATAAAAGGAAGACATCACATGTTTTGTGATGTTGTTGGTTCCTATAGAATCCTCATTGGTTTCTAATGGAAGTACAACCACATGCATTGATTTTGTTGATTCCTATTAAATTCAAACAAATAACCACACTCGTGAGTGTTGTTGATTTTGAATAAGAACTCAATCTGGTTTTTTATCCATAAACTGAAATGCTTCTATGTGAAGTAATTACGGATACAACCATTGATTTAAGTATTGATATCTTAGTTGTTGCTCATCCATGATCATAACAACAATACAATAATCTGAGAGTCTGAGTTTGTGTTGCTACATCAAGATCTTCATCTACAACAACAACAATCAGACATTGATGAACTGAAGCTGAAGAAAAAGGAATCAACAAGTCATCAATCAACACCAAGTACATCATCTTGGAGCTCATTGAAGATCATAAACAATGAGTTGTTGCTTGTAGCTTGCTCATCAATGAAAATGAAGAATTCTGAAGATGCAATTTGAATTGTAATACTATAAACAACTTAGAATCGTGTAGTTTGCTAGGAGATGATGCTCTCTTGTTGTAACTCTGAAGAGTTACTTTGTACTTAAACATATGAGTATATGCTTGCAAAGAATGACCTCAATTAGCTCTGGTATGTCAATTCTACCTAATGAATTGAATCTCTTCAAGTGGATGTTATATCTGAAATGGATCCTGAACGGTTCAACTGTGAGTTGAGACTCCTCAAGTGGACGTTATACCCTGAAGGGATCCCTGAACGGTCTAACTGTGAGTTGTGATGAAATCCTGGCAGAGGTTCTGTTGGGTCAATGAACATTATTTCCGGTAGGATCCCTGAACGGTTCATTGAGTGAGTCACAGTGATGTTGTGCGATTGCAATAATGGATCTTGGTTATAGTGGATTAAGTCCTTGTTTAAGGCGAAATGGCCTTGACGGGTGGACTGGACTAGCTTGAGAAGTTCTCAAGTGAACTGGGATATATTGTGTGTTCTTTACTCTTTATTTATGCTTTACATTCTTTTATGCTTCCGCAATGCATTCATAGCATAACTTGACACAACTCATAAAAGTGCGAAAAGTAGTCAAGAGTGAAAACCTCAATTCAATCCCCCTTTTTCTTGTGTTTTTCTCACACCTTCAATGACTTTTGGATATACTAAGCTTCATAATTTAATCATTATTTTATTCTTGGAATAGTAAAGAACCTTAAGAATTTAAAGCATGCATTATTCAAACTTCAATGATCCTTATTACTTGATCATTTTTCACTCTTGGAATTTGATCATGTAATGATGGCATGTTGTGCATTTATGAGTGAAATTTTTTCTTCTTCTTTTATTTTTCTATTTTATGTGAAAAAAGGGGAGAAATAATGGTAAGTATTTAAGTGGAAATTGAACCCATTGAGTACCTATTCAGTTGTACATATTGGTCATTTATATTTCTGTTATTTTATTTTCTGTTTTAATGGTTACCTTGTCCAGGGAGACACATTTTAACTTTCTTGTACATAGAACTAAGGAGGAGCTTACAAACCTCATCTTAGCCTATTAGACTCAAAAGAAGCTTACAAACCTCGTATTCTGGTGTTGCCAAAGGAAGTTAAAATATATTTTTTGGTTTTCTTAAATATCAAATCAATGGGGAGCTTACAAACCCCAACCTTTGAACTGTTTGACTTAGGGGTAGTTTACAAACCTCATATCCTGATGTTACTAAGAAGACTGAATTACTTTTTCTTGAAAAGTAAGTTTTTCTTGATTTAATAGAACTCAACTTTGGACTATCAGACTCATGGGGAGCTTACAAACCTCATACCATGATGTTGTAGAGAAAATTATAAATGCCTAACATTTTCCTTTAAATACTTATATTTGTCATCATAAAAAAAGGGGGAGATTGTTAGAACAAGATTTGTTCAACGCATATTCTTCTTTGGTTTTGTTGATAACAAAGTATTGAAAGAACAATGATTTATTTGATGTGTGTTTCATTTGGAGCTGTCAAAATGGGTTAGCCTATATGGGTCGGCCCGCCAGGCCTAAAAAATCATAGGGTTGGGCCTTAAAATTAGGGCCCATATTTTTTCGGGCTTTTTTAGCCCAACCCTAAAAACCCTACTAGCTATTAGGGCTAGCCCATATGGGCCATGGGTAGCCCATTAGGCCCGCATAGCTATAAAATTTTAAAAATATATATCAATTCTTATATTTTCTAACTACAAAATAACACATTGATTTTTCTCAGCTCATTAAATTTTATATTTATTTTATTCAATATTTCTCTTTTAAATCTTATACATTAATATAATAAACATTATTTCCATGTATTCTATTAATTTATCTTATGTTAAATATTCGAGTATTATTTATACACTTTAGACTTGTGTTGTATATAAAAACACATTACAGTATTAATAAAAGACAATATAGTATTTAAAAATGTATTATTTTTAAAATAATATAATTTTTAATTTCATTTATGATAAATATTAAGAGGATTTTATTTTATTTTATTTTTATTAAAAAGCTCATTTAGGACCGAGTAACCCATAACCCATCTAGGGTCAGGCTCGGTAGTAATTTTCGAGCCTATATTACAATAGGGGGTTTTTAGCTCAACCCTAAAAAGCTCAGGCCCGCTAGGACCGGATAGCCCATTTTGACAACTCTAGTTTCATATATGCAGGTGTTAAATACATGTACATAAATAATCATAATATGATATACTTGAACCCACTTGGGAGTTGCTGTATTACTAGCTTCTAGTGGCATAATCTAAAGAATATTTACTAGTGTGGCTTGACGCAGACTCGGGTGCTGAAGGTATCAGCATTTAGACGAGTAACAACACTTAGTAACTGTATATTAGCTTCTTGTACCATTCAGAGTTGGTGATAAAGTTGGAGTTGTCCATACTGGAGAAAGCAAGCTGCATTGTCTAATCAGTTTGTCAACTAAAATCTACAGTTTGCAAGGCTCAAGAAAGGTTAGCATGCTTTACAAATATCTACTCTCAACGACTCTATTAATACATAATCTCTTGAAGACCCAAAGTTTAAACACGTTACATATTGGGTTCAAAATCTAAATTTGAATTTGGTGTAGTTATCGGAAGGTCGGATAATGGCTCAGATTGAAGAACAACCTTTGTGACTATGTTGTGCAAAAGAAGCGGGAGCTATCAAACGTATGTTCAAAATTTTAAGAGAGACGACACAGATAGTAGAAAATGTGAGTGTCCGTTTAAGCTTCGTGGTTACATGTTTGCTAACAAAAGTGGAGATTTAATGTCATTCATGGGTTACATAACCATGAATTGTACTTAAAATTAGTCGGGTATGTCGGCTCAAGCCGAAAGAGAAGGAATGTACTAGTCACATGACCTTGAATCTTGTCCAACTAAAAAAGATACTAGCAACATTAAAATGAAAGAAAACTGACAATATATCAATTATCAAGCAAGTGTGTAACATTCAGTACCTTATTAACAAGGCGATTAGGGGGAATAAAATTGGGAATCAACAACTGTTGAAACTGTTGGACGATAACAATTACGTGTCTTGTAACGCCCTATTTATTTAATTAATTATTTAATATTTTCTATATTTGGTGTTGATTCGTGTTGAGTTGCTAAGTTGATTTTAGTTTAATTAATTAAATTAAGTTGATTAAGTTGATTACGTTGATTTAAGATGTGTCATAATTAGTTGGATTAAATTAAGTTGATTTAAGTTCTGTTATGATTAGTAGAATTAATTAAGTTGTGGAAAAGTCGATTTAGGGGGTATTGTTGTTAGTTGAGTGAATTAATTGATTAAGTCGAAGAAATAGTGTTGGATGGATGGATATTAGTGGACTTACTTGTGGTTATAAATAGTAAGTAGTAGGGGCGTACGACTAATAATGTAGAGATCAGTGGTGTGTGGAGTAAGGTTAATTAAATTATTTTTAATTAATATTTGATCAACCATAGTATAAAATGTATAGTTAGCATAATTATAGGAGTGTTGGTCATTATTATTATTAATATTATTTTAATAATTAAAAAGTCAAAGTGAATTGGTAAAAGGTGAGTGGAGGAAAATAAGGAGAATTATAGGGTAGATTGAATAAAGAAAATTAGGTTAATTAGAATTATGGAAAAATAGGTTATCAGTGAAATCAGGAAAACAAGAAGTTGAGGAAGAGGTTACGTGAAGTTGCTTAAGAGAGGAAAAGTTAGGTTTTCGATCAAAGTGTTAGAGTCGTCGTCACTCCAAGGTAAGGGTGGGGTTCTAACCTTATAATCGGGATTATATGATGAATACATGAGGGATTGAATATATGAATTGTTGTATGTTTTGGTTGAATAAGTCGTTTTGATCGAATAAGTTGTTTGATTGAATAAGTTGTTTTTAGTTGATTAAGAAAAATTGAACTGTGTTGTTGAATAAATCGTAATTTGATTATTCAGTGTTGATGGTGTATGTATCTGTTGCGTGGTTGTTGAATTTTGTGTACTGAAATGATTGGGAAATGAAATTTAGAGATGCACATAAGAGGGGGGTGAATTAAGTGTTTAACATTTGTTTTTTCGAGTTCTTTTTCTGATTTTCGATTTTTCTTGATGTATGTGGTTTTAGTGCTTGAAAGTAAAAAAAACAGAAAGTAAAAGATGACACATATGTTTATCCTGGTTCCCCTCACAATCCGAGAGTACATTCAGTCCCCTTACAACATGTAAGAGATTTCACTATAGTTTAGAATGATTGTACGAGCCTAATCACACACAAGGTGAAGCCTACTATCTAAGCTATAGGTAACTAAAGTGTAGGAAGAACAATCCTCTTCAAACACTTCACTTGTTTCCAACAATCCTGGACAACAAGGTAATACAAGAGAATATTCTTGATACAAGTTTGATGATTTGAGATTATGGTGCTATCAATCTTCACGATCGATCTTCTCCTTGAAACAAATATCACTCAATTGAAATATACAAGTATTCTTGAGTAGTGTGAGATGAAACTATGATAATGTGTGAAATTTATGCAAAGGTTTCTCTCAGAAATACGTTTGTATGAACACTTTAAGAAATATTGAAAATTTAAGAGAATGAGTGGATTTTGATTATTAAATTTCTTGGAGGTAAGTTATAATTTTAAAAAGGGAAAGTATTTATAATACACAAAACACCCCTACAAAGAGGTATAAATTTTATGCAGCAAAACCATAAGAAGTTATATGAAAACAATTCATATTTTCATGAAAAAATGTCATTTTTCGCTCACTGTTACAGGGTTAATCGGTTAACACCCCTTCAACGTTCCAAAATATTCAAACTCAGCATCCGTTAACCGGTTAACCATATGCGTTAACCGGTTAACACTGTAGGTTTTTCAGAAAATAATTCATTTAAAAAGGAGTGAGTTATTTTCAAAATGTTTAGAAAGTTCTTATGATATATGTCATGTTTGAGATAAATAATTGAACACTTGTATAAGTATTTTAAATGATATTTGATATACCTTTGAGTTGTTCATTATTCGTTCTTTAATACTTGAAACTTGATTGGTTTGTAGGTGAAGCTTTGATCCATTTTATCTTTGACATATGCTAGAACACAATCTTGAAGCTTGATGTCGTTTGAGTCTCTTACTTTTTGCATGCACGTGTTGCATAGAATACTTGTTGTCTTCATCAAAACTTTTATGCGATTGAAGTTTGCTTCTACATTCTCCCCCTTTTTGATGATGACAATCAATCTTTGAAATCTTGCTTTGAGATTTGTTTCTCTATACTTGTTTCTCCCCCTAAGTGAAAGCTCCCCCTTAATTCAAGAGGTATAAAATGTCTACACAATGAAACATTAGAGAAACCAATCCTTCTCCCCCTTTGGCATTAGCAAAAAGGAAGAGGATCACACAATAATGGAAAAGAAAGTTGATACACACATGACAAATATAGAGTAAACAAACAATGTTAACACATATACTAGCATAAAAACATAACTTTGTTTTATGATACAATACGATAACATAACACACACACATTGTACGGTACATTCATGGATACGAAACATAAAGCATAAACTAGTAAACCAAAATTGCCTTAAGAAACTAGGATTTAAACACATAAACTTAAACAATAACCATAACAAGAAATAAAGTAACAAAAGAATAATGCTTTAGAAGTCATCCTCCAACATTTTTTCGCTTCCTTCCTCATTCTCTTCACTTTCGTCTTCATCATCATCATTACCCGCATTTTGGTTTTGAGAGTTTAAGACTAGATTTCGAAGAGAATTGATGGCTCAGGTAGTTTCACGGTGTTGGTACATCATGGTGATATAATGGAATTCATTTGTAACCCCGCCTTTCGGGATTGGATGATTGGAGGTAGACGAGCCGTCTTCGTACTTGTATGTTCTGTCATCACATTTGACAATATTGGTGTTCTTCATAATAGTAATCAAATTAATTTCATTTGTCGTAGATTTCATTACAATAGATGGTTCCCTATCAAGATCCAAATATGACAACTCCAAAATCCTTGAAATGAAATGACCATAAGGAAGTCGGGTAGAGAGTGTAAGTTGTTGCCGAAGATGGTACATCATTGTCAACATCCAATTAACTTTGATCTTATTCTTAATTGCGAAAAGTACTTGCATCTCAAGATCATTAATTTGGGAATGATTTGAATCCTTCTGAAGCAAAACCTGGGAAATGATGTAATAAAACATTCGGTCATTCACCGATAAATTCTTACCATAACCTAGGAAACAAGGTGTGTGTTGTCCAGCTACCACAACTTCTCTAGGAAACCTGCAAATACTATAATAATATTCCATTTTGTCGTACTCAGCCCAAGGACCATCTTTATGGTTAACTCCTTTCCGGAGAAAACAACTGGTATACAGAATTTTGAGTGTAGCAACAATTTATGACAATTCTTCACTCACCTCTAAGTCTTTAACAATAGTCTTAAGCATATGTTTCCCATCAGCATTCAGGTTAATAGATAAGTGATTAATAAAAGATTTCACTAAATTCGAGTAACACCGACCCTTATCGGAGACAAAGTTATCCATCTTTTCGTATTTTAGCGAAGCTGGAAAATCAAAAGTGGGTTCTGGAAAAGCTTTGAGATTGACATATTTTACCTTGAGAAGTTGTCGAACACGAACCTTGAAATCCATTTGTTGCTTCTTAGTTGTTTCCATCAGAGTATCTTCCACACTGACAACTGAGCTACTTTCCGACATTTTTCCTTTTCCTTTCTTTGATGGAGCCATGGATGAAGATTTGGAATTTCTATGGTTTGGAGATGAATTTTTGGATTTGAGTTTGGATGTTGTGAAAAGATGAAGAACATGAAGGTGGTTTATAAAGAGTAATGGTTGAGTGGGATTTTAATGTGACTTTGAATGTTATTTTGAGTAGGTAGAAGTTGGAAGAAGGTTTTTTAATGTGAGTCAAGGAAGTTAAATAGAAGAAGAGGAGTTCCAAGGAATGTTGGTGAGAATGTCTTTAAAGCAAATCCAATCAAAACACTTAACTACACATATCAAAAGTTCAAAAAAAATTTAAAATTTTAAAACGAATAGTGTTAACCGATGAACCATATGCATTAACCGGTTAACGACCTTAAAATTTTGAAAAACATAAAAAAATAGTAAGTGTGTAACATCAAATTCATGAGGGGTCTTGAAATAACAATTATAGAACATGTTAGCAAATATTTAGAGGCAACTTTTGATCAAAGTTGTTTTGAAAAATAATAACTTAATGATGTGCGAAAATAGGAAAAATTGTAAAATTTTACCGACACGATAAATTTTAATATAGCATTGAAAGTTTCCAAAGAGAGGTAAATTCATATTTGTGTACCCTGATACTCGTAAATGCTAGAATGATCAACTTTTGAAGTTTTATATATCACCTTCATCGAGAATTCTGAGTTCTCGCCGAATTTTGAAGAACAGTTCTTTCGCCAAAGGTTTTGTAAATATATCCGCCAGTTGATTGTGAGTATCTACGAAGGATACATCGACATCTCCTTGAAGAACATGATCTCGTAAGAAGTGAAGTCGAATGTTGATATGCTTGTCCTTGAATGCATGACCAGATTCTTTGTGATGTTAATTCCACTCGTGTTGTCACACCATAAAGGAATGCATCCTAGATGGAGTATGTAGTCACAAAGTTGTTGCTTGAGCCAAAGTATCTGTGCACAACAACTACTAGCTGCTATGTATTCCGCTTTGACCGTATTAAGCGCTACGCATGCTTGCTTCTTACATGCCCATGAGACTAATGCATTACATAAGATATGACATGTCCCACTTGTGTTTTTCCTATCCGTTTTACATCATGCATAATCAGCGTTAGAATATCCAATCAAATTGAAAATACTACCTTTTGGGTACCATAAGCCGACATTTGTTGATCCTTTGAGATACTTCATTATCCGCTTGTCTGCTGTTAAGTGAGATTCCTTTGGATTGGCTTGAAATCGGGCACATAGACAAACGCTGAACATGATATCCAGACGAATTGCCGTTAAGTATAATAATGAACCGATAATTCCTCTATATTTTGTGATATCAACCGAGACACCAGATTCGTCTTGATCCACATAAGTACCAGATCCCATGGGTGTAGACAGTGCCTTGAAATTATCCATATCAAACTTCTGTAAAAGTTCTTTGCAATATTTGGATTGATTGATGAAGATGTCATCTTTGAGTTGCTTGATTTGTAATCCTAAGAAGTAGTTTATCTTTCCCATCATAGACATTTCAAACTCTTGTTGCATCATGGATGAAAATTCTTCATATAACTTTGTAACGGTTGATCCGAAGATTATGTCATCAATGTATACTTGCACCAAAAGTGTTTCTTCTCTTAATTTTCTTGATGAACAAGGTCTTGTCAACTTTTCCCTTTTCAAATCCTTTGTCACATAGGAACTTTCTAAGACGACCGTACCATGCTCTTGATGCTTGTTTTAAACCATAGAGAGTTTTCTTTAATTTAAAGACGTGAGAAGGATTCTTGTAATCTTTAAATCTCGGGGGTTGCTTGACATATACTTCTTCATTTATGAATGCATTCAAGAATGCACTCTTTACGTCCATTTGGAAAAGCTGAAAATTCATAGAACACGCATAAGCTAATAAAAGTCTAATTGCTTCTAACCTTACAACCGAAGCGAATGTTTCGTCAAAATCGATTCCTTCTTCTTGGTTGTATCCTTGTGCGACTAATCTTGCTTTGTTGCGAACTATGATTCCATTTTCGTCAAGTTTGGTTTTGAAAACCCATCTTGTTCTTATGATGTGTTTATTTTTCGGTCTTGGCACAAGATTTCAAACTTGATTTCTTTCAAACTGGTTTAGTTCTTATTGCATCGCTATTATCCATTGATCGTTTCCTAAGGCTTCATCGACTTTGGTTGGTTCTATTTGTGAGACTAATGCCATGTTTAGACATGCATCCTTGAGATTTAATCTTGTTGCTACACCTTGACTTATGTCTCCGATCACTTTGTCAATAGGATGGTCTCTATGAGTCCTCCATTCTTTTTGTAGATCGTTGACATTGGAGTCTTCAATGATATCTTTAGAAGTATCTTCTTTGGGAATTTCTACAAAATCATCATCATCATCATAAACAACAATATCCTTTTTCGAGGGGTTAGTTTCATCAAACTTTACTTGCATAAACTCTTCTATAGTTAAAGTTATTTTATTATAAATTCTAAATTCCTTACTAGAGAGAGAGTAGCTGAGAAAAATACCTTCATCCGATTTCTCGTCAAACTTACCAAGGTTGTCTTTGTCATTGTTTAGGACAAATCATTTGCACCCAAAAATATGAAAGAAAGAAATATTTGGTCTTCTCCCTTTGAAAAGTTTATAAGGGGTTTTCTTGAGAATAAGCCTAATATTAACATGGTTACTTACAAAACATTATGTGCTTACCTCATCCGCCCAAAAGTACTTAGGAAGATTTTAATCACTTAGCATTGTCCTTGCAAGTTCCACCAATGACCTATTCTTCCTTTCTACGACACCATTTTGTTGTGAAGTTCTTGGTGCAGAGAAGTTGTGTGAGATTCCATGTTCTTCACAAAATTCTTCAAATAAGGCGTTTTGGAATTCTCCACCGTGGTCGCTTCTAATGGAGGCAATTGTAAGAGATTTTTCATTTTGAATTTGCTTTGCATACTTCTTGAATGCCTTGAAAGCTTCACTTTTCTCCATTAAGAAGACAGTCCAAGTGTATATATAAAAATCATCTACAATTACTAATGCATAAACATTACCTCTGAAGCTTTTTGTTCTTGATGGACCAAAGAGATCCATATGAAACAATTGTAATGGCCTAGTTGTGGACACCACATTCTTTGATGTGAAATTTGACTTAATTTGCTTTCCGTTTTGACAAGCGCACAAGAAAAAAGGAGATTTACGACACTTGAGTTGCAACAGTTATCACAAAACCGTCCTTATTCCTGGATTGCGACGGTTGCCACAACGGTTAGGATCAACTGTCGCAGATTTTTTGCGACAGTTATCACAAAACCGTCCTTATTTCGGAACTGCGACAGTTGTCACGACAGTTAGAGACTAGACTACGACGGTTGTGACGACAGTTATAAAAAACTGTCTTTATTATATTTTTTACTTAAATTTTTGTTTTAGATTTAGCGCTAAATGAAAAGAGAAAATTTATTCCCCTTAATTCATAAAAAAAATCCTTATCGAATCCAGAAACTCAATTTACTTTAATATATTATAAATAGTTTTTATATAACTTTTTAAAACACATATATTTCTCACTTTTTAAAATATCATTTAAATGATAATTTTTTTACAGTATATTTTTTAAAATTTTATTTAATAATTTTTTAAATAATTCTATTATTTTAAATAAATATCAAATAAATTAAACTAATATTAAAATTAATTATAAAATTATTATTTTAAATTTAATAATTAAAAAAAACTATTCAAGTTTATTAATAATTGAAATTTTTTATTGTTAAAATAAAATAATTTTATAAATAAAATAAAGAAATTTAATATTATTTTTATATACAAAGTAAAGAAATTTAATAGTCCGTAACCTCAAACAACACTCAAAACACAATCCTAGAAATCCCAAAATCAAAGAAGGTGATTCCATGGATTAATCCAACGAATTCGATCGTCTTTTGTTAAAAAATTGTGGCGGTTGCGGTGGTGGTGGCAGAGAAGGATGGACCGGTTAGGGTTTCTGAAAAGGAGCTTCTCAATGCTGTGGCGGATAACCCGCCGGTGGTATTCTCTCATGCTGCTACTGAGGTAGGGTCACGTGTCAACCATTTCAACTCAGGTTCTTCTGAGGAATCAGTGATAATCTCGTCGAGTCCAGAGACACATTTCCCTTTCACGGTTCGTCCAACGTGTTTCTCTCCTTCTTCATCTTCCTCCTTCGAGATCGAAGTTCAAAACCCTAACGTTCCTGTTTCGGAATAAGAGGAGAGTTTATTGAAGAAGTTGAAGAGTAACGAGGTTTTCAAACAAGAACAAGGGGTTCTCTCGCCTAAAAGCATCACGAGGAACAAAGAAGAAGCTAGGGTTTCTTTATGCACGCTGTGAATTCTGTCGTCGCTTTGTTCTCTGATTGAATCGCGTTACGTTGTGGTTCAGGTTAACGTTGTTGTGTCGTTGGTCAACCTTTCGCTTGAGAAATCGAACAAGATGAGAATTGTGAGGTCGGGATTTGTTCCGTTTCTAATTGATGTGTTGAAGGGAGGATCCAGTGAGGCACATGAACACGCTGCGGGTGCTATTTTTAGTTTGGCTTTGGATGATGATAACAAGATGGCAATTGGAGTTCTCAGTGCATTGCAGCCTCTTATGCACACGATGATGTCTGAATCGGAGCGTTGGAGTTTGGCTTCTTTTTTTTTTGGATTTGTAGACAAAGTGATAATAACCATTAGAAAATCACACAACCGCGAGTACCAGGGATTGAACTCTAATGATGGCATCCAACCTAGCAATTTCAGCTTTTGCTAGTTGGGCCTGGATTTCCAGACTATAGAGTTGTATTCTATTCAAAGATCATTCTGACTTTTCTCTATGGATGTAGGTCAGGTATCTATCCAACATAGATCTATCTCCAGTTGAACTACCAAGGTTGTTCCCTTAGCCTATTTTAAGTTTCTTTACTGCTTTTTTTGTTGTTTGTTGTCTGGCCTTCCAAGCTGTAGTTACTTAAAGAAATAAAAAAAATGATGTCGTATTCTAGCCTTTTTAACCTGATGATCACACTTTATTTTAAGCTATTCTTTTTAAAATTGTATTGTTTCATAGGGAGTTCAATATTATAAATGTGAGTTTGAAATTTGTCATGCATCCGTGGTCTGGTTTATCTATTTATTTTATATACTAAATACTGATATCTTATGGTTTGTGAATATACAGCTTGCAACTTCACTTGGAAAATGTGTCTCTTAGTAATAAAGATAATAGCATTGCAGAACTCCATAAATTAGATTTAAATTCAATTCCTACGGAGAGCGAAGACAGCCAGCTCCAGCACACTCAGGAATCTCCTTCTCATTATAAATCTTTTGTTGAAAGTATATTATTTATTCTGCATACATAAAATTATTAATCTTTCTCTTTCGTGAACAGTGTCAGACTACAAATGAAGAGGAAATATTTGAAGTGCAGGACAAACAATCACTTTTCCCCCTTGGGTGGATCCACGTGAGTTTTCATATTTTATGTATGGAGGAACAATCACTTTTCCCCCTCGACTATTCTTGTTGAAACTCTTGAGCAAATAAGTATAAGGTATGAGTCCAACTTTGAACATAGTTTTCACCTATTCAGTGAATAATTTATAAGTACTTTCTATCTTTGTTATTTAGCATTCCATCTCTGATGCCAAATAATTCAGTGAATAGTTCTTTATCATATAGCAAGTACTCCTTAGGAAAAAGGGATTTTTTTTAAAGCTTGTATGAAGAGGGAGATTCTTCTCATGAAATGAAACTTATTTATCAATATATTCAAAACTGTGCAGGTTACTATCAAATTCAAGTTCAGTTCAACTCAGCTAAGTCCTACTTGAACATTTCAAATCTAACATGTTTATTTTTTTTCTTGTTTTGCTTATATTCACTGTTTAAAACCTATGGTTTTTCACCAAACTTAGGTTTTGAATATTCACTGTTTTGTTTCTGGTTATACATTTTGACTTTTATTTTTATACATAAATTATGGGTTCTGCTTCGATTTTACGGAAATTGAAATAGGTATATGGTTAGGGTAACACTCAATACTGCTTGTTCCGCTTCAAATCATTTATGGTCATGCTTCATTTTCGAGTCGGTATCTAGGTGATGATTTAGACAAAGTTGTTTTCATGCATGAATTTTCAAGAGAGGCACATCTTGTTTGTTATAATTTTTATGGTGAGTTTTAGAATAAGGAACTTTATGATAAGAATTTTGGGAATGAGGAAAGGAGGAACAAGTTTTTGCATTGGAGGATTAAGTTTTTGGAGAAGAGTATTAGGAAACTTGAATTTTATCTTGGTGGTGTTAGCATTCTTTTTCAAGTTAATAATCTTAAAATCCATCTTGGTCATGTTAAAAGGGAACTTAGACTTGCTACTAAATAGGATTTGCAGTTGCTTCAGGATAATTATCTTAAGTTTGTTGCTAAACAGGTTCATTGACATTCCCAATTTTATTGTTTTGATTTCTATATGTGTAAGTAATATGTATGTATGATTTATTTCCATCCCATTTTGCATTTCAAAAGGAACTCACAGATTTTGTCAAGGAGAAGCTATTCATTTGCTTAGGTCTTTACTAGTCTAATTCACATATTTTGTAATACACTATTATTAGGCAAGGATGTGGATATTCAAACTGACATTTTTAATGTCTAATTTCTTAATTTCCATTTTAATGGAGTGTAACTAGTATTCAAACTATCTTCTATTCAAACTATCTTCTGATTGAGCATATGCTCAAGAGGATGTTATTATGTGTTAATTTTGTAATTTTCTATGATTATTTAATTGTATTTCTCATAGCCAATGGTGTTTCAACATTCATGATTGACTTTGATAGAATTTTTTATTGACTAATGACAAATTATCTGTAGGCACAATGATGATTATTAAGGCAAGGATTACAGGAGGAGAAGTCGCAGTAGGAGTTATGATATGTATGAACGTGACAGGTACAGCGGCAGGAGAGATCGGGACTATCATCGTCGAAGCAGAAGCCGTAGTGACAGTCTTGATCACAAGGGGCATGGAAGGGGACGCTGTGATGATGAGTGTCGTAGAGTCAGTCCTGATTATTAGAGTTAGTGTGAATGGCCTTATTAGATTCATTAAAGGATTTTTTGGCTTAAGTGCAGTTTGGTAGGGTGTGACTTTCTTGGTGTGACCTTATAGTTACTAAGCTAATATTTCACTATGAAGGATTTTGTCATTTTAGCCTTATTCTATTTGCATTTATCTCTCTGTTTCTACATTCATTTCCTTTATTATAAACAGGGTGGCTGTGATCTAGTTAAAGTTCAGTTAATTTAAATTTACAACTTATTGGGTTGGTGTCATTTATGTCTTATTATTTGGTTTATGTGATGGACATTGATAATATTGATAGTGAACACCTAGGGATTTTTAGTTTTTTTTTTTAATTTAAAAAAAATGTAATTAACGGCGGTTCTAACCGTCGCTATCTTTAATGAATTATATATTATATAATTATGGCAGTTCTAACCGTCGCAACTTTTAATTAAATTCAATGTATATTATACAATTATGGCGGTTCTAACTGTCACAATTTTTAATTAAATTCAATATATATTATATAATTATGGCGGTTA
Organism: Lathyrus aphaca; assembly: GCA_963966055.1. Lineage (NCBI taxonomy): Eukaryota > Viridiplantae > Streptophyta > Magnoliopsida > Fabales > Fabaceae > Lathyrus > Lathyrus aphaca. Next base: position 108,609,611 of record OZ014524.1, on the reverse strand, counting down.
CAACCGTCGTAATAATATATTGGAGACAGTTTCAAAACCGTCGTGGAATGTTACGGCAGTTGGAGCGACAGTTTTACAAACTGTCGTAAAACAGCCTCGCGACGCACGTTTCTACGACAGAAGAGGAACTGTCGTGATTTACAATCTGCGTCGGTTCGAACCGTCGTAATCTGCCAATATTAACCGTCGTAATTTGCCAATTTTCTTGTGGTGGCCACACAACCTATCTTTGATGAATTTGATATTTGGCAATCCAATGACTAAGTCATGTTTGATCAATTTATTCAAGTGCACCATATGAATATGAGCAAACCTCTTATTCCATAACCATGATTCATTGTTGCTTGCCAAGATACACCTAACATTCAAAGATAAGTTATCTAAGGAAATTAAAAATATGTTATTAACTCTTTTACCTTTTAGCATAACATCATGTGTAACTTCGTTTTCAATCAAGCATTCATTTTTAGTGAAGTTTTGAAACCTCTGTCACACAATTGGCTAATACTAACGAGAGTATGCTTTAGACCTTCCACATATATGACATTTTCTATAGTTGTTGAAGGCGGTGAACCAACGATGCCTACACCAAGGATTCTTCCTTTGTTGTTGTCACCATAAGTAACAAATCCTTTGGCCTTAAGCTTTAGATGTGAAAATTTGTTTAAATCACCTGTCATGTGCCTCAAACATCCACTATCAAGATACCATTGATTAGAAGAGGTCTTCAAGCATACCTACAAAAAAGAGTTAAGTTTTATTAGGTACCCAAATTACCTTGGGTCCTTCAAAGTTAGTCCATTTCTTAACCCATACATAATGGCCCCGAGCAACACTAAAATTTCTAATATAACATGCATTTGGAGTATGACCTTTTATACCACAATAGAAACAAGTGTGCTCAAAGTTACTTTTATATCTTGGGGGATAAGATTTCTTCTTATTATAAGACTTTTTCTTATTATTTCTTTTCTTTTTAGCATATTGATGAACTATTTTATGCTTGTCATTTTCTTCTTTTGGAATTTGTTCTTTAGCTTTTACAAAGATGGCCTTGTTTAAATTTGGTTTAGAAAATTTTGAATAACCAAGATCACTTTTATCATTTGAATATCTTTGATTACTAAGAACACATTCCAATCCGATTTTTCCTTTCTCATATCTTTCTAGGACTCTTTTTAATTGGACTATTTGAAAAGAAAGTGATTCACATTTAGTGCATGCAAAATTCTTAATTAATTCTTCTTTTTCATCTTTAAAATTATTTTCTATTTACTCAATATTTTCTTCTAAAATTGATATTTGTTTATTTTGATATGAAATAGTTTTATATAGAATTTTGTATTCACTTAGAAGTTCATAAATTGCTCCTTGAACATCATTATAAAAAATTGAAAACTCACTACTAACCTCATTGTCTTCATCGTCGAAATGATGTGATGCCATCAATGTTAGATTCATGCTTTAATCACTATCGGAGTCTGATGAAGAACTTATTTCATCGTCATCCCAAGCAATATAGGCCTTCTTTTTGTAATCCTTCCTTCCTTTGTTGTCACGATTCTTTGTGAGTTTAGGACATTACAGTTTGATGTGGTATTGCTTTCCACATTCATAGCATTTAATGTCTTGATTGGGTATTGATGTTTCTTTTTCTTTTTTCTTTGAAAACTTCTTTCTTCTCATAAAACTAGAGTTTCCAATATTATTTTTTGCACCAAAATATTTTCCTAGTCTTTTTACAAGAAGCATAAAATTTTCGTCCTCCTCGGGATTGTCTTCTTTCTCCACTTCTTTGGATTCAACTTTTAAGGCAATGCTCTTGGATTTCTTTCCTTGAATTTCATGTTTTCCCAAACTTCTAAGCTCCGTCTCATATTCTTGAAGCTTTCCGCATAAGGTAGCGGATGTCATTGTTGATAGACTTTTCTTTTCGGAAATCCCCGTCACTCTGGGTTGCCATTCTCTTAATAAAGACCTAAGCACTTTAAGATTAAGTTCATCATTTGTTAGTGTCTTACCAAGTGCATTCAAGTGATTTGTCAAATGCACGAATCTTTTCTACATGTCGAGGATTGATTCTCCTGGTTGCATTCTGAATAACTCGTACTCTTGACTTAATGTGTTCAATCTGGATCTTTTGACTTCGACGGTTCCTTCACGAGTTTCTACAAAGGTATCCCAAATTTGCTTCGCCATTGTACATGTTGAGACGCAATAGAATTCATCCATTCCAAGTGTACTTTGTAAGATATTTATCGCCTTTTTATCATAAAGAACCTTTTTCTTATCATCATCATCCCACGATCCTTGCGGCTTTGTTGAACTTGTTCCGTTGACAACTGTTGTAGGAATAAAATGACCATTTTGGACAGCCTCCCATATATCACTTCCTTGTGCTTCTAAATATGCCTTCGTGTGGATCTTACAGAAGTAGAAATATTCATCACAAAACAAAGGAGGCATGTTTCTACTACCACCATCTCTGAATACAAGGTTGTTATTTGCGGAAGCCAAGTGAATCGAGTAGGATCAGGTTACCTATTACCCGCTCTGATGCCAATTGTAATTTAGAGATGTGCCTAAGAGGGGTGAATTAGGTGTTTAAATTTTTTTTCGAGTTCTTTTTCTGATTTCCGATTTTTCTTGATGTATTTGGTTTTAGTGCTTGAAAGTAAAAAGTGGAAAGTAAAAGATGACACAAATGTTTGTCCTGGTTTCCCTCACAATCCGAGAGTACTCCAGTCCCCTTACAACATGTAAGAGATTTAACTATAATTTAGAATGATTGTACAAGCCTAATCACACACTAGGTGAAGCCTACTATCTAAGCTATAAGTAACTAAAATGTAGGAAGAAGAATCCTCTTCAAACACTTCACTTGTTTCCAACAACCCTAGACAACAAGGTAATACATGAGAATAATCTTGATACAAGTTTGATGATTTGATATTATGATGCTATAAATCTTCACGATCGATATTCTCCTTGAAACAAATATCACTCAATTGAAATATACAAGTGTTCTTGAGTAGTGTGAGATGAAACTATGATAATGTGTGAAATTTATGCAAAGGTTTCTCTCAAAAATATGTTTGTATGAACACTTTAAGAAATATTGAAAACTTAAAAGAATGAATGAATTTTGATTATTAAATTTTTTGGAGGTAAGTTGTAATTTTGAAAAAGACAAGTATTTATAATGCACAAAACACCCCTACAAAGAGGTATAAATTTTATGCAGCAAAACCATAAGAAGTTATATGAAAACAATGCATATTTTCATGAAAAGTTGTCATTTTTTGCTCACTGTTACAGGGTTAACCGGTTAACCATATGGGTTAATCGGTTAACACCCCTTCAATGTTAAAAAATATTCAAACTCAGCATCCGTTAATCGGTTAACCATATGCATTAATCGGTTAACACTGTAGGTTTTTCAGAAAATAATTCATTTAAAAAGGAGTGAGCTATTTTCAAAATGTTTAGAAAGTTCTTATGATATATGTCATGTGTGAGATAAATAATTGAACACTTGTATAAGTATTTTAAATGATATTGTATATACCTTTGAGTTGTTCAATATTCGTTCTTCAATACTTGAAACTTGATTGGTTTGTATGTGAAGCTTTGATCCATTTTATCTTTGACATATGCTAGAACACAATCTTGAAGCTTGATGTCATTCAAGTCTCTTACTTTTTGCATGCACATGTTGCGTAGAATACTTGTTGTCTTCATCAAAACATTTATGCGATTGAAGCTTGCTTCTACAGGTAAGTGGTCTAAGATGAGATTGTGAAGGAGTTTACAGAGACGGATAAAAATATCGGAAAACAGAAAAGATCAGGTTTTGAAAGGGGATGATCGTCGCAAAAGGTGGGACACCCGTCGTGAGGACGTAACGCCCGTTACCCTCCTGTTACGACTGTCACAAGTCATAAATGGGTGACGATGGTCAGGGACACGCGACGATGGTCATGCGGTCTGGAGAGCATTTTTGTTCTGCATTGGATTTCCTTCTGTCATTGCAAGCTTGTCTTATTTTAATATCAGTTCTAGTAACTTAAGTGATTGGTTTTGAAGATCACACTTAATGGAAGTAACAGTAACCTTAATAATTATTTGGCAATGAATTAATAAGTGAAATTGTGATGAATTAATTGGAAAATAATTAGATGGCAGTGGAGTAAATTTTAGTAGCATATTTTGGTATTTTAGTTGCTGTCATGGATTTAACCGAAGTATGATAATACACTAGGTAGTAAGTAGTAATAACAGAGCGTAGTAAATAATTTAATTAGTCGGTTTTTAGTCGAAACTTGTGTGAATAGGAATGTAGAAAAAATTGGTCACTCTTATGTTGTATTGCTTTGTTATATGTTGTATAGTTGCTGGTTTTTGTTTTATGTGCAATGCCTTATGAATGACAAGAATATAAGTTGCAGGCCTTTGAGCCAAAGTTGATTGTTGTTGTTGTTAAGCTGTAGGCCTTGAGCCAAAGTTGATTTGTTGTTGTCATTAAGTTGGGAGGGTGAGTTGTTGTTGTTAAGTTGTTGTGATAGTTGTTGTAGTATAATGTTGTTACTAAGTTGTAATAATATGTTGTGGTTGCGTGGTTATATAATCATTATTGTTGTTATTTTGTTGTTTGATTTAAGTCGCATTGCATAACATTCAAGTTGGAGTTGTTGCTCGGTAAGTTGGTCTGGATTAGCAATATTTAAGATGAAGGCTTATGCCTTGTTACCTCTATTAAATGGTAAGATTGTAAGTTGGAAGTTGTGCTCTATTGGCACCACATGCATTTGCATTTTTCTAAGTTGTATTTCCGAGTTGCATGATATGTTGTTGTGTGATAGCTTATGTTATTTTAAGTTGTTTTGTGAGTAGTGACGCAATGGTTTATATAATCTGATTTAATATGTTATTTATCATATGCTTGATTATATAGTTAGATATTTCACCCCTTCTGTTTGAATATTGTCCTCTGTTGGTAACATGCAGGTAATCTAGAGTAGAGTTGAGTACCCTAGTAAATTCGAGTCGGTGTTGTCGCTCTGATTACGTAGCACTCGGGGTGATAACACATGTTTTATGTTGATATTGAATAGTATTATAGATGCTGAATTTTAAAGTTGTTTTATTAAAGAAGTGATATATTTTAAGACTAATCAGTTGTTGAATGTTGTTTCAAAGTTGAAAATGTAATCATCTCATTTTTTATGTTGAAACTTTTATACTTTGATTTTATAACAAATTATCGGGTAGAAATGGGGTGTTACATGTCTCGGTACTGAACTTGTGACGATGGAGTTACAATAGGTGATAGTTTTTGGACTCATACAGATTTGATAAATTTGTTCAACACGTTTCCGATGATACTCATACTTGATTCTACCTACAAGACCAACAAGTATAAACTTCCATTATTTGAGATGGTTGGTGTTACCTTAAATGAGAAGACATATTCTGTTGGTTTTTCATTTTTAGAATGTGAAAAAAAGGACAATTTTATTTGGGCATTAGAGGTGTGTCGACCACTTTTGAAGCTTCAAGGTGAGATGCCTAAAACTATTGTCTGGAGGTGGAAAATTGGTGAAGTCGGATGTGATTGTGGAAAAAATAATGAATGCATGGAATCTTATAAAATTCATCCACAAAATAATTATATGTCAATTTCGTCATTCATTTTCGAAAAGTGTGTGAAAAATATCAGGCTTTAGTGAAATATGTTGAAAGCACCATTCTTGATCAAGTGAAAGAAAATGTAATTTGCACGTGGAACGATAATGTTTGACACCTTAGAAATACAACCAACAAAAGACAATGACGGAGTTTGATAGGAGCTTAAAGAATTGTTTTCTTTAATATACTACAAGTGGAGCTGCTAACCTAGAAGTATTTTAGCCTCACTCATGCATACCTATAGATAAGCTTTCAAATGCGTGTGTGTAAATAAGTTTTGTTATATATATATATATATATATATATATATATATATATATATATATATATATATATATATATATATATATATATATATATATATATATATATATATATATATATATATATATATATATATATATATATATGACTATTTTAATATTCTTTTAATATTTTCATTAATATTTTTTTATAAAAAGAAATTGCAATTAAAATGATTAGTTTATGGACCAATTTGTTTTAGCTTTAAAAAAATAGATTTTTTCTTTGTATTTTCGAAAATGGATATTGTAAAATCGTTTTTCAAAATATTACAAGTTTTTCTATATTCATTTTTTCTAAATTGGAAGACTAATTTTGACATCGTACAACATAAATACACATTATTGAAGACAAAAAAAACATAGTCGAAATTACAAATTTTGAAAAAACTTGTATCTCAGAAATGATTTTTATTAAAATCTATTTGAAATAAATTCAAAATTAAGTGATTTTTTTTAAATTTTAATATCCAAATTTTATTTCGATAAAATGATAAAATATTTAAAATAGCATTTTAAGAATAATTATTCAAACAAAATTTTCTTTTGAAGCTTTTATGAAATAAAAATTTGTAATTTTTTTCTTCATAAAATTATACTATACTAAAAAATTCATTTTTAAAAAATGTCAATACAAACAAACCCTATATAAGACTTCATCCCTATCCCTAGCTGAAAAACAAATAATAGTTGACCACTACGTTGAAATAAGAGGTATATACTACCATATTTTCACAAATTCAATGCATTAATAATATATAATTCATAGTTTATTAAAAAAGTGTCAATAATATTAAAAAGATAAATGTTAATAAGTGCTACATAAACATTCTTTTAAGGTTTTAAGATTTTTTTTTTAAATATACATATTTAATATTTCATAAATTGAAATAAAAATTGATAGAGAAATGATATCCTTACAGTTTTAAATTCACATTGTCAATCAATAATAGTTATATATTCTATCAAATCAAACTAAATTTTTTAAACTATTTATATGATATGACAGAGCTATATTTCTATCAGATGACATAATAACATTGTAAGTGCATTTGTATTGAACTTTTAAAAAAATTATAAAATTTATATTAAATAGTAATTTATATATATTTTCTGATCAAATATTTATAAAGTGTAAACTAACTACTTCAACTGGTAGAAGTAAATTACCTTATTAGGTTTGTAAATTAATAGAGACCACATTGCTTACTAAGTTATTGACCATAAAATAAAGTTTTCTTAACACAATTAGTCATTAGAATAAAGTATTTATGAAACTTATACTTTATCAGGTTTATATATATATATATATATATATATATATATATATATATATATATATATATATATATATATATATATATATATATATATATATATATATATATATATATATATATATATATATATATAAAATAAAGTTTTCTTAACACAATTAGTCATTAGAATAAATACTCTAAAGTATTTATGAAACTTATACCTTATCAGGTTTATATATATATATATATATATATATATATATATATATATATATATATATATATATATATATATATATATATGAAATAAAGTTTTCTTAACACAATTAGTCATTAGAATAAATACTCTAAAGTATTTATGAAACTTATATATATATATATATATATATATATATATATATATATATATATATATATATATATATATATATATATATATATATATATTTCAATTACTAATAACGGTCTCCCTAATATTTTATTCAAGATTCGCCACTGCCAGCAGAGTTGAGTCGGACCATGCTATTTTGAAAAATTGGTTGGAAAATAATAAGGGGGATTTGTGTTGAGAGGCTAGAACTCAGTGAACCACGTGATTGAAAACCAATATAATGAGATACAAATAATGTTTGCTCGGAGCATAACAATTTTAGAACATCGATTTAAAGACAACAATCTTTATTCTCATTTGGTAGGAAATATTTCTCATGTGGGGTTGAATTATATTTTTCACGAGGCCAAACGAGCTGATATTGTAGGCTCTGATAGCGTAAAGTGTGGTTGCACTATTGTGAAAATATATGATTTCCCATGTGCTTGCCATATTGCCAAAAAGGTGAAACTCAGTGAACTAATAGTAATTGACGGTGTTTGCTCTCATTGGAAAAGATTTAGGTTTGATGATGATGAATGCATGCATGAAGGTAAAACAAATATCTTTATTTTGACCGAATATGAAGCGATATAAGACATATTTTTGAAGGCCGATGACAACATGAAACTCCACATTAAATAACAATTGAGGAATATTGTCTATCCCGAAACCACCGACATGAAACCACCGAAATGAAGCCTACACCAAATGACAACTCGACTACACGACCTCCTTAATATTTTGAACACGTTGACAAACTCTTTCACGACTCACCGACTCCAAAATCTCACAAAAAAATATTGTGAAATGAGTCTGCATTAGCAAACCATCTCTGACGTCTATTCCACCAAAGATTCCATTCATTGACGAGATGACGATTTTTATGCACAAATATATCGATTGTATCTTCAATGTTGATGGGAACGATAATTGCGGTTACCAAGCCATTTCGGCTTTACTTGGTAAAGGAGAAGATAGTCATGCATTTGTCCATCATTAACTTATCCAAGAGTTAAAGACGCATAAAGAATCATACACTCGGTTGTACGTAAGTAAAGTAAAATTTGATGTGGTTGAGTCTCTTGTTCCTTGCTTGATTGGTCAGACACTAGAGTCAAAATGGACGAGCTTCTCGGATATGGATCACCTAATTACATATGCATATGATAGGGTGTGCATTGACTTGACACACTACGAGTATTCAAAAACTTTTTTTCCACTCCACCTCTAACCACTCCCAAATCCAAATGGTCATATAATGTGTATTGGATGACTTTCAAAATCAAGTCATTTTGTTTAAGTTTACTTGAAACCGGGATGCCCCATACCACTTACATCATTGTAATTGACGACTCATTCAACCGCAATTGTTGAGACGTGGCCGAATCATTTTATGGAAATGATGCAAGAATTCGATAGATTAAACAATATTGAAAAGGAGTCAAATGCACAAAAGTCAAAGTGGGTACCACCTATAAATTTAGCCGGTGACACATGTTTCGATTCATTATGATTTCTTGTGTAACCGAACATATAATTGTATATTATTGTGCCTTAATATTAAATGAAGTGTTACATATTCACTTTTATTCATATTTGGTGTTTATGTACATTTGGTTCATACTTCACACAAACTCAAAATGTCTCAAATGTGTGAAATAAACATATGTTGGTATGTCGCAAGTGTCTCCTATTCTGATGTCTCTACATCCGGGAGGAAGTTTAAGTTCACCGATCTTACACCCCTCGAAGATATCCTAGACGAAATTCAGTATCTCATACCTTACGGAGACAAACGAAGGGTTGTGAAGCTTGAGTACCATTCACCTTCAGTAGACAACGAAGAGAACATTGTGTTCAACAAATTTGAGCTCAAGACTTAAGCAGATGTTATGGTCATGTAGCGAACGTTTTTCGGTTTCGAAGAGAAAGTTCTGCTCGAGTTGGAAGCGATACTACGAAGATGGTCGAAGATATCCTAGAGATATACAAGCGTCCACCAGGATATTGAAATGTAGTATTTAATTTTCTGTTGAAATCATCATTGTGTTGAATATGTCAGTTTTTGATGTTATGAATGCTCATTTTATGTTTGGAAAGTTCATTTTGTGTTGAATATGTCAGTTTTTTCCCGAAAATATAACTACTGTATGATTTCATTTTCAGAGATGCATCTGCGAAACTAATCAAACTCAATATATAGGGCACCACTCAGAATAATCTTCCTTGAGTATAAAAAGGGTGTGTCCAAAAATATATTTCTGAAAATTAGGAGCATAATAGGAAATCCACATGCTACATAAGAAAGGCATAGGGTGTGAAAAGAAATCCACTTAATTTAATGAGTGGGCTAGGGCATAAAAGCCCATTGGGTAATTGTTAGGACAGGAATGATCCAGATCAGTTTAGCGATCTATCCGGCGATATGACCGCGCCCAGATAAGCCTCCTCATCAGGCTTTTACTCTGCTTGGGCCTTTTCTCCATAGATACACATTGCAATCTCTGTAACATTTTTCTCTCGCTTTCGGCCTGAAACTGAAACCACAAATAACATCCATATCCCCAAACCTCTCAACTCAGAGAGAGAACCACATTGACATATTCGCCCCATAGCCACCAACTCTAACCCTCGCTTCCATCTGACTCACGCACAACACAAACGGTATCTCTCTCTATCTATCTTTCCCTTTCTCCCTATCGTATTATAAACCCTAGATTCTTCAATTAATGCTTCGATTCAATGTTTCTGATTAATTGATTTCGTTTTTGTGTTCAGATGGATAGATACCAGAGGGTGGAGAAACCCAAAGCAGATACTCCAATTAACGAAAATGAGATCCGCATTACCACTCAAGGAAGGATGAGGAACTATATCACCTATGCTACCACTCTCTTTCAAGTTAGTTATAACTTTATGCCTTAATTTCTTGTTTTGATTGAACTATTTTTTTTGTGAATTTAATTTAATTTGGTACTGCATGTGTTTTCTGTAGGAGAAAGGAGCTGATGAAATTGTTCTCAAAGCAATGGGACGTGCAATTAATAAGACTGTTACGATTACTGAGCTAATAAAGGTGGGAGATTAATTTGGTTGGCGTTTTGTTTGTTTTACTATTGTGGCTGATTTTTTTACTTTGTTTCAGAGAAGGATTGTTGGTCTGCATCAGAACACAGTAATTGGATCGACCGATATAACCGACACTTGGGAACCACTTGAAGAAGGCCTTCTTCCGTATGGCTAACTGTTTCGTTTTTGCTAATTTGTTGAATAATTTATGTATGCTTGGGTTTGACTGTTCTTGTTGTGTTTTATTTGTTGCACAGTTTGGAAACTACTAGACATGTTTCAATGATCACAATTACGTTGTCGAAGAAAGAGCTGGATACGTCCTCAACAGGGTAAGGATGTCCATTATATTGTATGACATTTGTATCTCTAAATTGTGTTGTCAGATGCTTTATCTTTTAACAGGCTTAGTTTTTTTGTGTGTGAACTACTTGTGGGTGAGGAGATACATGTTAGGAATGTGGCACAGTACTTCAAATTGTACAACACCAACATGATACTTACACTGTGTTATAATACATTTAATTGCTGTTATTTTCTCAAATTATTACTGGTGTTATGTTGTATTCGTTGACTGTATTTGTGTCAATGCTTCATAGCAAGTTAGACCCCAGACTTCTAGTAGCGTGGTAATACTATGTCTGCCGTGCTGCTGTACTTATTGTTACTTGACTTTGATGTAGACTGATGGAAGGGTTTGATTTTCATTAACTTAGTAGTCTACCAGTTTCTGACAGTACTTTTAACTTTCATTGTTTCTAATTTTTGTCTTCTGATAAACGGATTCAATTAAATGTTTGATTTTTATGTATTAATGTCCAACCATGAGTTGTACAAGTCTGGCTTGACTATCTTTCACACTATGTTTGGAATATTACTTTGTTATTTCTTTAATTGTATTCTCTGTGGGCTAGTTGTTAATTGTTTTTCTTCATGCAGATATCAACCTCCTATACCGGCTGATCAAGTAAAACCATTAAATGAATATGAAGAGGAAGGAGGTGAATTCACAGTCTTTTCTTAGATATATTAAAATAATTAAAACACATGATTATGATGGCATGTGTAGTTTTTAACTAAGTACAATTTTTGATACAGAAGGCTCGCCAAGGATGCGTGGAAGGGGGCGTGGTCGTGGAAGGGGAAGGGGCAGAGGTAGAGGTATTGCCCAGTACTTTGTTTTGCATATTTTACTATAACTGTATGGCTTGTAAATAAGGTTTTGGTGCTGAGTAGCATAAGAGATTAGCTCTCTATTTTGTCTATCATGAAAAACTGGAAAAAGAAATCCCCTGATTATAGGGTTTAAACCTGACATATACCTAACTGATTAAATCAGACATATACACAAGGAAATATAAAATGTTATAATAGAAGAAAATGTGGATAATAATATCTCAATCAAATATTCCATTTATTTCGTTAATATCTCGACACTCTCACTAAAGCCTGAGCATACTAATTGTATGCTTCAAAGCTTGTCAATTGCAAGTTATCTTTGGCCCTCAACGAGAATGAAAATATTTGTTAATTGATCATTATAAACAACAAAAGATGTTGCAATTTATCTATAAACACAATCTTCTCACCAATAATATGACAATCAATTTCAATATGCTTAATTTGCTCATAAACTGAATTAGAAGCAATATGTAGGCCACTTATCTTTATGAAGCAATATCAGAATGACTTGTGTATTTGTAAACATGGATCTCAAATTTCTAATCACAGCATCCTAATGGCTATCACAAGGAGATTTAAGGAATTTAATTACCGCCAATATTAACTACTTACGAAAACATCTGATTACATCATATAAAATAATTCATCTTCCCAATTAACCTTCTGTACATCAAAGATTCTGTTTATTACGTGGTCTTTCAATATGATGCATTATAGGTTATAGAGAATGATCAGAAATGCTTTCTCTAAATCCTTTTATTGTTTCTTTTAAAATACAAAATTTGCTGATTACTACATAATTCATTCTTTGTAGGAATGTACAACAATGGGGGTATGGAATATGGTGATGGTTGGGATGGTGGACGTGGCTATGGTGGCAGAGGACGTGGCCGTGCATGGGGTCGTGCTTTCCGGGGACGAGGACGCGGCTATGGTGCCCAGCCGGTTGGATATTATGACAATGGTGAATATGATGCACCACCTGCCCCACGTGGTAAGCATGCAAGGGCACAAATCTGATTAATTGTATAATCATAAGAAATACAATACCAGTTATGTGCTAGTCCAGTAATATTTTGCTGTGCTATTTGCATTGCATCATACTCCCTATTAAATCTATAAACAAAAGAAAATTACTACTTAATATGAGTTCACCAACTGTTTTCGTTGTCCAGTTGTAAAATTTGCAAGCACTTCTTATGTTGCCTGTTTGTTGTTGAAATAATGGTGTTGTTTTTTTAACGAAAATTTAAGTTTACAGTGTAGTATTTTTATTATTATTATTTGCAGGTCGGGGAAGGGGAAGAGGCCGTGGACGTGGTCGTGATGCTGGACGTGGAGCACCTGCTTAGTTAGAAGAGGGTTGCCTCTGTGTTAATGATTCTATTTGGTATTATTTGAGTCCTTTTGCGGCCATGTTCCTGCAGTTTTGGTTTTGTAGTTCTCCCTTGTAACATCTAGAATTTTTATGTTCTGAGTTAGATATGTCTCTTTTGTTTAAACTTCGAAAAAAATCAATTTTGTTAATTTTTCTGATATAGACATTATTGTCTCAAGTGTTGTTGAACTTGCTTGGTTGGTAGTTAACGTTTCATTTATATTTACATAACTGAAAATAGAAAACCGAGCATGCCTCTAGGAATATTGAGTCTAATTACCTAACTGACTATATGAACAACTGCCCTGGGAACTTCGTAAGTCAATTCAAGGTGCTTAGTTTAGCATTTTTGAAGTAAATTGGTCCCAAATCTTGAGTGAGTAAAGTTCTCTCAAAAATAAAATAGCACAAAATTTGAGTAGGTGTAAAAAGATTAGGGAATTGTTTTTTCAACCCTAATTGATGGAGAAGCACCTTAAGGATATCTGAAAATGGTCATGATAATTGGGAAATCCATTTTTGGATGCACTCATTGCACACTAAATACATACGACTCATTTTTATTTTTTGTTGCTTTAAGATGGTTCAGAGATGTATTTCTATATTAACTCTATGTGCATTCCAGGCATTCCTAATTTGGACATTCATTTTGCCTGATACACTTTCGTATTAACTTTATACGTACCCATGCATTTCAAACTAAAACACTCATTTTGGGTTAAATTGATATGCACCCATGCATTCTTAACTAAAAACATACGTATTTTGTCTTAAATTGATGTGGAGACATACTTCCATATTAATCATATATGCATCCAAGTATTCTTATTTGAGACACTATTTTGTCTTAAATTTATTCGGAAATGCATTTCTATTTCAAGTTATAGAGATACACTTCTGTATTTTTCTTTGCAGTAAATTTTTTTATTTATGAAATATACTGATTGACCATGTATTAAAACTATAGTATCATAATATTAATTTTTTTATAAATTAAATCATATAATGCACAAGATAAAAATGCTATGTATGAATAAATTAATTTATAATACAGTCACAATAACAAAGTAATAAACGATAATAATATTCATAATATAAACATTACACTATTACATATGTCGAACCCCTTGTTCCTTTGTTGCCTCCTGTAGTGCAGTGTCATTTGTGTTTTAGTAAGAATGATATTTACAATGTCCCTACCAGGAAAGCCATATAGAAATACCCTTATGTCTATAATTGATTGTGCAAGATCCATGATACGTCGACATCTAAGCAACACATCAACATCATGATCTGTCCCAACATGTTTCTCCTTAAGTATCTCCTGATAACTGGCCTAGGTGGATCTTCCAAAGTATCTAGTGTCATATAAGGACGTGATACTCTGACATACCATTGGACGTAGTCGTATGCACAACTTTAATTGTTAGGAGCTAGGGCACATTGTGCGTCATCCGATAACATATGATTAACGTAATCATCATACATGACATCTACATCTCTACGGATCATAGTAATAGGAGCATAATTAGAGGGATCTCTGAGAACAACCTACATATACTCGAATTCGCGCATGACGCACTCAGGTAGATATGGATCAATACATCATACGTGATCCACAAGCCAACCATATAGAGTAGAAGGTTATGTTGTCTAAGGAATGTGTCTGAAGATGATCATGGTACAACTGGAAGTGTATATCATCTGATATTGTATGGTCAAGATACACTATGATCAGTTGAATACACGTAGAAAATGCTTGGGATCCAAGCCTAAAAATGGTACATATTGTTGCACCCCAAATTTGCCCTCACAATACAAGACTTTGTGTGCTTATTAGGTTCACAAGACCTTTCATGAGGTTCATGAAGTTTACAAGACACTTTATGAGGTTCACAAGGTTCACAAGACCTTTCATGAGGTTCATGAAGTCTACAAGACACTTTATGAGGTTCACAAGGTTCACAAGACTTTCCACAAGATTCACAAGACATCTTACGAGGTTCACAAGGTTCACAAAGTTCACAAATAGTCAGAAAGTTTGACAATTCCCTCAGACAATGCATCCTCCTAAGCAGTGCATCCAAAACTAGGGTTTTGACTTTAATCAGGCTAAATGGACTTCCAAGACTTCAAGTGAGCTTCATAACATCTTATATGTGTTTAAGAATCCCCATGACAAGTTTCAAGACTTTTCTCAAAGGTTTGCTCAGTCAGATGATCAGATAAGTCAAAATTAGTCAAAGTAGTTAAAAAGTCAAACTGAGGTCAACTGTGGTCAAACCAAAGTCAAACTTCATGATTTTTTGCCAACATCAAGTATATGAAGTAAAATTCATCATTTGATCAAGGGTTGATCATGATTCATCAAGGATATTTCAGATCATCAAGAATCAGAGGTTTCTAAATTAGGGTTTTCTCAGGAAAAGTCAACTGAACTTTGACCAGCCATAACTTTCACATGCTTCATCACCAATTTTCCATCCAAAGCTCATTTTTAAGGAATTTTAATTCTCTACAACTTTGTGTCTCACAAGCCAAGCCCAAAAATGCTTCATTTGGAAGGTATGAGCTAAGACATTATAGGTCCTTTTGAAAGTCAACAAAAAGTCAACAACTTCAAAAGGGCATAACTTGAGAATGGTAAATGATATGGACATGAAACCAGTGGGGTTGGTTAGAGGACTCTTCAAGATTTCCAAAATGTCCAAGAACAACCTCATAGCATTAAAAATGAAGGATTTGTGCCCTTGCAAAGTTGGGAAATTTTAGGGAAGTTTATGAAGCAAATAAGGCCTTAAAACCAATTTTTGCTAAATGAGCCCACCAAATTGCCATCCAAACTTTACAATATCATCAAGCACGACCCAACCCACCTATTTTATGATTTTTTATTTTTTATTTCATATTTATTTGAATTTTATTCATTAAAATACAATTTAAATTGAAATAAAATATAAAAAAATATATATTTGAAAAGGATTTGGTTTCTAGAATGTCTTAAAAAACATTTAAACTTGATTGGTATCATTTAAAATCAGATCATCCAAACATAGCAATGTTAGATCAAAATAAATCAAGTTTTAAGAGCAAATCTTTTTCAATCTCATGAGGTCCAAATATCCAAAAGAATTATCAAACTCTTGACCTAATTTCATTGTGTCCTATATAAACAATATGAAGCAATACACTATTCACGAATTGCAGCCTCCATAAACCAAGAGCAAGCTTCAAAAATTTGAAAGAAAACTCATAATCGGATTTTGGATTAGAGGTAGTTTCAACACATTCCAAGCACACCAATCTCTTCTATGATGATCATTGAACATGTCCAGACCCTTTACATTGCCGAAATCGACCTCATATGCATAAACCGAATTGCTTTAACCTTGGCTTTGAATTTTTTCGATTTTGTTGTTTTATGCGTTTATGTTTAAATTTAACCATTGATTTGTGTCTATCTTGAAGCATGTAAACTTTCTGGACGATTTGCATGGAGTTTTATGGCCAAAATCCCGTGACACCATTGTTAGGGTTTGAGGTTCAAAATTGGGAACTCTTGATTTAGGGACTTTCAAGAACTTTAATGGACATTTTTGAATCCTATTGAATCTGGGCATTGACATTATACACTTATTGTTGATTGTTTGTGCGTATTATACATCCTATGCAATTCGCAGGTTTAGATGCGAAAAAATTCGCAGGAAATATTGTATTTGAATTCGCAGGAAATTGCGCATGGATAGAGGTTGAAGACGACTGCGTGGCAGGGTGCGATTGGACGAAGCCGAAGACAGAGAAAGACATGCAACAAAAGGAGATGATGTTGGATTATGTTCACAAGCGTACAGCTTGTCCCAGTGGTCATGTGCGTTGGATGTTGAGGTAATTCGGGTGGGTTCGATCCTTGGCTGATCCATCCACCCCATTTTTTTGTTGTTTTGCTTGTTTATTCTTAAATTAATCATTATTGTTTTGTTTATTTTTTTAAAAAAAATCAATTATTATTATATGATTTATATAGATTAGATAATTCACCAATTTTTTTCTTTTTACAAATAAATCATAGTAAAAAATATATTAATTCCTTAACTTTTATATATAATCATTTATTTATAGTGTGTACATTTGTAAATAAAATTAAATAGGTTATTGGTTTGTTTTTTTTTATTCTAAATTTTGTGTGTATAATTTATAAGAAATTTAATATTTTAATAATTTAATATTCTCAATTCATTTATAATAATTAATTAAATCAATGTATATTTCCCTAATTTTTTTCTAAAAACCCTAATTGTTTTCATATAAATGTTAATTATGTTTCTATATTTTTATTAATATTATTTATTTACAATTATCATTATATGTAATCTTATTAAAATAATGTAAATAATTTTAAATTATGTTTAAAACAATAAAATTCTTAACTTAATTTTGTAAATATAATTATAGTTAATCTTATTTTCATAATGTGCCTATATTCTATAACTTAATTATAATTTAATTTTTGTATATAAATAATTTTTAATATATGTTTAGAAATAGTTAAAATTTGCTAATTTAATTTTGTAATTATAATTTAATTTTCATAATATGTGTATAATTGATTTAATTTTTATAATTTACATATAACTTAAAATTTTATAATAATTAGTATAATTGTTTATATTTCTTATTAATCTTAAATAATAATTGTCTATACAAAAAAATTTGAATTTTTAATTACCATGCTAATTTTCTTGTTTATTTTATTATTAATTGTTATTTATTTTCATATATTATTACTAACCCCATCTAATTTTGTATTATTCTTATTGTTATATTCTTTTTTTTTACTAACCCAATTATTATTATTATTTTGCTTATTATATTTAATTTGCTTTAATTGTTATTATGTAATTGTTCCTGGATGTAATATTTTAATAATAGTATTTAAATATTTATTTTTATGCTATGGTTAGTAAAATAGGGAGTGCAACATATGTTTGTATTTAAAATTTGAATTTAGATCACTAATTTAAAAGATAAATATTAAAATTGTACACTCACACACGTAAGTCGATCTTTGATCGCCATCTCACTTCCTCAAGGATACCTCTCATGTTGCATAAAATAAAAGGTCAAATACGGTGTATAAAGCAAAGTCCCTCAATTTCACATCATCTAGTCCCTACAGTTTAAAAAAGATCAAGTCCCTTCGAATGTTGCCTTCGTAATGATCTTGTCCCTTTCGAATAAAGATGATAGTCCCTTCGAATTGCTTATACACCCCACAGTTGCCTTAATAATAGATGTCCCTTACTTGTCCCATTACATCCAAGGTAATGACTACCTATTCCTTAATAATAGGGATAGTCTTACCATTTAAAGGATTCAAGAACATAAAAGACTTAAACTTAGGGTAGGTTCCTCTTAGATACTTGCTCACTCTTCAAAAACATTTCAAATACTTCACACATTTTCAAAACAATTTTCAAAAATAATTTTCAAAACAAAGGTTTATACGCATCCGTACATGGATCATTATAAACACTTAAGAAAATTTCTATTCACACACTTCACATTTCAATAACATTTTAAAGTGAGCTAAGTAACTAAGAGCCCATGGATAACCATGGATGTAAAGGGTGCTAACACCTTCCCTTTACATAACCTACCCCCCGGACCCAAAAATCTTTTAAAAGGTCTTTCCTGTTCTTTTATGCCTTTCCTTTGGATAAAATAAAAGTCGGTGGCGACTCTTGCTATCCGCAATATAACTAAAGTCAGTTCTCCCACCGTGTTACAGAACTGGCGAATCTGCTGGGGACTTAATAAAAGAGGGGTACCCTTAGGAATTAGATCACTTTAAAATTGTTTGCCTTGTTTGCTTTATACTTATCTTGTTGGGCTTTATGTGTGAAAGATCCTAACCCGGATCTAGTGTACCTTAGGTAAATGGCAATAGACCAAGGAAACTGTACGGCGTATACCGATATGGTTGATCTGGTGGCCATAGTTAGTGTGACTTCTTGGTTGGTGCTTATGTTCCTTAAGTCAAGTTGAGGATAATATGAGGCTGTCATATGTTGTCAATGCACTAACTAACTTTTAGAACCCTAGTTATCCCATCTTGGCCTTTAGAAAGTAGTGAGATAACCGACTTTGGTGCAGACTGAAGTTGGTTGATACTCGATACTACGCTCATTGAGATTCTAAACTTGGAGGGTTTTGGTTGGCATGTAAGTTGCCTACTGAACAACCACCCTTGTGAAGGATCAATGATATTGAGATCCCTTAGAACCTGGTTACTTTTGTAGGACAGGATGAACCAACTAACTTCAGGGGAGGGTACTTACCTTTGAACCTCATGCAAGCCTTCAAACCTAGGGCTATTGTGTGATTTGTTTGTGTGTGCCACATGTTTGTGATTGAGCATAACATCATGACATCATCATGCATCATAAGCATAGCATTTTCACTAACCATTTCAAGGACCAAAGGATTTATATTTGTTCTTTGTTGCAGGTCATGGCTTCTGCTCGTAGAAACACTATCAGGATCAACTTTGTAGGGATACTTGCTAAGCTTAAAGAGTTGGTTTCTCAAGTGTCTGATCATTCCCAGTTCATCAAGAGACATGGTCACCTATTGGATCTAGTCACCTCAGGGTTCAATGAAGACATGATGAGTGTCCTGTTTCAGTTCTTTGATCCTAAACACCATTGCTTCACATTCCCTGACTATCAGTTGGTTCCTACAATGGAAGAGTTCTCTAAACTTCTGGGTATACCTGTTCTTGATCAAAGACCCTTCACAGACTTGGAGAAGGAGCTTAAACCAGAGGTTATTGTTGCAGCTCTGCATCTGAAGAAGTCTGACATTGTTCTAGAAACGAGAAGCGGAGTTAAAGGTATTCTTGCTAAGGTATTAATGGATAAAGCTCAAGTGTTCTTGAAAGCTATGAGATACGATGCCTTTGAGGAGATCTTAGCCTTATTGATTTATGGCTTAGTTTTGTTCCCCAATCCTGATCAGTTCATAGACGTTCATGCCATCAATATATTCCTGAGTCACAATCCAGTGCCTACATTACTTGGAGACATCCTGCATTCTCTTCATACTCGTACTACAAGGGCAAGAGGAACTTTGATGTGCTGCATACCTTTGTTATCTAGGTGGTTTATTTCTCACCTTCCTCGATCAGTAATGAAGAATGAACAAGGGTTCGGGTGGTCCAAGAGGATCATGTCACTCTCTCATTCAGATATCCATTGGTGCTCCAGATCTATGGAGAATGTCACTATCATTGACCGTTGTGGAGAGTTTCCTAATGTGCCACTTCTAGGCATAAGAGGAGGCATCACCTACAACCCCTCTCTAGCTTTACGACAGTTTGGTTACGCTCGGAGTGATGGCCCACATGACATGTTGATTCAGGGTATTGTGTTTGACTACGACAACGATCTTCAAGGTTACCGTCAGAGATTCATACGAGCATGGGGAAAAGTGAACAAGGTTGACAGCAAGACTCTGGAGCCTAAGTACGCTATTCCTATGGAAGCTTATCTCAGATGGGTGCGATCTCGTGCTCAGACTCTCATGATGCCATATCCTGCTATCCTGCCAGTTACCATGGAACCTGTTGCTGAAGGAGATACTTCTTATACCATCCTTCACCCAGACATGCCCACTGACATGGAAGACTTACAGAGGTCCTGGATCCAGTTGAAGGAGCAAAGGGATACTTTCGAGGCTCATTACAAAGCAAGTCAAAAAAGAATCCTGGAGCTAACAAAGCAACTTCACGAAGAGCGGAATCTCAACTCATACCTCAACATAAAGAGGAAACGTCCATGGGAGACTTAAAACCCCATCTTTTGTATTTATTTCATTTCATTTTGTAAGCCCAAAGGGCAAACAAATTTATTACTAATAAAAGTTTACTTTCTTGATCGTTTAAACAAATTTAAATCCTGCGGTCCTTGAAAACATTGCATATACATTCACATATCATATCATTGCATCACAGGTTTCTTGTGCACAAGGTTCTTATCTTCTCGCTGTTTATTTCAGCAATGGCTCTTGAACAAACAGTTAAAGATCTCCAGGCACAAAATACGCAGTTCCAAGAGCTGATCCTGAACTTGTCCAAGGGGCAGGATGAATTGAAGACACTGCTGGCTAAGAAGAAGAATCTTGAGGACAACAAGGATGATCAGCTGAAACAACTACAAGCTGAGATGACAGGAATGAGGACCCAGATGAATGACCAGGTGGCTCTTATTCAAAGTTTAGCTCAGGGGCAAGAAGAGCTAAGAACCTTTGTCCACAAACTTCAAAATAATAGAGCCAGGGATCTAATTGTCAGTCAACCTCCGTTAAAACAAGTTGATTTGGTTGAAAGGAAGATGAGGATAAAAGAAGGTAAGAAACAGGTTGCCATTGATTGTTCTTCAGTTGAAGAAGAAAGACCTGATAAGGTTAATCCACCTCAACACAAGAAATATAGAAGGCAGTTTATCAAGTTCAGTACTCCAATGTCACAAGTTCTGCAATGTTTGTTGGAGATGAAACTAATTTCTTTGAAAAGTTCTCCTCAAAATCCTAATACTGCCTCTCCTCGCTATAATTCCAAGGAAAGGTGTGAGTATCACTCCAACAGTCCTGGACATGATACTAATAACTGTTGGGCATTGAAGAAAAAGATTCAAGACCTGATTGACGAAGGAATCCTAGAGGTTACTCCAGAAGGTCAAGTTGAGTTCTACTATCGTCCATCAAACACCGAAGCTGCAAGACAAGTTGCCCAAGGTAGCGAGAAAGGAAGCCTACATGTTCCTGTTGAGATATAGGGCACCTTGGGACATCCAAGTGGCAAATTTGATTTCATGGTGAAGTATACTTCTCCTCAAAGTTCACAGATTGCAATTGAAGACATTCAACCAACTGGATGGGACAACATTTGAACTTTCATTTGTAATTTCTTTTGTTTTGTTTAAACACTTACCATTATGTTAAACTTTTGTTTTCATTAATGCATTGCGTATGTTTGTCTTGAATTAATCCATTCGTTTCACTATATTTTAAAACTATGCTTCTTATTTTTTATCTTGTGATATTTAACTCCTGATAAAGCTATAAGCCTGTAGAGGGAGGATGACGAAAACAATACCATAATATTAGGCAGTATGCTTTTGAACAGACTATGCTGACGATGTACAGGCATTGTTTCAATTCCTAAACAGTGGAGATATAAGGAAGTTAATCCCTAGTCAACCCTTCTGAGCCTATGAAGTAGGAGTTTTTATTCTCGCAAATTAAAACCCTTATTCATAACCTGGGGCAGGGTAGTTACTCGGTTAACTCAAATATGCCAATTATTTGTGTTGTACACAACTAATGATGGTTCTCTGTAATCATGAAACCTGACAGTCAATATCCAGCAAAAGAACAATTCACTAAGTCAAAACCTATGAAGGAGACTTAGTAAAAAAAATTTTTTTGAGAAATCCCGCTGACTGTAATCTTGAAACAAGCAGTTCAGGCAAAAGGAAGGGATAATAAAGCAAAAGAAAAAAAAAAGAGGTCACTATGAATCCTCAACAAAGAAAGATGACTGAATGTTCAAATAAATTTTTGGTTTCTGAACCATCACAAATGTAAGTGTTACAATTACAAACTACTTTGGAACCTCAATGCATAAGTTAACTGAGTATAGGACTGAAGAACATCATGGAGATTGGGTTGGGTACAAATAAAATTTGAGCCTTTATCCTTTGTTTCTTAAACCGTGAACCAGGCCACGTTACAACCCTTTAAAAGTCCTAACTGAAGCATGGTTAGTTCGAAAGCGTACTGCTACAAAAAGGTATCCTGACTCCTTTAGGGCTTATTATAAAACTTGAGTTAATATCACAGTTTTCTTTAAAAAAAAATTTTAAAACAATTCTTTTTCAAAAACTTCAAGACATACATAAGCATTGCATTTTTGAATATATTTGTTTGCATATACCTGAGTGTTTGACAAATGGAGAAACTTACAGGATGAATGTACAATGAACCAAAGTCCTTCCGATGAACAAAGTTGCTTCCTGGATCAAAGTCCATGTATACAAAGGGGCATAGTCATTATCTCCCAATCAAGGGGGCAGGCCATGATACTGCCTAACTCATGTGGGGAAATCAGGACAGGATTCAGTTATGTTTAAGTATCCAGGGGCAGATCTCCACATCTGTCTAAATTACCGAGGGTAACATTACAAAGTTCATAATGTCAGGGGCATAGTCACTGTTTCCCAGTCAAGGGGCATACCAACTTAGTGTTCAATTCATTTAGGGCAATCAGGTCCAGATTCAACAATGCTTAATAGCCAGAGGCAGCTCTCCTCATATATGTGAATTTCATGATGTCAGGGGCATATTATTGTGATGCACTCTGTTTATGTCTCTTACATTCAGATACTTCCATTATGGCATAATTCGTCCTCAACCAAGGGGCAATGCTTTCTCTTCAAATCTAATACCCGGAGCATATATGGTCCATCACAATTTGAAGACACATTCCTCTCATTGTATTACCTTGATATTAGATTCTCAGCTGAAACCATGGTGGAAATTAATTGTCTACGTCAGTAGTATCAGATGGTGTCAGTATCATGTCTTCAGATCCAGCTATGAGGATTTCTGGGAAGGTAGTCAGGAAAGTTAAGAATCTCAGGAGCTCTAAATCCAATTGGTTATACACTCTCGAAGTTGAAACGATTCTGTTTTCAAATTCAGCTTTACTTTTCCCTCTGAATCCAGATTTACTTTTACCCTATTTACATAAGCGAAACGTCCATTGGTTGTGTTTGAATGTATGTATGCTTTTGAATATGATTGATGTTTACCAGAAATGCATAAATGCTTAATACGATTGATGTTTACCAGAAATGCATAAACGCTTAATATGATTGATGTTTACCAGAAATGCATGAAATGCAGTAATAGTATTTACTAAGGACGAACGAGGGAAAGAATTCAACGAAGCTTCGTCGGTTCATTCCTACAAGGCAGCTGCAAGTCCCCCCCATTAGGGCAAATCCATCTTCATAAATACTTCAAGTCACATCTCCCCTGGAATTTATATCCATCATTTTTATCCTCATAAGGATAGTCAGGAATTTATTTTTCCAATAGGAGTACGACGAACGAAGACGGGAGGTTATGTATACCTTATTATCCCCAGCAGACGGGAGGTTATGTATACCTTACTATCCCCAGCAGACGGGAGGTTATGTATACCTTACTATCGAACGAAGACGGGAGGTTATATATACTATATTATCAAACAAGACGGAAACAAGTTCCCCATATTCTTCAGCAACAAATCGGGATTTATTTTCCCTGGCCAGCAGTTGTTATACGAAGATATCCAGACGCTTCAGGCTGCATGATGCATACATACATCATTTACATCATACCATAATATACATGTGTCGCTCCCGGGATTTTCATCCTAGTACAAACGCGAAAGTGGCGCGGAAAGGTTAGAGTCGCCAGCCAGACATTTTTATCCCGAATGAAGGGTAAAGGTAATGTTGCACAAACCTGAGGAAGAAGGAAAGGACAAGGTCCTTGCGAACCAAAGATCTGGATTCGGGAGTCGGTTACGACCTGGGAAGGTATTAGCACCCCAGATCGTCCGTCGTACCCGACAGGATCCACGCTTGCTTGTTTTGTTTCAAAGGGTGTGAAAAAATAACTGCTGCTGAATAAAACCGCTAACTGGAATGGAAATGAAATGAGAAAGGGAATCGGAAAAGAAAATGGAATGAAAGAGGGAAATGTAGGGAAAATAAAGAATGTGCTCGAACGGGCCCTACCCCGCTGCCTACGTACCTCATCGGGATAATGAGGATCAGAGTCGACGTAGTTCTCCTAACTAAGGCGGGAACTATTTGTTTGTGTTTTTTATGCTGGAACTGCGTATGTCTATGCTCAGGTGTTGCAGGCTCGTCTGGTACGAGTGCGTTTACCGTCTTGCATGAAAGACAAGTCGTCGCGAGTTCGCGTTGTGAGTGAATGAGATGAGAAAATAAGTTCCCGCAGGATAGTCGCTTGTTATTTGTTTTTGGTCTTTTAAGAGAAGTATTTTGAATTTGTTTGTGAACATTCTCATACTAAGACCTATCCATCGCGGTGAGTATTTACACCTCGCCCCGAAACAGGACGCCTATAAACACTCCGCAACAAAGTCTCGTGTCGTACAAGATTGTTCGGTTTTTATTAAGTATTTTATTGCTTTTCTTTATGAGATGAGAAAGAATGACTCAAGTTGAAAAAAGGACAAACTAAGGGGACTAAGACACAACCCTAAGTTAGTTATCATATACAAAAGGGAGATCCTATGGTTAATGAGGTATTCTAATCCTAAGAAAGAAAAGGACAAGAAGAAAAAAGAGTTAGAAACTAACTTACTTCCTAAGGAAGTTAAGTTGTCTCTAAGGAAAGGGAAAGCCTAAAAGCAAAGCACAAGGTGCTAAGGCAAACTCAATTAAAATGCATAAGAGATGGGAATGAAGTAATGCTTACCTCAATCTTCCCCCCTACAAAACAAAAGTTAGCATGACAATGCATATTGGAAGTAAAATCAAAGCATGGAAGCGATTAAGTACCATAAACGTCCTAGAATGGAACTAGGGTTCAAAATAAGACCTAAGTCTAAAGGTGAAGGTACCTAAAGGTTACATGACTTCTAAAGTCAGTAGCTACATGATATAGGTCCCTAAGGATGCTAGGATACCTCACAAGATCAAACTATGTCAAACTATGTACAAAAAGTTCACCTAAGTTCACCTAAATGCAAGTTAGTGCTTATGGATGAAGTATGAATGCATATGGCTTACAAGCATGAATTAATACATGAAATCAGTATCAAAGTCAGTAATGAATGCTTATGAAGATGGATGAATGAATATAAAATCATGGATGCAATGGATTAGGCATATGGAGCAATGAGAAGAAGATATGAGAAGAAACGAACAAAAAATCGCATAAGATCGCACATGATGCAAACTAAGGAAGAATGGCATGTGAATATGAATGAAATGATTATAGGTAAGTAGCATAAAAGGTATGAGATGCAATTAGAATGCATGAATAGGTATTAATGATTTCCACATAATTAATGTTATTATTTAGAGGAGAAGAGAAATGAATTTAGGTTGAGATTAGTTCACATAAGTATGCACTTTAAAGCACCAAAACAAACCAAATGAATATGGTTCAAAAAATGACCTATGACTGGAATTAAAGACACATAAATGACCTATAATCAACTCCTAAAAGCTACCAAAAATTCCTTCAAGAAAATGGCATGAATGCCTTCTTAACAATTAGGTTATGCGACACATAAACACATGAATCAACCTAGGATCTAGGTGACATGGAAAAATAGCAAAAAGCCTTTAAAAATTATGAAATTAAATCCCTGGAATGATATAGTGATTATATTACATGGTCCAAAAGGATTCTACAAAACTATGCACCAAAGTTCCAAAACAATTCCTTGATTAGCAAGGTAACAAAGCATGGTTATCGAAAAACAACTCCACAAAGTGGATCAAAAAGGGCACTAAAATTATGAAAAAAATGCCTAATGAGCATCAAGATGTCACAAATTACAGTGATTAATCACACACAAAAAATAGGTTTCACACCTATGGGGAAAAATCGATTTCGGTCCCTTATGCCAAAACACTCCTTTTTGGGACAGCTTGTGATCTAAAATCCAAATAAAATATTAAAACCATCCAAATATAGAAACAAAAAATATGAAAAATTAATTAAGAGGATGAGGATCACTCATGAATTTTTCCAGAATTTTATCCCACCTAAAACTATTTTTAATAATTGCGACGAAACGGGCAAAAAACGGCGTTTTAAGGGAAAGCGAAAGGAAGTGAATTCTACAATCCGTAACCTAATCCCTAAACTCCGAAATCGACACATATCAATATATATCACAAATAAATCCAATGCCTCAGGTGGGAGGGCTCAGTATGCACCTTAAGTTATATGATCCTAAGTCGCATACAACTAGAATGATGCATTAAAGTAGAGAATCGAGATTACTTACTTGGTCGAAGTGCCGATTCTTTCACATAAAAGAAATCCAAAAAAACTTCAAGCCAAGCCTTGTAATCTCCCATGAGCAAAATAAATGATCATCTTCCATAATTGCTTTGTGAAGATCCCCCATAATCGAAACAAAAACAACGACACAAAATATCATTTGAATCCAAAGGTATCCCACAAATAAAGTGGAATACCAACCAAACGACCGTCGTTAAGATCTTTGCGAGAACCTTGCATGAACTCAACAAACGCATTAGAAACAAAAAAGAGGTGCAACCGGAAGTTGCACCTATGCCTCACAACTCCAAATCAAGTAGAAATATGAATATATGAGTCATGGACATGCATTGAAATTTACGTTTCAAAACGGGGCAACACTTATGTTCTAACATAAACAACATGCAAACTCAAATCGGAATCGAACAAATTTACATGCAATGAATGGCAAATGATCAACAAACATAAGTACAAGTCAAAACAAGATCAATGCATCAAAATCGCACCAAACCGAACTTAAAAAGCCTTAAAACGAAAAAATGCGTCAAAAATCACCGACTCGGAATTGAACGAAAATCGCATGGTAACTTGCAAACGTGCCAACGGATTCAAATATGCAATCGGATTTTGAAAATTCCGCTTGGAAGTGATACTTTTTGGCCAATTTCGTCGGCTGGCAGTAGCAAAATAGCCGGAAAAATTTGTCCGAAATCGACTAAAAAGTTCACCAATGGCTCCGAAATAATCAACAAAGTCAATTTACACTATTCACATTCGCAAAAACGCGCTACGGTTAGGAAGTTATGACCAAAACATATTCTCGACACGCGACACATGAACAACATCAACAATTAAGCCTCAACCTATCCTATTTCAAATTTGCACATTGAAACAAGCATGAATTTAAAAGTCAAGCACTTCAATCAATATCAAGTTATAATAATTAGCTCTCTTAGGAATTTTGTCAAACACCTAACATTCACCGATTATTCTATGCCAACTTTACCAAGACTTTTCAATCATGCACCACAACAATTATTAGGATAAATTAATCAAGAATCAATCAATAATCAAATCATGAATCAATGCACATAATCTCCACAAGATTAATTCAACTTCAAAATTCAATTCAAGAAACAATTCAACAATTATTCATGAATTAAAGTTTAAGAAGCTTACCGAATGAAGAATCGACGAAGAAATTGTGAATCCGAAGAAAGTGAGACGCGATCAAGAACGGAGGAGAGGAGGAGAGGCCGCGCGGCTGCCGGTGGCGGAAGATAGTGGTCTTACGGTGGTGAAGTTGACCGGAGGTGGTGGTTCGTGGCGGCTCGGCTACCGGAAGCTTGATCGGATTTGTTGTGTTCTTGAGTTCTTGATGAAGTTGTTGTTGTGTTCTTGAGAAAGAGTTGAGAGAATGAACTTTGATCCTTTAGAGAGAGTTTGTGAGAGTTTTTTGGTGTTTGTAAATTATGATTGAAGTTATGAGATAAATTGTGGGTCAAAAGAATATATAGTGGAGTGTAAAATGAAAGGCAAAAGGTAGAATTTCGGCTTACGTGAAAATAACAATATCTTCGGCAAGAAATTTCGACTCCGAGCCTTCCACAATATTGTCCACCTTTGAATCACGGTTGCAACACAAAAAGAACGAACGTCATACGATCAAAATCGAGTGCGATCGATACATTTAAGCTGCAAGACGTCACTGAATAAGTTGTTTTTTCGGCTTATTTGGTGTCCGCTACTCGAAAATGTGACTAGGTCAACCTCTTCGGAGCATAATCTCGACTCGACTTTGTCAGCAAAGTTGTAGATCTATGAGTCAGTGACCTGGTGTTAAAATGTAAGCTCAACCGGACAAACGACGAGGGAGATATGAATTTTCTCGTGAAACCACTTTCAGCATTTTTCTTCGGTTCAGCACTTCAGTTTTGTGAAATAAACCAAAACGGCAATCTTTGGATTACCGTTCGAACTCGCGTTTGTATTTGAACTTAAAGAGGATAAAATTTGTGAACCAAAGCTTCAAGAACGGGTGCAATCCGATGAAAATTGACCGAGTTATGAATTTTACAAAATCTGATAGACAATGCAGTGCATCAAAGAACCTTATTGGTAATTCGCATTTTCGAGATCCTTCCGCTTGGACCGAACCAAAAATGAATTCACATAATGAAGATAACATCTAAAAGGAATTTTAGGCACCGAAACGACATCAATTCGATAAAGGATCCAAGAGTTATGAATTTTTTAGTGTTCAAAACTCACCGGTTCAGCACTGTTTTTCACTATGTCGACTCTAAAGACTCGCACATTCTGAGATCTTCTTCAAAGAATTAGTTCTCGGCCAAAACCCAAAAGTTAGAAAGGATATCAAGACGGAACTTTTGGCATATGAATCTCTCAGACATGTTGACCCAATCAGAAGTTACGAACTCTTGAATACCGCTAGCACAGTTAATCGGCGAAACCGAAATTTCAAAAACAAATAATTCCCGCTATTTTCCTTGATGAATTGGCCTCCGAGCCAAACACAAAAGTTGTAGAGAATACCGAAATAGTCTAAACTATTGATTTTCAAGCCAAAATGAGTTTCCGAGCATAAGTTACAACTTTTGCAAACTGCACCATAAAACTGATATTCTGCTTAAACTCCTTTGAATCAACCGAGAACTTTTGGTTTCTTCTAAGATTCTTGTGCACGTTCCGCATGAAAAAATAAAGGCCAGTCGCAACCTGTGAAAGCTCAAATGGAGATGTATATTCATGTATGTTTATGATACAATTATGATCTAAATGCAATGCAATGTATGAATGGATATGCTAAATGGCATGAAAATGAGAGGGCAAATTTTGAGGTATTACAGCTGCCCCTATTCAATCAACTGCAGACCTGAATGGATAATTGCAACAGCTTTTTGACGTTCAAGGTATGGAGTGATTGAATACTCGAATAAAACCTGAAAATTTGCACACTGAGGGTAATGGAAATGCCACTCGCCCATTTATTTATTTGTTTATTTGTTTTGTTTGTTTTGACCTCTGAATAGGTAACGGAGATAAGACCAGGTGGAATAGAATCGATGCAATCACTGCGACTACTGAACGAAACAAAGCCACAACGAGGGTGCCTGTTAGCGAAACAGGGCTTAACGAAACCATCAATAACACGGAAACTCATCAGTGTGACTGCTGGGCAGGACCAAGTCACAAAGAAAACAATACGCGACTGCTGGGCAGGACCAAGACACGCAAGATGCCTGTTATCGAAACAGGACTTAACGCAACATCAACCGATTTGCGACTCAAATAAGACCAACCGATCTAACACAGAGATGGTATCAACCGATCCACCCCGGAAAGCGAGAATGT
Organism: Lathyrus aphaca; assembly: GCA_963966055.1. NCBI lineage: Eukaryota > Viridiplantae > Streptophyta > Magnoliopsida > Fabales > Fabaceae > Lathyrus > Lathyrus aphaca. The sequence continues at coordinate 108,578,888 of OZ014524.1, read as the reverse complement.
AATATCATTCGATTTACAACTCGAAGAGAAATGATATCAACCGATCTAACTAGGAAATGGTATCAACCGATCCATAACCAAGAAATGCAAGAATGTAATATCATTCGATTTACAACTCGAAGAGAAATGATATCAACCGATTCATAACTCAAATAAGATCAACCGATCTAACTAGGAAATGGTATCAACCGATCCATAACCAAGAAATGCTAGAATGTAATATCATCCGATTTATAACTCGAAGAGAAATGATATCAACCGATTCATAACTCAAATAAGATCAACCGATCTAACTAGGAAATGGTATCAACCGATCCATAACAAGGAAATGCGAGAATGTAATATCATCCGATTTACAACTTGAAAAGAAATGATATCGACCGATTCATGACTCAAATAAGATCAACCGATCTAACATGGAGATGGTATCAACCGATCCATAACCAAGAAAACGAGAATGTAATATCATCCGATTTACAGCTCGAAGAGAAATGATATCAACCGATTCATGACTCAAATAAGATCAACCGATCTAACTAGGAAATGGTATCAACCGATCCATTATCATCGCACTGAGACGAGATCAAAAGAAACAGGATCATTGTACTTAAATGATAACCCGAGACGCGACCGTTGTACTTAAACGGAGACGCGAAAAAAATGAGACTGTTGTACTGAAACAAACCTCAAAGACGAGACCATTGTACTTAAATGGAGACTCGAAAGGAACGGGATCGTTGTACTTAAACGAGAGCCCAAGACGCAACCGTTGTACTGAAACGGAGACGCGAAAAGATGAGACTGTTGTACTGAAACAAGACTCAAAGACGAGACCATTGTACTTAAATGGAGACTCGAAAGGAACGGGATCGTTGTACTTAAACGAGAGCCCATGACGCGACCGTTGTACTGAAACGGAGACGCGAAAAAATGAGACTGTTGTACTGAAACAAGACTCAAAGACGAGACCATTGTACTTAAATGGAGACTCGAAAGGAACGGGATCGTTGTACTTAAACGAGAGCCCAAGACGCGACCGTTGTACTGAAACGGAGACGCGAAAAAATGAGACTGTTGTACTGAAACAAGACTCAAAGACGAGACCATTGTACTTAAATGGAGACTCGAAAGGAACGGGATCGTTGTACTTAAACGAGAGCCCAAGATGCGACCGTTGTACTGAAACGGAGACGCGAAAAAATGAGACCGTTGTACTGAAACAAGACTCAAAGACGAGACCATTGTACTTAAATGGAGACTCGAAAGGAACAAGATCGTTGTACTTAAACGAGAGCCCAAGATGCGACCGTTGTACTGAAACGGAGACGCAAAAAAATGAGACTGTTGTACTGAAACAAGACTTAAAGACGAGGCCATTGTATTTAAATGGAGACTCGAAAGGAATGGGATCATTGTACTTAAATGATAACCCGAGACGTGACCGTTGTACTGAAACGAGGACGCGAAAAAATGAGACTGTTATACTGAAACAAGACTAAGCCGGGGATAACAATAAGACGTGGTAGAAGTAACCACCATGGGAAACGAAGTTGCATTCTGTGGGTAACACTTCAATCTGATTGGAGATGTAACGGGTCTTATGTAATATGCCTCAAAACTGGCCCATGCTGGTATGCATATGTTTGCATTTATGGCGTAATGCTCCATGACGATGGAAATGCTACGCTTTGGAGGATGCAGATGTGATGATGATTATGCGTATGCAAATGCAAAGAGATCTCCTGATAAGGAGACTGCAGGTATCCCAGATAGCTTGACTGGGGAGGGACTGATGGTTAATGCATTGGTCTGGTTAATCCTTGTAAGGAAGAAACAACTCTGCGGGGAATGCTGTTAATAATTCACCGGCTCTGAACAACTGCCATTGCCAAAAATAAATTGGACTTTGAGATTAGAATGCTAGGACCTTGCTGGAGATGGACCCTTCTTGAACTCTGATGGGGAAATGAGGACTTCCTGATCTGGCTGAGAACCAAAGGCATGATACTGTTGAGGAAGTAATTGCTGGGGAGGCAAGACACTCCTTATACTGCTGAGAAATGCCCCTGTCTAAAGGGAAACTCCTGCTTGGGGATGACACCCACCTTCTGCTACCTTGCTGGGAGAAATTTTGACTTCCACATTACTGGGGATGACGGGCGATGTCAATGATAAAGCTTCCTGCTGAAGATAAGAGCTCAAGTAGCCACTTGATGGGGATAAGAGATAAATCCTTTCATGTTGGGAATGAGAGATGTAAGGCGTCTCATGTTGGGGATGAGAGACGATGATATCCTTCTGCTCAAGAAGTAACCTTCCATTTGCCGCACTACTGGAGAAGGGATTGTCTAATGAGACTTGCTAAGGAATTTTGATCAATGAAGCTTTCTGATGAAATAACTCTTGAAGTACTGTGCCGACAATGGCTTTGCTTCCAGCCTTTGGGTTGATAGATCGCCAACTAACCATGATTGAATAATGGTTCTCTGAAATTTTCAACTCGCCTCCGACTAAGGTCCATCAGAAGAAAATGTCTCAAGAGGATTTTAGAGAAAACATGACATACGAAATGCCTCAGTGTCTTCAAACTCTCAGAGAGATTCGCCGGATCTCGAAATAACTGCCCCAGACTGAGCGGTCTATGAAAGAATTTGCCTCGCGAGGATTCATGAAATACCTCATATCACTGTGAGATATTCTCCCCCAGTATATTGAACTCTGGATAGGCGCCTCTGATTAACCGTCTTCGGGAGAGAGTACTTCTCATGCTTCTGGGATGGCCTGCCCCAGTACAAGTCTTGAAGTGATCACCTCTGAATGACTGCTTTGAAGAAAACACCCAGAACGACTGTTCTTTGAGAGATTGGATCTCGAAGTAATTTCCCCAGTTTGGCTAAAATTTGAATAATGCTTCCGCCTGATGGCTCTTTGAGAGATTTGAATCTCGAAGTGATTGCCCTAGCTTGGCTGAATTTTGAAGAGATTGCTCGACATGATTGCCCCAGATTAATTGGCTCTTGCTACGACTGCTGGGAAAGTCCCTACTCAATGGAGTTTCTTAGAAAGGTTCATCTCGACAGATTGTCCTTCGGAAGTTTCAGACTTCTCAACTTGGCAAGGTTAAGCTTCTGGACTGAGATTCCATATGTAAACTTTTATGATGCCAAACAAATGTATGCAAGCAGAAAATGTTTATTTTGAGAATGAAAATTCTAATGCAACACACATGTTAATTTTGAAGTTTTACTGAAAAAGATGTCGCAAACCTTTGTGAGTGAATCACTGGTTAAGATACGACATTGATTTTTGATGAATGAAAGCATGCACATGCAAAACCAACAAAGAACTTTTAGCACAACTCATAGGAGTCAAGAACGCGATCTTGTGGTAGTACACTCTCAAAAATAACCCTGTTTCAGTTAGGACTTTTAAGGGTTGTATCGTGGCCTGGTTCACGGTTATAGAAACAAAAGATATAGGCTCGAAATTTATTTGTGCCCACCCATCTTTGTGATGTTCTCCATTCCTATTTTCAGCTAGCTTTCACAAGCGTTCACCTCTCAAAAAGGGTTTTGTGATGGTTGAGGAACCAATTACACTAACGGTGTAAGCACCAAACAGGTTGTTGTTGGGAGTCAGTCACCCCTTAGTCTTTCGTGTCTGTGCCACACGACTTTGTTCTTGTTTGAGGATCTTTCTTGTGTAATCCTTTTCGTTTTTCACTTTTGCATTCTTTTTCTTATCCCTAACTTTTGCCTGGACTAATTCTTGTGAATCTTTGATTGTGAAGTCCAGCGGGATGCCCTAATTTTTGCCTAAGTCACTTGTTTTCAAGTTTCGACTTAGCGGGCTTTTTCATTCTTTTTTCCCTTCTTCTTTTTTGAACAAAATGTTTGACACTGTTTGTCTTGATTGCTTTGAAAGGGTCGTGACTGTCCCACTTCTTGGTTGTTGAGGGATAACCATTGTGGTCTCCGGTCTTTGGACCTCTTGATTGGGATAACCATTGTGGTTCCTGGTCATTGGACCTCTTGATTTGGTACAACGAAAGGTAATGGATCCTCAGATTTGCACTCCTTTTCGAAATTTGAACGATCGGTCCAGCTAGCTGACACCTACCCTGCCCCTGGGTTAAATGCAAGGGTTTTTTCATGCGAAAATAAACTCCTACTTCAAGGCTCAAATGGGTTGGCGAGGGTCTATCTCCCTTATATCTCCGGTGTTTAGGACTTGAAACAATGTCTGTACATCGTCAATAGGGTCTTTCTCAAAAGCACACAATTATAGTTTTTGCGTTTTCATTTCGTCATCCTCCCTGATAGAGTTTAATCACAACAGTTAGTATTGCAATGCACATACACAAAATCATGAGTGAATACGAATGGATTACTTCAAGAGAAACATGTGCATTTTATTATGGTTATCATTCAAAAACAAATAAGTTTCATGCATGCATACAAATGTTTAAATAAACAATATAAACTACAAATGAAAATGCAGTAAAGAAGCTGAACATTGCCATCATTGAGGAGACTTGACTCCGTCTGGACTTATTGCTTCTGAAGATGCCCTTGCGAACTAGGATGCCAATTTGATAAGGAGATTTCAATATGTGAGCAGACCTTCTGGCATGATGACCTTTGAGTCGGCCAAATTTTGCATCTTGTACTTGAACACATCACAGTTGTCAATTGTATGCCTAAATGCCCCTGAGTGATACTTGCATCTAGCCTTCACATCATGGTGGTCATTATTGAGGAGGTTTGACTCCGTCTGGACTTATTGCTCTTGGAGACTTTCAGCAGTCAGTAGTCTGGATGTTTACTCAATCAAATTCACGACCTTGTTTTTACCTTTGCCTCTGAAAGACTTGCAATCTTCAATTAAAAGGCCAGGTGCCCCAGAATGGTAATCATACTTGGCATTGAAACCCCAAAGGAAGCTTTGTCGGAGACGATCCTGATGCAGTTAGCTCAACCACTCCAAATTTGCGTAAATGAGGAAACTTATTGCACGTACGTCATCAGAATATGATCAAACTTCTTCTCAAGTGGTTTTGGCCTTTACCCTTATGCTCTGCCCGCTGGACTCTCTTGGGAAGCTGAAATTGGATGCCGACAAATGACGTCTGGAGGGAAGAGGTTGATAAATGAAGTTGATAAATAAAGTTGCTCGGAAAGATCTTGCACGATCTCCTGCCTACGTATCTCCATTGACCAATGGAGAATCAGAGCAGCGTAGTTCCCCTCAATAGGGATGAAAATAGCTTCGTTTCCTTGACACTGCATTCAGGATTTCCATAACCGGTTTATCTGAGTCTTCATCTGGTTGACTTCCTGTTTCAGCAGTTTCTGGTTCTGAAATAAAGCTTATACCTCTGCCCTGAATGGCCTCAGCTGGGTCTTCCTTCGATTACCTCATCCTGGAGTTGCTTCAAATATATACCTTGATGAATGTGGTTTAAGTTGTCCATTCTGATGAGAAATTAAGTCAGGAAAAGAATCTGTCTCTGAACACCTGTCAAGAATGCAAGGATGTATGTAAATGCCATGTTTAATTATTTCTGAGGAATCTATTTGATTTGATTCAAGTTTTGACACAAAAAAAGTTCAATGGCATGATTCAGATATGTGATCCTCGGAAATAACTGAACACGTGTGAAGAAATGCTATGATGTCATGTATGCAACATGCGTGTGATCAATGGTCTGATGCTGGTGTTGAACAGTGAACCAACTGTCTGTATAGAACCATAATGGCGACATCATCTCTGTATAGAACCCCATAATTAAGAACCCAATAACTGTAGAACTGGATCACATAATAGAATAGTCACTGATGGTGTTAAAGTAGAACAACGAGCCAAGTATCTGTGGAGAGTCACAATATCAAGGTCATAATGGTAATCACAGTAACAATTTCTCTGAATAGAAATCCCGAATCTCAGAATCAGAGAACCATAGAACACTGAACAATACTGACAAAGTGGGTATGTTGAAGTTTAGGGTTCCTGCCAACCTGTAAACCCCTTCCAATCTCACGGGTGTGCTACTCGGGTCAACATCACGGACTCTCAAAGCCGAATAGCAATAATACGTTCACCATTTCCGAGAAATGGCTTATGACCAAATCAGGGAATCAGTTTGGCATTATGTACTACTCAGGGAGGTCTCAGTTGAATCCGGAAAAACAAGCATCGCTCACAAGTCTCCAGCTTTAAGCACTGAATCGAGAAACAATAGTACATTCATCCCGAAGGGTACAATACTATCGTCATACGAACATTTTGCTTTAACTGAATTCCTATGAGAGAACCAGGCCATCTTATGCGAGTTCCCAATGGACCCTCGGATGCGAGTGGGTTTGCCAACAAATGTGGTCTGCCACTGTCATCACTGGAGAAGGGTGTTCCCATTAAGGTCCTCGAAGATCGGTCACCAGATGCACATAACTATCAAGGTCGTACCCTGAAGTGAGGTAATCCCCACACAGGATAGTTCCAAGACGGTCGCAATCTGGGTGTGGAACACATCGCCACCCATCATGGTGAGATACCATAAGAGTACAATGTCTGTCCACGCTAATCCTATGGTGCACTCAAGCCGGGTAGTTGGCTTATCTCACAGTAACTCCCACCCCACAGAAAAAATGAAAACCAGCACAGCCAGACAGTCCAGTATAATATGATGCATGGAAAATAAAATACTGAAAGCGGTAAATAAATGCGATAAAGTAAAGCTGTAAAGTAAAACTGTAAATAAAAACAGTAAAGCTAAACTAAAGCACATAACAGCAAACAAACACCCTAAGAAGCAAAACCAAACAGGCGCTAGGATTGACTCTACAAGGGAAACCGGAAGAATCAGGTTATTCCCCAGCAGAGTCGCCAGCTGTCGCTCCCGGGATTTTCATCCTAGTACAAACGCGAAAGTGGCGCGGAAAGGTTAGAGTCGCCAGCCAGACATTTTTATCCCGAATGAAGGGGAAAGGTAATGTTGCACAAACCTGAGGAAGAAGGAAAGGACAAGGTCCTTGCGAACCAAAGATCTGGATTCGGGAGTCGGTTACGACCTGGGAAGGTATTAGCACCCCAGATCGTCCGTCGTACCCGACGGGATCCACGCTTGCTTGTTTTGTTTCAAAGGGTGTGAAAAAATAACTGCTGCTGAATAAAACCGCTAACTGGAATGGAAATGAAATGAGAAAGGGAATCGGAAAAGAAAATGGAATGAAAGAGGGAAATGTAGGGAAAATAAAGAATGTGCTCGAACGGGCCCTACCCCGCTGCCTACGTACCTCATCGGGATAATGAGGATCAGAGTCGACGTAGTTCGCCTAACTAAGGCGGGAACTATTTGTTTGTGTTTTTTATGCTGGAACTGCGTATGTCTATGCTCAGGTGTTGCAGGCTCGTCTGGTACGAGTGCGTTTACCGTCTTGCATGAAAGACAAGTCGTCGCGAGTTCGCGTTGTGAGTGAATGAGATGAGAAAATAAGTTCCCGCAGGATAGTCGCTTGTTATTTGTTTTTGGTCTTTTAAGATAAGTATTTTGAATTTGTTTGTGAACATTCTCATACTAAGACCTATCCATCGCGGTGAGTATTTACACCTCGCCCCGAAACAGGACGCGTATAAACACTCCGCAACAAAATCTCGTGTCGTACAAGATTGTTCGGTTTTTATTAAGTATTTTATTGCTTTTCTTTATGAGATGAGAAAGAATGACTCAAGTTGAAAAAATGACAAACTAAGGGGACTAAGACACAACCCTAAGTTAGTTATCATATACAAAAGAGAGATCCTATGGTTAATGAGGTATTCTAATCCTAAGAAAGAAAAGGACAAGAAGAAAAAAGAGTTAGAAACTAACTTACTTCCTAAGGAAGTTAAGTTGTCTCTAAGGAAAGGGAAAGCCTAAAAGCAAAGCACAAGGTGCTAAGGCAAACTCAATTAAAATGCATAAGAGATGGGAATGAAGTAATTCTTACCTCAATCTTCCCCCCTACAAAACAAAAGTTAGCATGACAATGCATATTGGAAGTAAAATCAAAGCATGAAAGCGATTAAGTACCATAAACGTCCTAGAATGGAACTAGGGTTCAAAATAAGACCTAAGTCTAAAGGTGAAGGTACCTAAAGGTTACATGACTTCTAAAGTCAGTAGCTACATGATATAGGTCCCTAAGGATGCTAGGATACCTCACAAGATCAAACTATGTCAAACTATGTACAAAAAGTTCACCTAAGTTCACCTAAATGCAAGTTAGTGCTTATGGATGAAGTATGAATGCATATGGCTTACAAGCATTAATTAATACATGAAATGAGTATCAAAGTCAGTAATGAATGCTTATGAATATGGATGAATGAATATAAAATCATGGATGCAATGGATTAGGCATATGGAGCAATGAGAAGAAACGAACAAAAAATCGCATAAGATCGCACATGATGCAAATTAAGGAAGAATGGCATGTGAATATGAATGAAATGATTATAGGTCAGTAGCATAAAAGGTATGAGATGCAATTAGAATGCATGAATAGGTATTAATGATTTCCACATAATTAATGTTATTATTTAGAGGAGAAGAGAAATGAATTTAGGTTGAGATTAGTTCACATAAGTATGCACTTTAAAGCACCAAAACAAACCAAATGAATATGGTTCAAAAAATGACCTATGACTGGAATTAAAGACACACAAATGACCTATAATCAACTCCTAAAAGCTACCAAAAATTCCTTCAAGAAAATGGCATGAATGCCTTCTTAACAATTAGGTTATGCGACACATAAACACATGAATCAACCTAGGATCTAGGTGACATGGAAAAATAGCAAAAAGCCTTTAAAAATTATGAAATTAAATCCCTGGAATGATATAATGATTATATTACATGGTCCAAAAGGATTCTACAAAACTATGCACCAAAGTTCCAAAACAATTCCTTGATTAGCAAGGTAACAAAGCATGGTTATCGAAAAACAACTCCACAAAGTGGATCAAAAAGGGCACTAAAATTATGAAAAAAATGCCTAATGAGCATCAAGATGTCACAAATTACAGTGATTAATCACAAAAAAAAAATAGGTTTCACACCTATGGGGAAAAATCGATTTCGGTCCCTTATGCCAAAACACTCCTTTTTGGGACAGCTTGTGATCTAAAATCCAAATAAAATATTAAAACCATCCAAATATGGAAACAAAAAATATGAAAAATTAATTAAGAGGATGAGGATCACTCATGAATTTTTCCAGAATTTTATCCCACCTAAAACTATTTTTAATAATTGCGACGAAACGGGCAAAAAACGGCGTTTTAAGGGAAAGCGAAAGGAAGTGAATTCTACAATCCGTAACCTAATCCCTAAACTCCGAAATCGACACATATCAATATATATCACAAATAAATCCAATGCCTCAGGTGGGAGGGCTCAGTATGCACCTTAAGTTATATGATCCTAAGTCGCATACAACTAGAATGATGCATTAAAGTAGAGAATCGAGATTACTTACTTGGTCGAAGTGCCGATTCTTTCACATAAAAGAAATCCAAAAAAACTTCAAGCCAAGCCTTGTAATCTCCCATGATCAAAATAAATGCTCATCTTCCATAATTGCTTTGTGAAGATCCCCCATAATCGAAACAAAAACAACGACACAAAATATCATTTGAATCCAAAGGTATCCCACAAATAAAGTGGAATACCAACCAAACGACCGTCGTTAAGATCTTTGCGAGAACCTTGCATGAACTCAACAAACGCATTAGAAACAAAAAAGAGGTGCAACCGGAAGTTGCACCTATGCCTCACAACTCCAAATCAAGTAGAAATATGAATATACGAGTCATGGACATGCATTGAAATTTACGTTTCAAAACGGGGCAGCACTTATGCTCTAACATAAACAACATGCAAACTCAAACCGGAATCGAACAAATTTACATGCAATGAATGACAAATGATCAACAAACATAATTACAAGTCAAAACAAGATCAATGCATCAAAATCGCACCAAACCGAACTTAAAAAGCCTTAAAACGAAAAAATGCGTCAAAAATCACCGACTCGGAATTGAACGAAAATCGCATGGTAACTTGCAAACGTGCCAACGGATTCAAATATGCAATCGGTTTTTGAAAATTACGCTTGGAAGTGATACTTTTTGGCCAATTTCGTCGGCTGACAGTAGCAAAATAGCCGGAAAAATTTGTCCGAAATCGACTAAAAAGTTCACCAATGGCTCCGAAATAATCAACAAAGTCAATTTACACTATTCACATTCGCAAAAACGCGCTACGGTTAGGAAGTTATGACCAAAACATATTCTCGACACGCGACACATGAACAACATCAACAATTAAGCCTCAACCTATCCTATTTCAAATTTGCACATTGAAACAAGCATGAATTTAAAAGTCAAGCACTTCAATCAATATCAAGTTATAATAATTAGCTCTCTTAGGAATTTTGTCAAACACCTAACATTCACCGATTATTCTATGCCAACTTTACCAAGCCTTTTCAATCATGCACCACAACAATTATTAGGATAAATTAATCAAGAATCAATCAAGAATCAATCAAGAATCAAATCATGAATCAATGCACATAATCTCCACAAGATTAATTCAACTTCAAAATTCAATTCAAGAAACAATTCAACAATTATTCATGAATTAAAGTTTAAGAAGCTTACCGAATGAAGAATCGACGAAGAAATTGTGAATCCGAAGAAAGTGAGACGCGATCAAGAACGGAGGAGAGGAGGAGAGGCCGCGCGGCTGCCGGTGGCGGAAGATGGTGGTCTTACGGTGGTGAAGTTGACCGGAGGTGGTGGTTCGTGGCGGCTCGGCTACCGGAAGCTTGATCGGATTTGTTGTGTTCTTGAGTTCTTGATGAAGTTGTTGTTGTGTTCTTGAGAAAGAGTTGAGAGAATAAACTTTGATCCTTTAGAGAGAGTTTGTGAGAGTTTTTTGGTGTTTGTAAATTATGATTAAAGTTATGAGATAAATTGTGGGTCAAAAGAATATATAGTGGAGTGTAAAATGAAAGGCAAAAGGTAGAATTTCGGCTTACGTGAAAATAACAATATCTTCGGCAAGAAATTTCGACTCCGAGCCTTCCACAACATTGTCCACCTTTGAATCACGGTTGCAACACAAAAAGAACGAACGTCATACGATCAAAATCGAGTGCGATCGATACGTTTAAGCTGCAAGACGTCACTGAATAAGTTGTTTTTTCGGCTTATTTGGTGTCCGCTACTCGAAAATGTGACTAGGTCAACCTCTTCGGAGCATAATCTCGACTCGACTTTGTCAGCAAAGTTTTAAATCTATGAGTCATTGACCTGGTGTTAAAATGTAAGCTCAACCGGACAAATGACGAGGGAGATATGAATTTTCTCGTGAAACCACTTTCAGCATTTTTCTTCGGTTCAGCACTTCAGTTTTGTGAAATAAACCAAAACGGCAATCTTTGGATTACCGTTCGAACTCGCGTTTGTATTTGAACTTAAAGAGGATAAAATTTGTGAACCAACGCTTCAAGAACGGGTGCAATCCGATGAAAATTGACCGAGTTATGAATTTTACAAAATCTGATAGACAATGCAGTGCATCAAAGAACCTTATTGGTAATTCGCATTTTCGAGATCCTTCCGCTTGGACCGAACCAAAACTGAATTCAAATAATGAAGATAACATCTAAAAGGAATTTTAGGCACCGAAACGACATCAATTCGATAAACGATCCAAGAGTTATGAATTTTTTAGTGTTCAAAACTCACCGGTTCAACACTGTTTTTCACTATGTCGACTCTAAAGACTCGCACATTCTGAGATCTTCTTCAAAGAATTAGTTCTCGGCCAAAACCCAAAAGTTAGAAAGGATATCAAGACGGAACTTTTGGCATATGAATCTCTCAGACATGTTGACCCAATCAGAAGTTACGAACTCTTGAATACCGCTAGCACAGTTAATCGGCGAAACCGAAATTTCAAAAACAAATAATTCCCGCCATTTTCCTTGATGAATTGGCCTCCGAGCCAAACACAAAAGTTGTAGAGAATACCGAAATAGTCTAAACTATTGATTTTCAAGCCAAAATGAGTTTCCGAGCATAAGTTACAACTTTTGCAAACTGCACCATAAAACTGATATTCTGCTTAAACTCCTTTGAATCAACCGAGAACTTTTGGTTTCTTCTAAGATTCTTGTGCACGTTCCGCATGAAAAAATAAAGGTCAGTCGCAACCTGTGAAAGCTCAAATGGAGATGTATATTCATGTATGTTTATGATACAATTGTGATCTAAATGCAATGCAATGTATGAAAGGATATGCTAAATGGCATGAAAATGAGAGGGCAAATTTTGAGGTATTACAACATGTCCATAAATACATAATACATTACCTAAGTGCATCATATTATACATGCATACATAATACATAAACTAATATTATCTTGCAGGATGTTATGATCTTGTTTTTCAGGTTAATTCTCCAACAGACTTCATCAACAATTTGTGACTATTGGGCCGTTGTTTATCCTCCCAAAAGTTATACTTTATTCCCTCAGGAAGTTGTTTATCTTCCTGAAAGCTATCATCATTACCTCAGGACGTTGTTTATCCTCCTGAAAGCATATCAGTTCCTCAGGACGTTGTTTATCCTCCTGAAAGCTATCTTGACCTTGGGCCGTTGTTATCTTCCCAAAGGTTACACCATTTCCTCAGGACGTTGTTTATCCTCCTGAAAGCATATCATGACTATTGGGCCATTGTTTATCCTCCCAAAAGTTATACTTATACCTCAAAACGTTGTTTATCCTTCTGAAAGCATATCACCACCTCAGGACGTTGTTTATCCTCCTGAAAGCATATCATTTCCTCGGGACGTTGTTTATCTTCCTGAAAGCTATCTTGACCTTGGGCCGTTGTTTATCTTCCCAAAGGTTACACCATTTCCTCAGGACGTTGTTTATCTTCCTGAAAGCATATCATGACTTTGGGCCGTTGTTTATCCTCCTGAAAGCATATCAAGACCTTGGGCCGTTGTTTATCTTCCCAAAGGTTACACCATTTCCTCAGGACGTTGTTTATCCTCCTGAAAGCATATCATGACTATTGGGCCGTTGTTTATCCTCCCAAAAGTTATACTTATACCTCAGAACGTTGTATATCCTTCTGAAAGCATATCACCACCTCAGGACGTTGTTTATCCTCCTGAAAGCATATCATTTCCTCGGGACATTGTTTATCTTCCTGAAAGCTATCTTGACCTTGGGCCGTTGTTTATCTTCCCAAAGGTTACACCATTTCCTCGGGACGTTGTTTATCTTCCTGAAAGCTATCTTGACCTTGGGCCGTTGTTTATCTTCCCAAAGGTTACACCATTTCCTCAGGACGTTGTTTATCTTCCTGAAAGCATATCATGACTTTGGGCCGTTGTTTATCCTCCCAAGAGTTATACTTATACCTCAGGACGTTGTTTATCCTCCTGAAAGCATATCAAGACTTTGGGCCGTTGTTTATCTTCCCAAAGGTTACATCATTTCCTCAGGACGTTGTTTATCCTCCTGAAAGCTATCATTATACCTTCATATTTTGGACTGCTTTATCCTCCAAGAAACATATTTGAAGAACTTTTTCTCCAAGTGGCATCTTTAAGCTCACTCAAGCATATTCAACTAGTCATCAATACCACTCTACGCACCGGTGAGTGCAAATTTTTGGGCTTTTGTGTTTAATCCCCTTCAACCTTCCAGGTCACGACTGTCACACATACCAATCTAACCCCTCAGGTTTCAGAAAATTGAACAGGGGCAGCTGTTGCACCCCAAAATTTGCCCTCACAATACAAGACTTTGTGTGCTTATTAGGTTCACAAGGTTCACAAGACCTTTCATGAGGTTCATGAAGTTTACAAGACACTTTATGAGGTTCACAAGTCCTTTCATGAGGTTCATGAAGTCTACAAGACACTTTATGAGGTTCACAAGGTTCACAAGACTTTCCACAAGATTCACAAGACATCTTACGAGGTTCACAAGGTTCACAAAGTTCACAAATAGTCAGAAAGTTTGACAATTCCCTCAGACAATGCATCCTCCTAAGCAGTGCATCCAAAACTAGGGTTTTGACTTTAATCAGGCTAAATGGACTTCCAAGACTTCAAGTGAGCTTCATAACATCTTATATGTGTTTAAGAATCCCCATGACAAGTTTCAAGACTTTTCTCAAAGGTTTGCTCAGTCAGATGATCAGATAAGTCAAAATTAGTCAAAGTAGTTAAAAAGTCAAACTGAGGTCAACTGTGGTCAAACCAAAGTCAAACTTCATGATTTTTTGCCAACATCAAGTATATGAAGTAAAATTCATCATTTGATCAAGGGTTGATCATGATTCATCAAGGATATTTGAGATCATCAAGAATCAGAGGTTTCTAAATTAGGGTTTCCTCAGGAAAAGTCAACTGAACTTTGACCAGCCATAACTTTCACATGCTTCATCACCAATTTTCCATCCAAAGCTCATTTTTAAGGAAATTTAATTCTCTACAACTTTGTGTCTCACAATCCAAGCCCAAAAATGCTTCATTTGGAAGGTATGAGCTAAGACATTATAGGTCCTTTTGAAAGTCAACAAAAAGTCAACAACTTCAAAAGGGCATAACTTGAGAATGGTAAATGATATGGACATGAAACCAGTGGGGTTGGTTAGAGGACTCTTCAAGATTTCCAAAATGTCCAAGAACACCCTCATAGCATTAAAATTGAAGGATTTGTGCCCTTGCAAAGTTGGGAAATTTTAGGGAAGTTTATGAAGCAAATAAGGCCTTAAAACCAATTTTTGCTAAATGAGCCCACCAAATTGCCATCCAAACTTTACAATATCATCAAGCACGACCCAACCCACCTATTTTATGATTTTTTTTATTTTTTATTTCATATTTATTTGAATTTTATTCATTAAAATACAATTTAAATTGAAATAAAATATAAAAAACATATATTTGAAAAGGATTTGGTTTCTAGAATGTCTTAAAAAACATTTAAACTTGATTGGTATCATTTAAAATCAGATCATCCAAACATAGCAATGTTAGATCAAAATAAATCAAGTTTTAAGAGCAAATCTTTTTCAATCTCATGAGGTCCAAATATCCAAAAGAATTATCAAACTCTTGACCTAATTTCATTGTGTCCTATATAAACAACATGAAGCAATACACTATTCACGAATTGCAGCCTCCATAAACCAAGAGCAAGCTTCAAAAATTTGAAAGAAAACTCATAATCGGATTTTGGATCAGAGGTAGTTTCAACACATTCCAAGCACACCAATCTCTTCTATGATGATCATTGAACATGTCCAGACCCTTTACATTGCCGAAATCGACCTCATATGCATAAACCGAATTGCTTTAACCTTGGCTTTGAATTTTTTCGATTTTGTTGTTTTATGCGTTTATGTTTAAATTTAACCATTGATTTGTGTCTATCTTGAAGCATGTAAACTTTCTGGACGATTTGCATGGAGTTTTATGGCCAAAATCCCGTGACACCATTGTTAGGGTTTGAGGTTCAAAATTGGGAACTCTTGATTTAGGGACTTTCAAGAACTTTAATGGACATTTTTGAATCCTATTGAATCTGGGCATTGACATTATACACTTATTATTGATTGTTTGTGCGTATTATACATCCTATGCAATTCGCAGGTTTAGATGCGAAAAAATTCGCAGGAAATATTGTATTTGAATTCGCAGGAAATTGCGCATGGATAGAGGTTGAAGACGACTGCGTGGCAGGGTGCGATTGGACGAAGCCGAAGACAGAGAAAGACATGCAACAAAAGGAGATGATGTTGGATTATGTTCACAAGCGTACAGCTTGTCCCAGTGGTCATGTGCGTTGGATGTTGAGGTAACTGGGGTGGGTTCGATCCTTGGCTGATCCCTCCACCCCATTTTTTTGTTGTTTTGCTTGTTTATTCTTAAATAAATCATTATTGTTTTGTTTATTTTAAAAAAAAAAATCAATTATTATTATATGATTATTTATTATATAGATTAGATAATTCACCAATTTTTTTCTTTTTACAAATAAATCATAGTAAAAAATATATTAATTCCTTAACTTTTATATATAATCATTTATTTATAGTGTGTACATTTGTAAATAAAATTAAATAGGTTATTGGTTTGTTTTTTTTATTCTAAATTTTGTGTGTATAATTTATAAGAAATTTAATATTCTCAATTCATTTATAATAATTAATTAAATCAATGTATATTTCCCTAAATTTTTTCTAAAAACCCTAATTGTTTTCATATAAATGTTAATTATGTTTCTATATTTTTATTAATATTATTTATTTACAATTATCATTATATGTAATCTTATTAAAATAATGTAAATAATTTTAAATTATGTTTAAAACAATAAAATTCTTAATTTAATTTTGTAAATATAATTATAGTTAATCTTATTTTCATAATGTGCCTATATTCTATAACTTAATTATAATTTAATTTTTGTATATAAATAATTTTTAATATATGTTTAGAAATAGTTAAAATTTGCTAATTTAATTTTGTAATTATAATTTTATTTTCATAATATGTATATAATTGATTTATTTTTTATAATTTACATATAATTTAAAATTTTATAATAATTAGTATAATTGTTTATATTTCTTATTAATCTTAAATAATAATTGTCTATACAAAAAAATTTGAATTTTTAATTACCATGCTAATTTTCTTGTTTATTTTATTATTAATTGTTATTTATTTTCATATATTATTACTAACCCCATCTAATTTTGTATTATTCTTATTGTTATATTCTTTTTTTTACTAACCCAATTATTATTATTATTTTGCTTATTATATTTAATTTGCTTTAATTGTTATTATGTAATTGTTCCTGAATGTAATATTTTAATAATAGTATTTAAATATTTATTTTTATGCTATGGTTAGTAAAATAGGGAGTGCAACATATGTTTGTATTTAAAATTTGAATTTAGATCACTAATTTAAAAGATAAATATTAAAATTGTACACTCACACACGTAAGTCGATCTTTGATCGCCATCTCACTTCCTCAAGGATACCTCTCATGTTGCCTAAAATAAAAGGTCAAGTAGGGTGTATAAAGCAAAGTCCCTCAATTTCACATCATCTAGTCCCTACAGTTTAAAAAAGATCAAGTCCCTTCGAAAGTTGCCTTCGTAATGATCTTGTCCCTTTCGAATAAAGATGATAGTCCCTTCGAATTGCTTATACACCCCACAGTTGCCTTAATAACAGATGTCCCTTACTTGTCCCATTACATCCAAGGTAATGACTACCTATTCCTTAATAATAGGGATAGTCTTACCATTTAAAGGATTCAAGAACAGAAAAGACTTAAACTTAGGGTAGGTTCCTCTTAGATACTTGCTCACTCTTCAAAAACATTTCAAATACTTCACTTCACACATTTTCAAAACAATTTTCAAAAACAATTTTCAAAACAAAGGTTTATACGCATCCGTACATGGATCATTATAAACACTTAAGAAAATTTCTATTCACACACTTCACATTTCAAAAACATTTTAAAGTGAGCTAAGTAACTAAGAGCCCATGGATAACCATGGATGTAAAGGGTGCTAACACCTTCCCTTTACATAACCTACCCCCCGGACCCAAAAATCTTTTAAAAGGTCTTTCCTGTTCTTTTATGCCTTTCCTTTGGATAAAATAAAAGTCGGTGGCGACTCTTGCTATCCGCAATATAACTAAAGTCAGTTCTCCCACCGTGTTACACATATGAATTATTATTAACAGTCTAACACAAATGTTATGAAAAAAGGTACATAAAAGGGTTAATCCGGGGTACGTCCCCAGTTCTTATCGAAGCCCTTTCACTTGACTCACAGTGGAAGGGTGGATTTGAGATCGTCGAATTCAATTTGTTTCCCCTGCTTTTCAGGTGAAAGGAGTAAAAAAGATGCTCAAGAGGTCGAGGAAATCCCTGTTGCGGACGTCACATATTTCCTCGTTTCTGACTACCGATGGATTATGGATGAGACGCTTAAGACGACCTCTCAATTCGCGGTGGATTCCTCGAACGCGTGGGGAAGAATTGAGAAAAGGAGAAAAGGAGTAACTGCAAACTAGAGGGTGTTACCTCCGAAGCCTACTCAGAGGATTTGCTCGCGCTATCCTGCTTTCCGCTTTCCCATATACGAATTTGCCTTTCACGAGGCTGAGTATCGTCTGCCCTTTACTGATTTTCAGCAAGAGGTTTTTACTCACCTCGAGGTTACGCCCTCCCAGTTGCACCCGAATGCTCTGGCTTTCATCAGGGCCTTTGAGTTAGTATGTCGTTACCTGGAGATATGGGCGACAATAAACTTATTTTTTAGGATCTTCCACCTTCAGAGGAAGTCCCAGGATGGCTGACACAGATGAGTGTCTTTAAAACAAGCGAGCAGACTTTTTAAGGCCTACTTGGATTTTGTTCAGGATTTTAAGTACCGCTTCTATGTAATCCAACCCTGCTCGCAAGAAGCCAATGACTCGTTGTACGACAGGGAGATCGTTGATGAGAAGGAAAGGCTTGTGGCCCACTTTCCGTTGGAGTGGGTGGATGCCCATTTCAGTCATCCCAACGAGAATTATATTACTAGGCCCGAGGATCTGAGTGTGGATGATACAACGACTCATAATAAGCTGTTCAACTTTGTCGTTAGCTTCCGTCCAACAAAACTTGTGGATTCAGACAGACAAACCCTTTTTCGACCTGATGGAACATCGGTCACTCTGGCTAGACTAATAAACATAAATTTGTTGCTCAGTTGTCCGAACGACGAGGCAGCGATGCGTCTATTAGGTGGTTTTTATATTTTTCGTATTTTTGTCTATGGATTTGTCCGCTTACTAAGTTGTTCTATTTTCTTTTGCAGCGCATATGGTCGAGATGCATGACCGCCTGGTGAAAGAAAACAAGGGTAACTTCAAGAAATACCCCAAGAGTAGATTTGAAGCCTTCAAGGACCAGACTACCTTGGACGGGTTCGTGGCTTCAGGTAGTTCAACGTCGGGGAGCACCTCGCTGGGTGGTTCTCCACTGGGTAAAAGGTAAAAGGTCCCCCTTCTCCGAGAGCTGGAGTGACGTCTTCAGGCTCGTTTGATTTGCCCTCGTGCGTGACGTTGAGGTTATTGTTTGCTGGAGGAGCGTCTGTTCGGGTCCTTGCCCTTGATGTCGCGGTCGTCCTCTTAATTGATCGCAAAACCCTGAGATCCGAACTGTGTCAGGATGCTGCATGGATGATACGGATTTTGGAGACTGCTATTGCCTTTAGCGATGCTGACTTGGTGTCCAAGAAGGATCTGTTGGAAACCCAACAAAGGATAACTGACCTCGAGGAGGAGAGCACAGAGTTGCACAACAAGCTGCTTAAGCTCGAGGGGCACTTAGAGGCGAAGAAGGAACTGTTGATTACGCTGAGGGCCGAGCTGGAAAAATCAAAGGCTTCTATCTCGGAGAATGAGGAATTAAAAGAGAAGGTCCAGGAACAAGAGAAGGCGCTAGCTTTTGGCGAAGATGAGACCGAGGAGGAAAAGGGTATGGTGTCCAGGGAGGACCTCATTGCTCGGATTCGCCTGCTGGCTCGAGACAACCTGTCCATGGCACAATGCGATATAACAATTTAAAGTAACTAACCATGGCGTGGATCTAGTCGTTGAAGGCACTGGTCCTTTGCACTATGTGGAGAACGACATGGTGGTCCCTCCCGAAGAAGAATAAATATTTGGCCTACGTGTCGTTATAGTCTTGGCTTGCGCACCATTTTTTGATAGATTTATTGTATGGGGCTTAGTCCCATTTTTGTGTATGTTAAGACAACGTCCGACCTCTTGGTCGGTATTTTAATATATATTATTGTCTACCTTATTCGTGCATTGTAACTTAGCTCGTATGTATGCTTTTATAACTTCAAAATCTTTTGATTGAGTGAATGCTCGACGTGATAATATTAAACTCGACAGAGTATGGAACTTGACGAGGGGTGATATCTATTCTCACTAGAGGGGTTCGAGGACGCGGTCGTGTCCTATTTCCCCTAAGGCTTAGACATTTCCCATCGGGAGCTGGGGGTCTGCCACGCTGGTATGACAACAGTGAAACTCGTCTGAGGTGTCCCCGTTGGGCGATTCAGTTGCCCAAATAATGGGAAAATGGTCGCACACATTTATGCTAAGGGTTGTACTTATACCACAATACATCCTTATGATCAGGCACTTCTTCCCCTGTAGATGGGGTTTGTTAGCCGGTAGATTCTCCGCGCTTTGGCTGGATTTTAGTTGTAATATTGATTTAGCTTTTCAGTGTTCCATGGTCGAGCAAATGGTTCCTAATTCAATTCTTCGAGGTCATATGCCCCATTACCCATTTTTGATTTAACGCAATATGGGCCTTCCTAGTTGGTCGCGAGCTTAGCTTCGCGCGAGTCCTTTTGATTTCTGCGTAGAACAAGGTTGCCTACCTGGAATTCTCTTTTGGTGATTCTATTTCGTAGCGTAATGAGTTTTTGTTTTTGTTTTAGGGATTCCTCTCAGAGAGCTGCCCTGACCGGACCTCCTCAACCAAGTCGAGTTCCTCTCTTAAAGCCTCGTCGTTGAGTTCTTCTTCTAAAGGGGACTTTGTGCGACGAGAAGGTTCTCTGATTTCCACGGGGATGACTGCCTTTGTTCCGTATGTCATCCGGAATGGGGTCTCCCTGGTAGTCGAGTGTGGGGTAGTCTGGTAGGCCCACAATACGTTGTGGAGTTCCTCGATCTACCTATTATTTGCCTCGCCTAGCCTTCGTCTAAGGCCCGTAGAATGAATTTGTTAGTGGCCTCGACCTGCACGTTTGTTTGGGGATGCTCGACAAATGCGAAGTGTTGTTTGTTTCCTGTCTTGGAGACAAAGTCCTGAAAATTCCTATCTGTGAACTGGGTGTTGTTGTACGTTATGAGGGATTATGGTATGTCGAATTTGGCCAAGTGTTTCTCTTATAAAAACGTAGAATGTTGAATGCGGTAATTCTGGTCAGGGCCTCGGCCTCTATCCAATTGGTAAAGTAATCGACGACCACAATCAAATACTTGTTTTGGAAAGAACCCGTCGTGAAGGTTCCAAGGATGTCCATGCCCTACTGCGTGAATGACTATGGTGACGACATTATTTTCAGAACATCGGGGGGTGCGATGTCTATATCCCGGCGATGTTGGCACTTTTCGCACCTCTTTACGTGTTCTTTGCGTCGTTCTGAATGGCTGGCCAGTAGTAACCTGATTGTAATGCTTTTTCGGGCCAAAGACCTGCCACCCAGATGTTTGGCATTAATCCCTTCGCCTATTTCATGTAGGATGTCAGATATGTTTTCCACCCCGACGCATTTTAGTAGTGGGATGGAGAACGCTTGGCGGTACATCTTGTCGTCCACAAGGACGTAGGAGGAAGCACAACATTTAGTGGCACTGGCTCCCATTGGAGGTAATAGAGTGACTGGATGTGAATACATGGATCTCCAAAGTATTATGAATGTTCCAGGATTGTTTGAAGCAAACACTAGAGTAAACCATTTTACATGGTCCAATAAGCACTCTATTGGGGCTATTTTTTCCAGAATTGATAGGATCTCGGGGAATGTGGATTGGTATAAAAAATAAAAGGATGAAACTTTTGTTGTGTAAGCTCCCAATATTTCAGACCATGCCCCTATAAAAACTGAGATATAGGAGCAAATTGTTCATAGAAAGTAGGTGTTTAGATTCCTCAATTGCATTATAAAGGAGCCTAACTATATGACCTTGATTAGAGACAATTGGCAGCTAGAGGCTCAAGGGACCCATATGCTTAAACTCTGGGACAAAGTTAAAGAGGTTGCAGCATATCTTGAGGCCTCTGGTCAGACAGTTTATTAATATCCAAGTCCATTTGAAGCAGACTAGACAAGACCTTACTCAAGCTCAAGAAATTCTTCAGCAAAACCCTTTTGATAGTGCTGATATGGAAAAAGTTAAACATGAAACTTACAAGTTAATCCATCTGAATCAAGTGGAGGAGAGTATCTTGATGCAAAAAGCAAAGGCAACCTGACTCAAGTTGGGTGACAACAATAATGCCTTCTTTCATGCCACAATGAGGGAGAATAATAAGCATAAAAGGTTGTATACTTTGTAGGCCATTGATGGGGATCTACTGAGTAGCAATGAAGATATAGAAAAAGAGATCCTAGGGCTGGACATTAATATGATCAGATAGGGAAAGATTATGCCCAGATAATTGGCCTAACAACTTATCAATCTTGTAAATCAGAAGGAAATTTGGAATGCTCTAAGACAAATTGGAGATACTAAGAGTCATGCTATTGATGGGTTTAATTCTCATTTTTTTCAAACAAGCTTGGTCCATAGTGAATAAAGATGTTCAGAATGTTGTGCTGGATTTCTTTGAGATAAGTATTATGTACAAAGCTGTTAATTGCGCTTTAGTGACTCTGATTCCAAAGAACCCTGAAGCTACTACTATCAAAGACAAGAGGCTTATCTCATGTTGTAGTACTTTATACCAGGTGATTTCAAAAATCTTGACTTGCAGGCTTGGTGGAGTGATTAGTTCTGTGGTGGAAGACTCTTAGTCTGCTTTTGTCCCCAACATAAATATTCAGGATAACATTATTTTGGCCTAGGAGTTAGTTAGATGTTATGGTAGAAAAAATGTTTCTCCAAGATGTATGGTGCAGATGGACATCTAGAAGGCCTATGAAACTGTTGATAGATGGATTTACAACATGTCATGGTGGAAATGGGGTTCCCTAACATATTCATTGGGTGGACTATGGCTTGTGTAATAACAATCTCATACAAGTTCTCAATCAATGGATCTCCTACTAGTTTTCTTAAAGCTCAAAGAGGGTTAAGACAAGGAGATCCAATCTCCCATATCCTCTTTGTGTTAATTATGAAGTATTCGCATTCAATCCTTATGAGCTTTGGCAACAATCCCAATTTTAATTACCATCCAAAATATGAGAAATTCAAAATAATTAATCTTTGCTTTTTTGATGACATATTGATGTTTTTAAGAGGTGATATTGTCTCTTTGAAGTCGATAATGGAAAAAAATGAGAGATTTTACAACATCAATTGGCCTTCACATCAGCAGTCCCAAAAGTAAACTTTACTTTGGGGGGTTAAAGATAAAGGGCAGAGACTTATACAGAGGTAAACATGTTTTGCTATTGGTTGTTTGCCATTCAAGTATTTGGGGGTCCCCTTGGATAGCAAAAAATTGATTGTTATCAACTGCCAGCCAGTGATTATTAAAATGATCTATAGGTTAAAGCACTGGTCCACAAGGCTTCTGGCGTATGCAGACAAGTTGCAGCTCATTGGTAGTGTCTTATTCTCTATTGCAAATTATTGGTTACAAATTTTTACTTTGCCTAATAAATTCTCCACCATATTGAGAGCCTTTGCAGAACATTTTTGTGGACATGAGGAAATATTCAGCGTAGAAAAGCACCTGTTTTCTAGGAATATGTTTGTGATCTAAGAAATGCTGGTGGGCTCAATCAGATTTTATTGGGAGATTGGAATAAAGCAACTTTTGGAAAACTATTGTGGAATATTTGGGCAAAGAAGGATAAGTTGTGGGTGCAATGGATTCACCATTACTATATGAAAAGTACAAAGTTTGAAGCATTCCAACCGGTTCCGAGTTGTTCATGGGTTGTGAAGGCTATTTTCAAATACAAAGAGGTGATTATCAACTCTGATTTGTGGAAAGAATTCCAAGAGCAGAACAAGTATAATACTCATAAAGTGTATCATTTTTTTAGAGGAGAGAAACCTATGGTCGAATGGAGGAAGGTATTTCATGGTAACTTGGTGAGACCTCGTGCAACTTTTACGTTGTGGATGATTTGTAATAAAAGGATTCTCATAAAGGACCACATGAGCTAGATAGGCATTACTAATGATAGAAAGTGTGTACTTTGTGATGGTGTAGAATCAATTATACACTTATTTTTTTAGTGTCACAATACCAACAATATATGGAAGAATATGTTGATCTGGATTAGTTTTGATCATTTACCAACGGCTTGGGATGACAAAATCAGTTGGATTATGCAAAATGCCAAAGGCAAAGGATGCAGGCGACAATCATTGAAGATGGCCTTAGCAGAAACCGTAAGTAAAATATCGATGGTAAGGAGCACAATGATTTTCCAAGGAGGGGCAAAAGAAGAGATCAATAGTCATGATATTCTTAATATGGTTTTGCATAGAGTGGGGCTCAATAGGAAACTAATGTTGTATTGCAATAAGCATTAGTTTGTGCTTTGTTTTGAGAGTTTTGTCTTTATGGGCCTGGATCGATTGATAGGCAAAAGAAGAGATCAATAGTCATGATATTATTAATATGGTTTTGGTAATAAAATATATCCTTTATTCCGAAAATAAATAAATAGTAAATAAATAAAAATATTTTATAAACTGTGACGGTTCACCCAAACTGTCATGACAACCGTCGCAGTCCAAGAATAAAGACAATTATGTGATAACTGTCGCAACTCAAGTGTCGTAAATCTCCTTTTTCTTGTAGTGTCATTATCCATGAATCATATGAATTTTCATAGAAATGGCATAACTATTATTAATATTCATTCATTGAACATCCATGGTATGTTAATTTTTGTTTGATCATCTACAACATTTTTGTATTGTGATTTGCTATTAATTGATGCTAAAATTTTGGGGTTTTATGATGGACAATGATATTGGATGATATTGCAAGTTAGAACTGGGTTTTTGAGAAGGAAACTGAGAATTTTAGCTTTGCGAGGTTTGATTTGAATCAAGGTTTTAGCATGATTTGAATCATAGGTCATAATTTCCAGAAAAACCTTCTGCATGGTTTGATTCGAGTTAGGAAAAAACCATGATTTGAATCATGAGAGGTATATTCATTCAAACCTTATTTTCATCATAACTTGAGCTTTGTAACTCGGATTGAGACGCGGTCAGTTGCATTAGAAAGCTAATACAAAGATTAATAACATAGTGAAACTCTTGTGTTCCTTTTCCACCCCAAAATAATAGTGGTGAGTTTAGAAATAAGAATGTGTTGTGTAACACCCCAAATTTCTTTCATGATTATCAACTGATCCCACCAACCAACACATGTATTCTAAACATGCTTTGTCCTCACTCACACACTTTTCGAGAAACTTACATCCAAATACTACTCAAAGTTAAACAATCTTAACTATGGAGTTCTTATTTGTTAGACTACTGAAAAGAAGATGCATCTTGTGGGTATAGGTAGTACCAATCAATCTTTATAAGCCTCTCTTCAACCACGCAGACCCATACCTGAACAACCTCATGATCCTCTCATTCTGATATGAATTCAGGAAACCACTCCCTGTCCCCTTCAGCTTCGGGTGTTATAACCACTTCCCGCCCTCTTCGGCCTCGGGTGTTACATGCCCACCAGCTTCCACTTTGTTTACCCCTAAACATATATTACTGGGAAATGTGTGATCTCATACCATTTGTAATTCCCCATACTACTTTAAGGATTATTGAATGACCATACAAACCAACATTTATGTTTTAAGCATGCTATGTCTTCACTCACACGTTTCCCGGGAAACCTCCCAAAATTCCATCCATCCAAATACTATTAAATGTCAAGCACGTTTAATTATGGAGTTCTTATTTGTTAGGTTATCGAAAAAAAATGTTCATCTTGTTAGACTATTGGAAAGAAGATGCATTTTGTTGGTATATTGGTGGGTGATGAGTGCTAAATTGTTGTGAATTTGAATGTGAATAATTAGCATTCATCAGCTTTATTCATTCGTTTTATACCAATAAACCTCAACTTTTGTGTACATTTTGCATAGTTTATGTTATATTGTATACATTGCATTATAATGTAAGTATCATTGATTTTGATTGATTTTATCTCATTTTTTGTAGTTATTCAATCAATTTTATTTATTCATTATCTTATAGAGCATTGAATAAGCTTTCCAACACTTCTGTCTGACCAGACTAAGAGAGCTATGCACGCGTTGAGCGAGATTTGCGAAGTCCAACCCCTATTTATTCACTTTTAGACAAATATTTAGGTTATGGTTTTGGGAATTTTTACACCTAACTCTATAAAAACATTCCTTTGGATAAAGAGGCTTAGAAACAACATTAAAGTGTATATCTTGAAGATCCGGAGTTGGATTTGCTTCAATTGGTGTTAACAAACCGAGATATTCTTGTTCATCTTATTTCTTCTCTTTGTCTCCTCTATTGTTGGTTTTTTTTTATGTAAGTTTATCTTGATTGTATGTATATTTATTAATCATTGTATAAGATCTATTTTACAAATTTTATCAATGTTATCTTTGATTTCAATATTTATCTTAATGAGTTTGGATTGCTATACACATATACGATTCAAACTCGATCTGAGATTAACATCTGTTAGATTCTAAACTCTAGACATAGATTTAGTTCTAATATTCACATGGGTATCAGTTCTTAATGATTTGTGATGTTGAGTGTGTGAAACATCATCGATGAGACAATACATTTGTTCTCTCAAATTTGTGTTAGACATAACCTCTGTTATGGGTGATATGTGAGGATATTGACGAGTGATTTAGGTTGTGTGTAACTAATTGATAGATTTTTTAGTACCTGATGGGTAAGATGAAATCTAATCCCGACGTTTTCTCTCATCTCTAAAGAATATATTTTTTACTTGTTCATATGTTTTACTTTCTGCATTTTACACTTTAAAACCATTCAAACCAAACTTAGAAATGTAGATATTATTGAAAGACATTTGAACCCTCACACTGATCCTTGTGGAGACGACAAATCCCAAAATTCTTCGACAGTTGGGTTATACTTTTAGGACTTACTATGCCCCCGATAAAATAAATGGGTCTGAAGTTGTGTCTTATAATTTGTTAGGTTGTCGAAAAGAAGACGCATATTAGTGAGATATTACAACACACTTATTTTATTGAATAATTGTATGTGTCATTATCCATGTTATTATTATTTTTATATTTATCCTATCTATTATAAGTATGTTCTAAAGATACCTATTGAATATGAGTCAAATGCATTCTTATGTAGAACTTCCAAGACAAAATATCATTCATAGTCTCCCATAAAACTTGGATTTTATGTTTCATGTTATTCAAATTTTGAATTTTTATTGAAGTAGATTTTATTCCAAAAATTTAATTTTAATTTTATTAAAACATATTCGAGTCAATTTTTTTTATTAAAACAAATTTTTAGTTTTGTAAAATTGAAGTTTTCTACAAATGGTGTTACTTTTTCCATCCCATGGGGGGGTGAAGAACCACCATTTGAAAACCCTAATTTGTCATTCCCATACTTCAGAAGTACATATTCGGACGCACTAAATCACACAAAAAAGATGTTGCAAGTGATACAACCTTTTTTGGGTCAAAAACCAGTCCAAAGATGCATATTCGTATTAGTGAAAGGGTTAAGTCAGAAATGGATTTTTGTAATAACCCTTGATGGTGTATTTATTCCCTAAAGGTGTATCTATTCACAACTCAGAGACAATTTCAAAGATGCATTTTCGAAATTGTCAAGCGGGAAATTGAATAAAATACCACCTTGCATGTTCTTCTTTCTCATGATCAAAGACTTTTCTATCAAAACCCTTAAAAAACATCCTTCCATTTTCAATCAAATTTTGCACTCCAAAATATCACTCTTGTGTTTTATCACATCAAAAAGAGCAAAAAAATCATTAATTCATGATAATGTATATGTATTTCCTTCCTCATTCCTGGTTTTAATCTGGTTTTGCTGTCAAAAAATGAATGTAGAGTTTGGATATACACATTCAAATTATGTTGCATGAGTTCTGAATATGCATTTCCAGATTGTTTTAAAGTTGTAATTTAAATATTAAATTTGTTTTTTCATGTTATGATTGTTCATATATATGGTTGACCCTGATACTTTTCCCAAAGCTAATGTATTTATGGATATTAACACGAGTGAAGTGGAAGGTAGTGTTAAACCAGGTGATGTCAAAGATGACATTAAACTAGTTGATGTCATGGTAGATGTTAAGCTGGTTGAAGTTGAGGTAGATGTTCACAAATAATTCACATGTAAACGCGAGTTTGCTATTCATGAACATATGCTCTAATGGACCCGCACATATGTCGATGTTGTAATCGAGAGGTCTGATAATGGTTCTGATATAAGACATACATTTGTAACAATGAGATGCGAAATAAGTGGTAAGTACCAACAACCTATTTGGAAGTTGAAATGGGATGACACCGAATCGAGAAAGTGTGAGTGCCCATTTAATATGTGTTGATACCTTAAGGTGAATATTACATGGAAATTTAATGTGGTTTCTGGTACACATAATCATAAATTGTGTCACAAGTTAGTCTGTCATCCATTATATGTCACATGATAGTTCAAAGTGTGGTCATACATTTAGGAAGACGTACAATTTTCCATGTGCTTATTTAATTACAAAGAAAATGAATCTTGTTATACCAATACATATGGATGAGATTTACACTCACTAGAAAAAGCTCTGGTTTGATGGTGATAGTGTGATGAAGGATGATAAGCCAAATATATCTATCATGACTGAATGGAAAGTGTTCCAAGAAGGATTTGTGAAAACAGATGACAACATGAAGTTGCACATCAAAGAGAAACCGATGAAGATTTCCTATCAAGAAACCACAAATTTGAAACCACCCTTAGAACCAGTTAAAACATAGGGTGTCCCTATAAAGGTTTTAACATGATTGGAATCATAGGTCACAATTTCCAGAAAAACCTTCTGCATGGTTTGATTCGAGTTAGGAAAAAAATTATGATTTGAATCATGATAGACATATTTCATTCAAACCTTATTTTCATTATAGCTTGAGATATGTAACTCGGATTGAGACACAGTCAGTTGCATTAGAAAGATAATGCAAAGATTAATGACATAGTGAAACTTTTGTGTTCCTTTTCTACCCCAAAATAACAGTGGTGAGTTTAGAAATAAGGACGTGTCGTGTAACGCTCTAAATTGCTTTCAGGATTATCGATTGATCCCACCAACCAACACATGTATTTTCATCATGCTTTGTCCTTACTCACACACTTTTTGGGGAACTTCCATCCAAATACTACTCAAATTTAAGCAAGCTTAACAATGGAGTTCTTATTTGTTAGGCTATTGAAAAGAAGATGAATTTTGTTGGTATAGGTAGTACCAATCAATCTTTATAAGCCTTCCTTCAACCACGCATACCCATACCTGAACAACCTCATGATCCACACATTCTGATATGATTTAAGGCAATCGCTCCACTGTCCTTTTCGGCCTCGGGTGTTACAACCATTTCCCGCCCTCTTCGACCTCGGGTGTTACATGCCCACCAACTTCCGCTTTGTTCACTCCTAAACCATATATTACTGAGAAATATGTGATCTCATACCACTTGTAATGCCCTATACTACTTTAAGAAATATCGAATGACCATACAAACCAACATGGGTGTTTTCAACATGTTATGTCTTCACTCACACGTTTCCCGGGAAACCTCCCAAAATTTCACCCATCAAAATACTATTACATGTCAAACACATTTAATTATGGAGTTCTTATTTGTTTGGTTACCGAAAAGAATATTCATCTTGTTAGACTATTGGAAAGAAGATGCATCTTGTTGGTATATTGGTGGGTGATGAGTGATAAATTTTTGTGAGTTTGAATGTTAATAATTAGAACTAATCGACTTTATTCATTCGTTTTATACCAATAAACCTCAACTTTTGTGTACATTTTGTATAGTTTATGTTATAGTGTATAACGTGCATTATCATGTAAGTATCATTGAGTTTGATTAATTTTATCTCTTTTTTTTTGTAGTTATTCAATCAATTTTATTATTCATTATCTTATAGAGCATTGAATAAGCTTTCCTATACTTTTGACTGCGGTTTGTAAGTTATAGCCAAAACAATAAACTTTTTTTATCAGACTGGATTAAGCGAGCTCTGCATGCGCTGAGCGGGATTCGCGATGTCCAACCCTAATATATTCACTTTTAGACAAATATTTAGGTTATGATTTTGGGGATTTTTACACCCAACTCCATAAAAACATTCCTTTAGATAAAGAGGCTTAGAAACAACATTAAATTATATATCTTGATGATCCGGAGTTGGATTTGCTTCAATAGGCATTGACTAACCGAGATATTCTTGTTCATCTTCTTTCTTCTCTTTGTCTCCTCTATTGTTTTTTTTT
The DNA here is from genome assembly GCA_963966055.1 of Lathyrus aphaca. Taxonomy (NCBI): domain Eukaryota; kingdom Viridiplantae; phylum Streptophyta; class Magnoliopsida; order Fabales; family Fabaceae; genus Lathyrus; species Lathyrus aphaca. Next base: position 108,548,484 of record OZ014524.1, on the reverse strand, counting down.
TATTATGTAAGTTTATCTTGATTTTATGTATATTTATTAATCATTGTATAAGATATATTTTATAAATCTTTATCGATGTTATCTTTGATTTCAATATTTATCTTAATGAGTTTGGATTGCTATAAACATATACAGTTCAAACTCGATCTAAGATTAACATTTGTTAGATTCTAAACTCTAGACATAGATTTAGTTCTAATTTTTACATGGGTATCAGTTCTTAATAATCTGTGATGTTAAGCTGCGTGAAACATCACCGATGAGACAATACAGTTCTCTCAACTCTGCGTTAGACATAACCTCTGTTGTGGGTGATACGTGAGGATATTGACGAGTGATTTAGGTTGCGTGCAACTGATTGATAGATTTTTTAGTACTTGATGGTAAAATGAAATCCAATCCTGACGAGTTATCTCCTCTCTAAAGAATATATTCTTTACTTGTTCATATGTTTTACTTTCCGTATTTTACACTTTAAAACCATTCAAACCAAGCTTAGAAACATAGATATTATTGAAAAACATTTGATCCCTCGCACCGATCCTTGTGGAGACGACAAATACCAAAATTATTCGACAGTGGGGTTATACTTTTAGGACTTACTATGCCCCCAAGAAAATAAATGGGGCTGAAGTTGTGTCTCATAATTTGTTAGGTTGTCGAAAAGAAGACGCATATTAGTGAGATATTACAACACACTTATTTTATTGATTAATTGTATGTGTCAATATCCATGTTATTTTTTATTTTATTTTATTTGATATTTATCCTATCAGTTATAAGTATGTTCTACAGATACCTATTGAATATTAGTCAAATGCATTCTTATGTAGAACTTCCAAGACAAAATATCATTCATAGTCTCCCATAAAACATGGATTTTATGTTTTATGTAATTCAAAATTTGAATTTTTATTGAAGTAGATTTCATTCCAAAAATAATAATTTTAATTTTATTAAAACATATTCGACTAAAGTTTTTTTATTATTATTTTTTTAGTTTTGTAAAATTGAAGTTTTCTATGAATGAGGTTACTTTTTCCATCCCATGGGGATGAAGAACCACCATTTGAAAACCCTAATTTGCCATTCCTATAATTCAAAAGTACATATCCGGACGCACTAAATCACACAAAAAAGATGTTGCAAGTGATACACCCTTTTTTTGGGTCAAAAACCTGTAAAAAAGATTCATCTTCGAATTAATGAAAAGGTTTTGTCGGAAATGGATTTTCGTAATAACCCTTGATAGTGTATTTATTCCCTAAAGGTGTATTTATTCACAACTCAGTGGCAATTTCAGAGATGCTTTTTCGAAATTGGCAAGCGGGAAATTGAATAAAATATCACCTTGCATGTCATTCTTTCTCATGATTAAGGACTTTTCTATCAAAACCCTTAAAAAACATCCTTCCATTTTCAATTAACTTTTGCACTCCAAAATATCATTATTGTTTTTTATCACATCAAAAAGAGAAAAAAAAATCATTGATTTATGATAATGTACATGTATTTCCTTTCTCATTCTTGGTTTTAATCTGATTTTGCTGTAAAAAAATGAATGTAAAGTCTGGATATACACATTCAAATTATGTTGCATGTGTTTTGGATATGCATTTCCGAATTGTTCTAAAGTTGAAATTTGAATATGTGTGGATACCTTAAGGTGTATAATACATGGAAATTTAATGTGGTTTCTGGTATACATAATCATGACTTGTGTCATAAGTTAGTCTGTCATCCCATTGTATGTCACATGTTAGTTCAAAGTGTGGTCATACATTTAGGAAGACGTACAATTTTTCACGTGCTTATTTAATCACAGAGAAAATGAAGCTTGCTATACCGATACATATGGATGAGATTTACACTCATTGAAAAAAAGGCTCTGGTTTGATGGTGATAGTGTGACGAAGGATGATAAGCTAAATATATCTACCATGACTGAATGGAAAGTGATCCAAGAAGGATTTGTGAAAACAAATGACAACATGAAGTTGCACATCAAAGAGAAATCGAGGAAGATTGCCTATCAAGAAACCACAAATTTGAAACCACCTTTATAACCAGATAATAGATAGGGTGATCCTATAAAGGTCATATCGACACAAAGTGATAATTCTACAAAGCGATCTCTTTCATACTTTGAACATGTCGATCCATTTTTTTGGAATCTCTAACTCATACATCTCAAATAATTGTTTTCAAGGTTTAAAGATGCATTAGGAATTACACACATCGCTATACCGGAAAAAAGAATATTTCGATGCAATTCACGATGCTCTTATTACTTGTGTTAGCGGTCCGACACCTATGGAAAAATAGACGTGCTTCCATGAAATGAGTCATCTTATAGCAAATTCTTATAATATGATGTGTATTTATATGATAATATATGATTTTTCAGAAACACTTTTTCCTCTTCGGAGTCGCCCATTTCATTTCAAAATCCACTTAGACATATCATGTGTATTGTCTGACTTTCATAATCACTATATTTTATTCTATTTTATTTGAAACCAGAGTGTCATATACTAAATACATCACCCGAGTGGACGACACATTCCACAAAAGAGGCTTAAACTTGACCAAATCACTTTTTTAGAAAGGATGAAAGAGTTCACTGAGTTGAGCGAGATTGAGTGTGAATCAAATAATAAAAAGTCAAAGGCGACACCACCCATAAAAATTGATTTAGGCGGTGACATAAATTTTGATGCCTTTTAGTTTTTATCTAACTATGTATTTAAGTGGTGACTCATATTTTATATGTACTGTTGACATCAATGTAATTTTGATACAATTTGATGCATATGTAACATATATTCAACATTTATTGTATAAAAATTGAGAGTTAGTTAAGAAAAAGTCTCAAACTATTAACAACTTTGTCCTTGTATAAAATATATTTTGATCGTACTTGAGATCAGAATCTCTGATGGCTGCTGACGTGGATTCCAAGATCTGCTCGAATGCCGAGGAGAACGAGGGGGTGTACCTGCAAGGTACTCCGATGCCAAAGTCAGAACAGGCACAAGAGATAGCAAGTACAAGTAAGAACGTTTAGGGATGAATATTTGATACCTGACCCCCTCAAATGAGAGGATTTATATAGAGAGCCTCCAGCGCATGGCTAACGGTTCCTATTTTAGAGTCTGGATCGCGAATCCCCCAAAAATAGGTAATTGCTAGAAACTAATCGTCGAACGAGCATCTTGGTCGTGAGGACGATGCGCCGGTCACAAGATCCTCCGAGTAGGAACTGACCAGGCCGAATCTGGGTAGTCTCTGCAGTTGTCGAGCAGAGACCAGGAACGAGGAGGGTGGAACGACCACGAATACTATGGGTCCCCTGGACCTTGGGTCATTGGACCGTTTCATGAGGCAGAGAGGATTGAGTCATACCTAGTCGTTGATCTAGTCTAGAACATATTCTATATGAATAATGAGTCTATGGGGCGACTCCAGAGATGTACTTCCGAATTAGCCCATTTTAATTGCAAAAACCACCAAACAAGGGGTAATTCAGAAATGTTTACAAAAACACACCACATCCGGATGAATACATATTGCAATCTTGTATTTGTGTATTTCAATGGCGCATAACCCCAAACTTTATTTTGGGGTCATCAAAGACACACTTATCTTTATCTTCGATCTAAAATCCAAATTAAATAATCTCTTACGGTAACCAGATATTCGAAGAGTTGTCAAACTCGAGTACCGTTCACCATCGATTGACAACAAATGAAATATACAATTAAACAAATTTGAGTCGAGGACATATGATGATTTAAAGATTATATGGAGCAGGGCCGACCCGAACAATTTAGAGGCCCTATTTATTTTTAAAAATAGGCCTAATTTTTTTAAAAAATATATAATTTTAATAATTAAAAAGCTAAGATATATTACTGCGTCCAAATCGAGGGTGACCCCTCAACGATGGGGGTGTACAGAGTAACCCCTCATACGAATATCCATTTTCAACTGTACTTGTAATGTGTGGGCCGGGCCATCAAAGCCCATCGGGTAATCATTCGGAGAGGAACGATCCAAGTGAGTTTAGCGGCCAAATCGGCGACGAGACCGCGACCACGTAACCCTACTCATCAGCCTTTTTCTTCTGCTTCTGGTTAGAGACAGTGCAATCGCTGCGTGTACCTTTCTTCTTCCTAGCCTTCACTACCATTGACATATTCGCCCATAGCCACCACCCTTCTTCGCTTCCATCTCACTCACGCTCAACACAAACGGTATCCGTCATGTTTTTCTCTATAATATAAACCCTAAATTGAATCAATGCTTCAATTTCAATGTTTCTGATGAATTGATTTTGATTTTGTGTTCAGATGGATAGATATCAGAGGGTGGAGAAGCCCAAAGAAGATGCTCCTATTAACGAGAATGAAATTCGCATTACTACTCAAGGAAGGATGAGGAACTATATCACATATGCTACCACTCTTTTTCAAGTCAGTAATAACTTATGCATTGTTATTAGATGATAATAATTGTTTTAATTATTGCACATTCACATTGATTTTGATTGCTCTTCAATTGAAGTAGGTTATAAATGATTTAAATTTGGGATTTCAAATGTTGTTTTAAATGCTTATAAAGGGTGTAACTTTTAAGGTTTAGGTTTTAGTGTAACCCCTTTGAAAATTAATTGTGCTGACAACTCAGAATGGAGTGTCTAGAATGACTCCATTCAATTCAACAATACAAACTAAAATCAAAGGACATCATCAAACACGAGAAAAACTATAGCCTTAAAACGTGTGAATTGAAAATGAATATAAGGTAAAAACGAATATACTGAAACTATTGATGTAAGGAATTTCTTGAAAAACATGTCTGATGGAAGAGAGAAAAATCAGAGAACTACGGATAGAATGTAGGTTTGGAGATGGTAATAATTATCTAACATGTCATATCATAATTGGGGGGGAAATATTTCTTCTCAACTAATCCTCCCCACATCCAATAATATTAGGCTAGGTGGTTAATATGGTGAGTGGCCGCAACAATGGATTGAGGATAGGATCTAATACTTTTAGGCTTTGTTTGGGAGTTTGAAGGGGAAGAGAGGGGAGGGCCTCAGGAGGGAGATGATTAGAAAGAAAAATAGATTATCTTTAACTTTTTTTGAAAGAGAGCTTTTGTATTGAATGATATATGAACACATATTATTTATGTACTTTTAATATTTAGATTATTATTACAACAGAGACAAGGCCTGTTTATTAGGCCATCATATTCTCAGAGTCATGGCAGCAAATCAAGGCGGACTAGAAAAGGCCTGTTTAGTGGTTTTAGGCTCAGCATGAGGAAAAAGCGAGATATGGTGGAATTTTGAACATGTATTACCATCCTTAGATCTGGTTTGCATGGGATGGGTGCTGATGGGGAGGGGTTTGACCCTCGAGCATGGATGAGGACAAGCAAAGGGAGAAAGAGATAAAGTTGAAAGGACACAATGGTGGGTGTGACAGTAAGTGTGTAGGTGGAGGTGAGAGAGTGGTAAGTGAGGGATTAAGAGCGGGAGAAATGTGAGAATTGGGACTGTCAGGTTGAGAGGTGTGAGTGTTAAGCGGAGGTGTAACAATGGGGGTCCTTAGGTATATAGTTGAAATAGAGGCAGGAATATAACTGGACTGTGAGTTTGGATTAGGAGTCAAGGTAGAAAGGTTTGAAAAGATCAGGATAGGGCAACTTGTGTTCGTTTGAGATGTAGAGTTTACATAAGAGGCAAGGCACTTATCACCTTTGTGGGAGATTTAGTATCCTTAAACGTCACTTGTGGGAAAAACCAACTCCATATGAGTGTTGTCAATTGGAGATGGCGGAAAATATCAGTTTATTCAAATTCCGCTATAGGCGCTATTTCTTGAGCCATGTGTCCTTGAGTCTACATGAAAAATGAAACTGACATTCATTTTGAAAGACTTTTTTTTTGTTAAAGGCACACTCATTGTGAAATAAAGGGAGTACTAAATAGCGTATTACTATTACAGAACAATAAAGATATGTTCAAACTCTGCTATGCAATAGCTACTACTGTTTAGCACTTCCTTATTTTCACTTCCTTATTTTCACTTTTACCCAATTTTCTCTATATTTTTCTTCTTTCCTTGGTTAATGTTTACTCAATCATTTTACAATGGTTTATGCTGGTTTTAGGACTCTTCTCTTATATTTTGTTTGGTGTGATCCATTCCATACATGCTAGTATCAATTTATCTATAATCAATCAGCTGTCCCCTCTGCTCTTTTTTAATTGTTTTTACGGTTATTTACACATATCAAGAAAATCAATCAGTTGTTACGTTTGATGTTACTATTTGTCTCTTTCCTATAACACCCTTTACTATTTTTTTTACTCATTCCACTCATTTCTCTCTATTCAGTAAGTAGTTACGGGTATGGTTGACAAAGCCAAAGTTATTTTTGTGCTGAATTTTGAAAATGACAAATTTTAATGTTGCGCTACATTTGTTTTCCTTAGGAGAAAGGATCTGATGATATTGTTCTTAAAGCAATGGGACGTGCAATAAATAAGACTGTAATGATTACCGAGCTAATAAAGGTTGGAGGCTCGGAATCTCTATGTAGTACATTGGTTGGCATTTTTGGTTATCTTAATATTCTGATGGTTCTTTCTACTGTTTTCAGAGAAGGATTGTTGGTCTGCACCAAAACACTCAAATTGGATCAACTGATATAACAGACACATGGGAACCACTAGAAGAAGGCCTTCTTCCGTAAGGCTTATTGTCTTATCAATGCTACCCTATTAAATAATTTATGTATGCATGTGGTGATTTTTTGTTCTTGTGTTTTACTTGCCCAGTTTGGAAACTACTCGTCACGTTTCAATGATCACAATTACTTTGTCAAAGAAAGAGTTGGATACATCCTCCACAGGGTATGAACTTTCATGATATTGTATGACATGTATCTCTAAATTATGTTTAATACTTTATCTTTTGACATGCTTAGTTATTTGTGAAGCAAGCTGCTTGATCACTAGTAAAGATTGGACTAGTTAGTCTCTTTCATAAACTACGAACTTTATGATATAGTCCAGTTGGACTCATTATTAGTGTTTGCCCGTTCTCTATTGCTAAATTACTTGCACAAAGTATATTTTGTTTTAATAATCATTACAGCTATAGTCTGCTAAGCATTTTCCCCTTGTATTGTGCTTCTTTAAGTTTCTGGATCACTGCAAAGTGCTAAATATATAGTAGCTTCCACAGCGTCGCTTTGTCTTTGCTATCATGCTATAGATGTTCGGAATAATTTTTACTATTTTATTGTCACAAGCTTTAGATGGCTTACTGAATCCAAAATGAGAAAGGACTAATGCTTTACTGAAGTACGTGTGAATAAATAATGTAAAATATTCATGAGGTTTGAACTTCTTTTTTCTATCATAACTCCCAGTTTCTAGAAAACTAAACACAGTGTTGTCTTACATTTTATCCGAAATTTTCCCTATCTAGTTAAATACTTACCAAGTGTTGTTGTATATTTTATTTTAGAAACAAAGCGGGTCTGTATAAGTTCATAAAAATTTACTTGACATCCATCCTTTAGCATGTGATTTTTAATTTGTACATGGTTTTTCAAATACTTCATTGAGGAAGTGGAACATGTTAGACCATTAACGGCTTAGCTTCAAGGAGTATGGTAAATACTATGCCTTCTGGGCTGCTGTATTTATTGTTACCTTAGTTTGATGTAGACTAATGGAAGTGTATCAGTTTGTGGTGTTTAGATTTTTTGCTTTTCTAAATGTTGACTCCCTCTAATGGATGCATTCCTAAAAATAATTAAATATACAACTCTGCAACTGCAAGTATTAGGGTTCAGTCATGATTTACAGTTACACAAGTCTCAGTCTGGTTGTCTTTCCCACTATACTTGAAAAGTCTGTTGGTTTTATTTTATCGTATTCTCTGATGGCATGATCTAAGTTATTTTTCCTCATGCAGATATCAACCCCCTCTTCCAGCTGATCAAGTAAAACCTTTAAATGAATATGAAGAGGAAGGAGGTGAGTTTATAGTTTTTTCTTTGATATTTCAAAGTGTGAAAGGTTATGATCATTATGACATGTTTAATTGTTTACAATATTTTTGTTACAGAAGGCTCGCCAAGGATGCGAGGAAGGGGCAGGGGGCGTGGAAGGGGCAGGGGAAGAGGTAGAGGTATGACTGAGTACTCAGTTTCACTTATTTAACTGCAATTGGATGCAGTATGGATCATATAGAATGATCAGAAATTCCTTTTTGAGCCCTTTTATCGTTTCTTTTAAAACTCAATCTTATTTCTACACAATTAATTCTTTATAGGAATGTACAACGCGGGTATGGAATATGGCGATGGTTGGGATGGTGGACGGGGCTATGGTGGCAGAGGACGTGGCCGTGCATGGGGTCGTGCTTTCCGGGGACGAGGACGAGGCTATGGTGCCCAGCCGGTTGGATATTACGACAATGGTGAATATGATGCACCACCTGCGCCACGCGGTAAGCATGCGAGTTCACCAAATTCAGGCTTCTGCATATGAATAAGTTCTTATGAATAAATGTATAATCAAATGAAGTTTGATCAATACCAGTTATCTCGTACCATACTGATAGATTTCTTTATTTCAGTCGAGTCAAGTATTCTGCTGTTTGCCTATTGTTTGAATAATTCTTTTTTGCATTTTCTTCCAAAACTTAAGTGGATGTTGTACTAAATTTTTTATGATTTGCAGGCCGAGGGCGTGGAAGGGGAAGAGGCCGTGGACGTGATTTTGATGCAGGCAATGGAGCAGCTGCTTGATACATGGGTGTTGGTTGTGTCATTTATATGGTCCGTTAGAAGAGAGTTGCCTCTCTGCTTAGTTATTTGTTAGATTTTTATTTTGGTATTATTTGAAGCGCTAAGTGTTTCAGCCATGTTCCTGCAGTTTTGTTTTTGTATTCTTTCCCTTGTAAGTTCGCAGGTTGAGATAGGGGTGGCCTTAAACATGGTTCTGTTCAAAAACTAGACCGTCTTGGTCTAGTGTATTCAACTCTGTTTAGTGATAGTTTCAGTTAGTTGTCCTATTTACACACTTGAATCCCAATTTGTTGTAATTTGACATTGCTCCACATATTAAACTTAAAATGAATTTTTACACTTGGAAGGTAATCAGAATCGGCCTAGAGGCCGGATTTCTTACAAGTTTAGAGGACTTGAAAAACCAGGCTATCACAGAATTGGAAAAAACTCGGAAAGTTGAAAATTGATGACAATCAGCAGTTGAATTGCTCCTTTCTAGCTTTGAATTACTTATTTGCAACAAACTAATCGATTGTGATAAAGCTTCCATATTTGTCTTGGTTTCTTTTGGTTGCCAAAGCAAGGGGAAAATTATGTTTGATTGATCCTTCTTCTGCATCACCCCACCCGCAACTTTCCTGCAACTCAACTCATTTATTACGAGGTTTTAGATGATGACCGGCTATTATTAAATTGTAATTCCTTGTATTGAAGCAGCTTGTTCGACAGAAAGAAAAATTTGATTTAATCTAGATTAGATTTAATTCAAAATTAATATTTTGGGTTTTTATAGTTTTGGGTTTTGTCTTGAGATGCAAACAAATCTAATTCTATAAATAGGGAGTTTCCCTCATTGTAAGAATGTCCAACCATTTGTGGGCAACAACATTCATCGTTTTCAATTTTCTCAAGAACCCTAATTTTCTTCTCTATTTTTTCTTCTTCTTTCTTTTAACGTTTCTACTGTGTGATTGCCACGGAATTTTCATAGGTTTTGGGAGATTTTCAACATCTGCTATCAGAGAGGGAAAGAGATTCAGATTCAGGGGAGATTCAAGATTCAAGGGAAACAGATTCAAGGGCAAGAACGCGATGACGATGAATCATCCAAATAGGCATTTTCTGACGAGTGTTCTGATTCTCAAGAAAGATAACTATGAGAATTGGTGCAAGCATATGAAGGTTGTTGCAGAGAACGTAACGAAAGAGGAAAAGGCCGCGTACAAAGAATTGAAGAAGAAAGATTATAAAGCTCTTTTTATAATCCATCAATGTGTTGTCCGGATAACTTTGAAAAAATTAGTGATGTTGATTCTGCAAAAGAAGCATGTGAAATTCTTGAGAAGTCTTTTGGAGGCGCGGAGAAGGTGAAAGAGGTGAGGTTACAAACTCACAAAAGAGCTTATGAATTGCTTTAGATGGAAGACAATGAAAGCATAGCAGATTTCTTCACAAGAGTTACAAAACTTGTGAATCAAATCAAAGTATGTGGAGAAGTACTGACGACGAAAGCAGTAGTCTCAAAGATTTTGAGATCGTTGGCTCCAAAGTTTGACCATGTGGTAGTAGCCATAGAAGAATCAAAAGATTTGTCGAAGATGACTAAAGAAGAGCTTCAAGGGACACTTGAATCTCATGAACAAAGAATGACTGAAAGAGCAGCAAGCAAGTAGATGTGGCTTTGCAGGCGCAATCTACAAGAGATAGGAAAGACAAAGGAACGATGTTCGACAACAAAGGCAGGGGTGGCTATAACAATTCGACTAGTCAAAATCAGCAAGAAGCAAACTGGTCAAATCAGAGAAAACCCTGAAACCAAAGCAACCAAAGAGGTGGTGTTGCAGGTAGAGGAATGGGTGGTGGTCGAAAGCCAGACAAGAGTCACATTCAGTGTTTCAATTGTCAGAAATATGGTCACTATTTTGGCGGTTGTCCAGAAAATCAAAAGTATCAAGATTCTGATGCTAAGTTGGCCAAACATGAAGAAGAATAGATGTTGCTGATGGTCACAACAAGAGATGAAGAGAGATTCTAAGATCAATGGTACTTGGACTCAGGATGCTCATCACACATGACTGGTAGGAAAGATTGGTTTGTCAACATGAAACCTTCAATGAAGAACACGGTGAAATTCGCAAATGACAATACTCTAGCAGCTGAAGGTATTGGTAATGTTCTAATTAAGAGGAAGGATGTAAAGAGGTCAGTAATTTCCAACGTTTTGTACATACTAGGCATGAAAAGCAATTTGCTCAGTATAGGGCAGCTGGTCGAAAAGAACTACAAGGTGTCGGTCGAAGACAAGGTAATGAGAGTCGTCGATGCAGGTGGTAGGTTGATCTTGAAGGCTCCAATGTCTCAAAATAGAACCTTCAAGATCGAACTAAATGTGATGGAGCATAAGTGCTTGCAAGTGCAGCTAGCAAAGATTAATGGTTATGGCACTATAGACTTGGTCATCTAAATTTCAAAGACATCAGAGATTTGAAGAGAAGAAATATGGTTTCAGGATTGCCAGAAATTGACATCCCAGACGAAGTGTGTGAAGAATGTGTTCATTCGAAACAACATAAGAGTAGCTTCAGCAAGGATACATGAAGCAGGTCAAAGGCAATTCTTGAAGTTATATACTCTGATGTATGTGGTCATATCCAGGTGGATTCAATTGGAGGTAATAGATACTTTGTCATTTTCATAGATGATTTCAGTCGAAAATTGTGGACTTACTTGATCAAGAATAAAAGTGAAGTGATCGATGTATTTGTCAAGTTTAAATATATGGTCGAAAGACAAAGTGGTCGAAAGCTCAAGACTTTGAGGACTGATGGTGGTGGAGAGTATGTGTCACATTATGTGTAAAAGAAGAGATTGTGTATGAGGTGGTGCCACCCTACACTCCACAGCAGAATGAAATTGCAGAAAGGAAGAATCGAACCATCATGAACATGGTAAGAAGTATGTTGAATGACAAACAACTATCCAAAGAACTATGGGGAGAAGCTGTGTCGATTGCAACATATATATTAAACATATGTCTGACTAAGAAGCTAGAAGGAGTTACGTCATAAGAGAGTTGGTCTGGTGTCAAGCCTAGCTTGAGTCATCTGAAGGTGTTTGAATCTATAGCATATATACATGGGCCAGATCAGTTGAGAATGAAGCTTGATGACAAGTCTAGTCAAATGATTCTGAGAGGATATCATTCGACTGGAGGTTACAAGTTGTTCGAACCAGTAAACAAACAGGTTGTGATCAGCAGGGACGTGATCATAGATGAGCTTAAAGAATGAGATTTGACTGAAAATATCAAGAAATATTCAGTTTTTAAACAATTTTGGTCCCCCTAACCCACTTATCACCTAAAACACGCTAATGTGACAATTTTTTTTAATACGTGGCAATTTAATGCTTCCATGGCAAAGTTCTGACGTGTTTAATTTATTGCCAAGTCATTTTTACAAATTTAAAACAAAATAAAAAAAATTATTAAATGGTTATTTATATTAATAATCATCTAAGTCTTCTTCCTCAAACATGTAATACAGTCGAACAAATTTATTCATCTCTTTTCCATCTCAGTTTTCATCTCATCTTCTTCGCCTCTTGTTTTCATCCTTCTGTCTCTTAATCGTTGAAATTTATGTGTTCTGATTCCGTTGAAATTTCATGTTCTTCATCTCATTCAAGGAGGAGGAGAATCTAATGCTATTGTTGATTGGATTCACCACTTCCTACTGCGTGGACATCTGAGAATCCATGAAGGAGGTTTTATGGTTGCGAGTTATTCAAGGTATGTATAAAACCCTAACTTTTATTCTGAATATTTTTTGTTAATTGCTTGCTTAAATCTACCTTTTCATATGTTTCATTCAGTTACAAGGGAAGAAATGTTGTTCTTTTTTTGATTGGTACGATGACAAAATTCCGGAACGGTCAAAGGAAGTGATTAACTCGCTGTTAAAGAAGGTCAATGAGTTGAAGAAGAAAGATAGTCTAATAAGGAAGAGTGACGATGACACGAAAAAGAAGAACAAGTTGTTGATGATTTTGTTGGTTGTATCTTGGGTTTGTATCATCATGTTAATCACAAAAGTACATGTCTAGGTTAAGATGCCAGTGTTGTAGAATTGAGGTTAATGAATGAATTTGATGTTATAAGGTTATTTTGTATGTTCTAGTTTAATTCCAAAAGTACTAATGTTGTAAGGTTATTTTGTAAGTTATTCCAAAAGTACTAATGAATGAAAGATGTTCTGGTTTAATTTGTTACCTTGATTTTACCATGTTATTTTGATTCCAAAAGTACTAAGGTTATTTTGATTTTGGTTCAATTCTGGTTTCTTGTTTAATTCTGAAAGATGTTATGATAATTACTAAGGTTATTTTGTTACTTTGAGATAAGTTATTGTTACACAAAAAGACTTGTAATATATAGCTGAGATGAGGATTACACAAAGTAATGCACCAAAAAGTATCTTACATGGCTTCTGATAACATCTTACATTGCATAAAGGTTACACCAAAACGTAATGCACACTACATAGCAGTATTAACTAAAAAAGTACATTAAAGTTAGGTATTTGGTGCTTGTGATCCCTAAGTCAACACGATTGGTGTTTCTTTTGTCAGACCTTCCTTTGTCCAACTTAAGGGTTTAAGTTTGAAATTAGGAATTGCCATTTCAAACCTAATTCATAATAAAATCAAACAATAACAACAAAGTTAGGGATTTGGGATTTCAATTTAGGGTTAACAAACAACAATGAAAACGATGAAGACGATGAAGAGTTAGGGATTTGGGATTTCGTACCTGCTTTCTTTTCCAGTTAGACAATGGAGACGATGGAGTTCAACAATGGAGACGATGGAAACGCTTTCTTCTTCATTTAAGTTCGTTCAACAATGGAGACATGAAGTTCAACAATGGAGACATGGAGTTCGTTTAAGTTCGTTCAACGATGGAGTTCAGCAAGCAAACACATTTTATAAAACTATTTATTTATTAATTAAAATATTATTTTGATTTTGTAAAACTATATATCAAATTTTATAAAACTATTTATTAATTAAAATATTATATAGATTTTCCCACGCAAACACATTTAATGATATTATATGCCACATATTAAAAAAATTGTCACATCAGCGTGTTTTGGGTGATGAGTGGGTTAATGGGATAAAAACTGTTTAAAAACAAAATAGGGGGACCATTTTCGTGAGTTTGGTAAAACTGGGGAACCAAAAATGTATTTTAGCCAATTATAAATTATTTTATGCAAATTTTGTGTTTTGAATATTTTTTATTTATTTTCTGACTAAATATAAAAAAATTGGGGCTCTAAGATTTTTGGTCCGGTGCTATAGAGCTCCTTGCACTTGTGCAGGCCGGGTCTGATGTGGAGTACCGTTGCGAAACAAATGGTTCGATTGAAATGCATGTGACAATTGTAAGATCAAACTAAATTACTTTAAAGATGTTGAAACGTCGTGAACCACCCGTTCATAATGAATGTAATATTTTGTTCTATTTTATTTGAAACTAGAGTGTCATATACTAAATACATCACCCGAGTGGACGACACATTCCACAAAAGAGGCTTAAACTTGACCGAATTACTTTTTTAGAAAGGATGAAATCATTCACTAAGTTGAGCGAGATTGAATGTGAATCAAATAAGAAAAAGTCAAAGGCGACACCACCCATAGAAATTGATTTAGGTGGTGACACAAGTTTTGATGCCTTTTAGTTTTTATCTAACTATGTATTTAGGTGGTGACTCATATGCATTGTTGGCATAAATGTTATTTTGATACAATTTGATGCATATGTAACGTATATTCAACATTTATTGTATAAAAATTGAGAGTTAGTAAAAAAAGTCTCAAACTATTAACAACTTTGTCCTTGTATATAATAGATTCTGTATGAATAATATGTCTTTGGGGCGACTTCGAAGATGTACTTTCGGATTAGCCCATTTTAATTGCAAAAACCACCAAACAAGGAATAGTTCGGAAATGTTTACAAAAACACACCGCACCTGGATGAATACATTATGCAATCTTGTATTTGTGTATTTCAATGACGCATAACCCCGAACTTCAATTTGGGGTCATCGAAGACACACTTATCTTCGATCTAAAATCCAAATTAAATAATCTCTTACGGTAACTAGATAATTGAAGAGTTGTCAAGCTCGAGTATCGTTCACCCTCGATTGACCACAAAGGAAAAATACAATTAAGCAAATTTGAGTCGAAGACATATGGTGATTTAAAAATTATGTGAAGCATGGCCGACCCGATCAATTTAGAGGCTCTATTTATTTTTAAAAATAGGCCTATTTTTTTTTTTTAAAAATATATAATTTAATAATTAAAAATAACTACCTAAAATACAACTGCATATTAATTAAATGAAACAAAAAAAAAATACAAAATATTTTTAAAATTATAAATTATTTTATAGAGTTTTGAATATTTTTTATTTATTTTCAGACTAACTATAAAAAAAATTGGGCCTCTAAGATTTGTGGTCCGGTGCTATAGAGCTCCCTGCATTTGTGCAGGTCGGGTCTGATGTGGAGTATATTTTACCGTTACGAAACAAATGGTTCGATTGAAATGCATGTGACGATTGTAAGATCGAACTAAATTATTTTAAAGATGTTGAAACGTCGTGAACCACCCGTTCATATTGAGATGTAATATTAAAGTTATGTTAAATTATCTCTATGATATTAAATATTTTAATATTAATTTATGTTGTTGTTCTAAAATTTAATTGTTTCTGATTTAACAAAACATAACCTATATCAGAGATTTATCTATAAAATATATTTTAATCAAAATTGAGCTGAATCACTAAAAAAAAAGCTAAGATATGTGTACTATATAACTTCATCGAGTATTTATGGTTTTACAACAATAGGGTGTACAGAGTAACCCCTCATACGAATATCTATTTTCAACTGTACTTGTAATGTGTGGGCCGGGCCATCAAAGCCCATCGGGTAATCATTCGGAGAGGAACGATCCAAGTGAGTTTAGCGGCCAAATCGGCGACGAGACCGCGACCACGTAACCCTACTCATCAGCCTTTTTCTTCTGCTTCTGGTTAGAGACAGTGCAATCGCTGCGTGTACCTTTCTTCTTCCTAGCCTTCACTACCATTGACATATTCGCCCATAGCCACCACCCTTCTTCGCTTCCATCTCACTCACGCTCAACACAAACGGTATCCGTCATGTTTTTCTCTATAATATAAACCCTAAATTGAATCAATGCTTCAATTTCAATGTTTCTGATGAATTGATTTTGATTTTGTGTTCAGATGGATAGATATCAGAGGGTGGAGAAGCCCAAAGAAGATGCTCCTATTAACGAGAATGAAATTCGCATTACTACTCAAGGAAGGATGAGGAACTATATCACATATGCTACCACTCTTTTTCAAGTCAGTAATAACTTATGCATTGTTATTAGATGATAATAATTGTTTTAATTATTGCACATTCACATTGATTTTGATTGCTCTTCAATTGAAGTAGGTTATAAATGATTTAAATTTGGGATTTCAAATGTTGTTTTAAATGCTTATAAAGGGTGTAACTTTTAAGGTTTAGGTTTTAGTGTAACCCCTTTGAAAATTAATTGTGCTGACAACTCAGAATGGAGTGTCTAGAATGACTCCATTCAATTCAACAATACAAACTAAAATCAAAGGACATCATCAAACACGAGAAAAACTATAGCCTTAAAACGTGTGAATTGAAAATGAATATAAGGTAAAAACGAATATACTGAAACTATTGATGTAAGGAATTTCTTGAAAAACATGTCTGATGGAAGAGAGAAAAATCAGAGAACTACGGATAGAATGTAGGTTTGGAGATGGTAATAATTATCTAACATGTCATATCATAATTGGGGGGGAAATATTTCTTCTCAACTAATCCTCCCCACATCCAATAATATTAGGCTAGGTGGTTAATATGGTGAGTGGCCGCAACAATGGATTGAGGATAGGATCTAATACTTTTAGGCTTTGTTTGGGAGTTTGAAGGGGAAGAGAGGGGAGGGCCTCAGGAGGGAGATGATTAGAAAGAAAAATAGATTATCTTTAACTTTTTTTGAAAGAGAGCTTTTGTATTGAATGATATATGAACACATATTATTTATGTACTTTTAATATTTAGATTATTATTACAACAGAGACAAGGCCTGTTTATTAGGCCATCATATTCTCAGAGTCATGGCAGCAAATCAAGGCGGACTAGAAAAGGCCTGTTTAGTGGTTTTAGGCTCAGCATGAGGAAAAAGCGAGATATGGTGGAATTTTGAACATGTATTACCATCCTTAGATCTGGTTTGCATGGGATGGGTGCTGATGGGGAGGGGTTTGACCCTCGAGCATGGATGAGGACAAGCAAAGGGAGAAAGAGATAAAGTTGAAAGGACACAATGGTGGGTGTGACAGTAAGTGTGTAGGTGGAGGTGAGAGAGTGGTAAGTGAGGGATTAAGAGCGGGAGAAATGTGAGAATTGGGACTGTCAGGTTGAGAGGTGTGAGTGTTAAGCGGAGGTGTAACAATGGGGGTCCTTAGGTATATAGTTGAAATAGAGGCAGGAATATAACTGGACTGTGAGTTTGGATTAGGAGTCAAGGTAGAAAGGTTTGAAAAGATCAGGATAGGGCAACTTGTGTTCGTTTGAGATGTAGAGTTTACATAAGAGGCAAGGCACTTATCACCTTTGTGGGAGATTTAGTATCCTTAAACGTCACTTGTGGGAAAAACCAACTCCATATGAGTGTTGTCAATTGGAGATGGCGGAAAATATCAGTTTATTCAAATTCCGCTATAGGCGCTATTTCTTGAGCCATGTGTCCTTGAGTCTACATGAAAAATGAAACTGACATTCATTTTGAAAGACTTTTTTTTTGTTAAAGGCACACTCATTGTGAAATAAAGGGAGTACTAAATAGCGTATTACTATTACAGAACAATAAAGATATGTTCAAACTCTGCTATGCAATAGCTACTACTGTTTAGCACTTCCTTATTTTCACTTCCTTATTTTCACTTTTACCCAATTTTCTCTATATTTTTCTTCTTTCCTTGGTTAATGTTTACTCAATCATTTTACAATGGTTTATGCTGGTTTTAGGACTCTTCTCTTATATTTTGTTTGGTGTGATCCATTCCATACATGGAAGTATCAATTTATCTATAATCAATCAGCTATCCCCTCTGCTCTTTTTTAATTGTTTTTACGGTTATTTACACATATCAAGAAAATCAATCAGTTGTTACTTTTGATGTTACTATTTGTCTCTTTCCTATAACACCCTTTACTATTTTTTTGCTCATTCCACTCATTTCTCTCTATTCAATAAGTAGTTATGGGTATGGTTGACAAAGCCAAAGTTATTTTTGTGCTGAATTTTAAAAATAACAAATTTTAATGTTGCGCTACATTTGTTTTCCTTAGGAGAAAGGATCTGATGATATTGTTCTTAAAGCAATGGGACGTGCAATAAATAAGACTGTAATGATTACCGAGCTAATAAAGGTTGGAGGCTCGAAATCTCTATGCAGTACATTGGTTGGCATTTTTGGTTATCTTAATATTCTGACGATTCTTTCTACTTTTTTCAGAGAAGGATTGTTGGTCTGCACCAGAACACTCAAATTGGATCAACTGATATAACAGACACATGGGAACCACTAGAAGAAGGCCTTCTTCCGTAAGGCTTATTGTCTTATCAATGCTACCCTATTAAATAATTTATGTATGCATGTGGTGATTTTTTGTTCTTGTGTTTTACTTGCTCAGTTTGGAAACTACTCGTCACGTTTCAATGATCACAATTACTTTGTCAAAGAAAGAGTTGGATACATCCTCCACAGGGTATGAACTTTCATGATATTGTATGACATGTATCCCTAAATTATGTTTAATACTTTATCTTTTGACATGCTTAGTTATTTATGAAGCAAGCTGCTTGATTACTAGTAAAGATTGGGCTAGTTAGTCTCTTTCATAAACTACGAACTTTATGATATTGGCTAGTTGGACTCATTAATAAGTGTTTGCCCGTCCTCTCTTGCTAAATTACTTGCGCAAAGTATATTTTGTTTTTATAATCATTACAGCTATTGTCTGCGAAGCATTTTCCCCTTGCTATTGTGCTTCTTTAAGTTTCCTCATGCTATATTATGTTCAGACTAATGCTTTACTGAAGTACATGTGAATAAATAATGTAAAATGTTCATGAGGTTTGAACTTCCTTTTTTCTATTATAACTCCCAGTTTCTAGAAAACTAAACAGTGTTGTCTTACATTTTATCCGGAATTTTCCCTGTCCAGTTAAATACTTAACCAAGTGTTGTTGTATATGTTATTTTAGAAACAAAGCGGGTCTGTATAAGTTCATAAAAATTTACTTTACATCCATCCTTTAGCATGTGCGTTTTAATTTGTACATGGTTTTTCAAATACTTCATTGAGGACATGGAACATGTTAGACCATTAACGGCTTAGCTTCAAGGAGTATGGTAGATACTATGCCTTCTGGGCTGCTGTATTTATTGTTACCTTAGTTTGATGTAGACTAATGGAAGTGTATCAGTTTGTGGTGTTTAGAATTTTTTGCTTTTCTAAATGTTGACTCCCACTAATGGATGCATTCCTAAAAATAATTAAATATACAACTCTGCAAGTATTAGGGTTCAGTCATGATTTACAGTTACACAAGTCTCAGTCTGGTTGTCTTTCCCACTATACTTGAAAAGTCTGTTGGTTTTATTTTATCATATTCTCTGTTGGCATGATCTAAGTTGTTTTTCCTCATGCAGATATCAACCCCCTCTTCCAGCCGATCAAGTAAAACCTTTAAATGAATACGAAGAGGAAGGAGGTGAGTTTATAGTTTTTTCTTTGATATTTCAAACAGTGAAAGGTTATGATCATTATGGCATGTTTAATTGTTTACAATATTTTTGTTACAGAAGGCTCGCCAAGGATGCGAGGAAGGGGCAGGGGGCGTGGAAGGGGCAGGGGAAGAGGTAGAGGTATGACTGAGTACTCAGTTTCACCTATTTAACTGCAATTGGATGCAGTATGGATCATATAGAATGATCAGAAATTCCTTTTTGAACCATTTTATGGTTTCTTTAAAACTCAATATCATTTCTACTCAATTTATTCTTTATAGGAATGTACAACAACGCGGGTATGGAATATGGCGATGGTTGGGATGGTGGACGTGGCTATGGTGGCAGAGGACGTGGCCGTGCATGGGGTCGTGCTTTCCGGGGACGAGGACGAGGCTATGGTCTCCAGCCGGTTGGATATTACGACAATGGTGAATATGATGCACCACCTGCACCACGCGGTAAGCATGGGAGTTCACCAAATTCAGGCTTCTGCATATGAATAAGTTCTTATGAATAAATGTATAATCAAATGAAGTTTGATCAATACCAGTTATCTCGTACCATACTGATAGATTTCTTTATTTCAGTCGAGTCAAGTATTCTGCTGTTTGCCTATTGTTTGAATAATTCTTTTTTGCATTTTCTTCCAAAACTTAAGTGGATGTTGTACTAAATTTTTTATGATTTGCAGGCCGAGGGCGTGGAAGGGGAAGAGGCCGTGGACGTGATTTTGATGCAGGCAATGGAGCAGCTGCTTGATACATGGGTGTTGGTTGTGTCATTTATATGGTCCGTTAGAAGAGAGTTGCCTCTCTGCTTAGTTATTTGTTAGATTTTTATTTTGGTATTATTTGAAGCGCCAAGTGTTTCAGCCATGTTCCTGCAGTTTTGTTTTTGTATTCTTTCCCTTGTAAGTTCGCAGGTTTAGATAGGGGTGGCCTTAAGCATGGTTCTGTTCAAAAACTAGACCGTCTTGGTCTAGTGTATGCAACTCCGTTTAGTGATAGTTTCAGTCAGTTGTCCTATTTACACTTGAATCCCAATTTGTTGTAATTTGACATTGCTCCACATATTAAACTTAAAATGAATTTTTACACTTGGAAGGTATTCAGAATCGGAGAAACCAGGCTATCACAAAACTGGAAAAAAACTCGGAAAGTTGAAAATTGATGAAAATCAGCAGTTGAACTGCTCGTTTCAAGCTTTGAAGTGAACTTGATCTTAACTCTTCATACACGTCCATTACTTATTTGCTACAAACTAATCGATTGTGATAAAGCTTCCATATTTGTCTTGGTTTCTTTTGGTTGCCAAAGCAAGGGGAAAACTATGTTTGATTGATCCTTCTTCTGCTCATCACCCCACCCGCAACTTTCCTGCAACTCATTTATTACGAGGTTTTAGATGATGACCGGCTATCACCTTATAAATAGAACAAAATAATTGAAAGAGATATACTGACTCAAGCAAACGCTAAACCTAGAACGAACCACAAATTTGCAAGCGATAAATTTATCAAATAAAGCTCTAGAATCTATAGAAAACTCTTGAATTTTATTATGATAAATGTCTTGAATTTTATTATAATAAAAGATAATTTTGACGGTCAAATTCAAAACTGTTTAAATATATAAAATTAAACTCTAGTGGGCTTTTAATCTCAGATAAATTTATTAAATAAAACTCTGGAATCTATAGAAAACTCTTGAATTTTATTATGATAAAAGATAATTTTGAAGGTCAAATCCAAGTTTAAATTTATGAATTTAAATTCTAGTGGGCTTTAATCTCAAATATAAATAAAATAGAAAAAAGAAACTATGATGGCTTCTAATCTAAAATAGAAATAAAAATAAAAAATTACGGAAAATATTAAAATGTTATATTCGGGCTTGAAATAAATTTGGATGGTTTAAAAGATTTATATGACACAATAAACTAGTGAGTTGGAATTGTGAGCCCATTCTCTAAAGGTATATAATAATGATCATTTTGATATTGGACACTGAATCTAGAGCTGGCAAAACAGGCTACCCGTCCCGCTTCGGGCCAACCCGTGACAGGATCGGGCCCTTAGAGGGTCGAACCTAAAAGTCCGGAATTTAAACGGGCTATAATTTAGTTATTTAAGTTCGGTCCTTTACGGGCGACGGTTAATCGGGCTGGCCCGAATTATACTTAATATTATTATTATTATTTTTAAATAAGTACAAAAGGTTAATAAATCATAAATTAATAAGTAATACATATATGAGTATTGAGCACTAAAAATAATATAACTTTGAAGATGAATAATAAATTTATAGATTATTTTTTAGATTTAATATTGATGTTGGTACTGTTATTGATGTTTGCATTAGTTGTAACACATGTGTGGATATAAGAAACAAAATATTCTATGCATTTAATCTATAATGTATTTTACTTATTATGGTTTTTAATAACTTGATTAATAAATTATAAATCTTAATGAAAATAACAGTAGTAGTATAATGTGTTAGAATAACATGAACATTAGTAGTATAATGTGTTAGAATTTTTGTCAAAATAAATAAATAAATTAAACGGGCTACCCGCAACCCGGTCGGGCAAGCCCGGTTAAACATTGGGCTTTTAGAGGGCCGGGCTTAAAAGTCCAGATCATAAATGAGCTCTAATTTTCTTATTCAAGCCCATTTTTTGCGGGCTTTCGGGCCGACCCGGTTGGTATGGCCCATTTTGCTGGCTCTAGCTAAATCTCCACAATTCCTGCTGAACCTTTCCGACATGCGACTTCTTGGATATGTGCAACCAACCTTTCTACACCAGTCTCATCCACCTCTGAAGAACTCGACTTTGAGTTCTCTTATTGATAAAGAGTTTCGTATATTTGATACTCATGAATATCAACAATATTAAAAGTATTGAATATATTCATGGAATCCGAGAGAGGTGCCATATAAGCATTATCATTGGTCTTTCGGGTCAATTTGAACGGGGCATAGTTACGTGACTGCAGTTTGTTGTCAGTACCAACTATAAATCTCTCCTTACGCAAAAACACCATAACATCGTCTCTCACATCAAAAACTTTAACTTTCATGTGTTTATCTCACATAGGAGGAAAATCGTTTGGTAATTCATTTGTGGTAACTCCTTGAAATCCTATAAGATCCCTAACACTTCTTATGGAATTATTATTTCCTCGTTTATGACCCATCAACCCTTTAATCACCACTGAACATAAAAATCCAACTTCTTTAACAACCTCATCAAACTCCTTTTCACTTTGCGTCATCACCAAGAAACTATACTTCTTTTCTCCTGGATTCTTATCAAAGTGCAAAACAGGAGTCATAACAATTTTATATGTGTCCCATGTAAATATCATCAGGTTACCTCGTCCTTGATAAGTGATTTCATTATCAAATTGCCAAGATCTACCTAGTAAAATATGACAAACATCCATATCAAGAACATCACAAAGTACCTCTTCTCTGTAATGCATTCAGACGGAGATAGGAACACTGCAGACTAATATTACTCAAACTTGGGAGCCCTTGCTTACCCAACTGAGGGTGTATGACTTATCATGGGATTTTGTGGACAACTTCAAATAATCTAGCAATTTATGTGACACCATATTCTCCATGTTACCACTATCCACAATCATATTACACACCTTGTTCTTGATAGAACAATGTGTTTTAAACACATTTTGAGCTACCATTTATCTTTGAATGATAGTAAAATTCTCTGCAACACAAAATTTACCCACTCATGAGTCTTGGTGAAAGTCACGATAATCATCCTAAGATCTTTTCTGGTCACAGATTAATCTCCCATGGTTGATCAAATTATATAAAGAAATAGGAGAAATCTTCTTTGAAGTCACCTGATGCAGTCAGAAACAGTTGCGAAAAATATTAAAATGTTGTATTCGGGCCTGAAATAAAAAATAAAATAGAAAATTGCGGAAAATATGTTGTATTCGGGCCTGAAATAAACTCTGATGACTTAAAAGACCTATATATATCACAATTTTGATCTCGTGAGCCGCTTTTCTATATGGAAATATATAATAATAGTTATTTTGATATCGGACGACAAACCTACACAATTTCTGTCGAATCTTTCTAACGCACAACTTCTTATTCGATACATGCAACCAACCTTCCTGCATCATATAATCACCATTACTTCTACTTATGTAGTGTTTAGTAGAATTATTTTTCATAATGATAATTAAGATTACTAAATAATACATCTACCATCTAGATTGCCATCATATATAATTGAGTGAAATTAATATGCATACTAAACATTTTATCAACCTAGTATAAGAGAAGTACTAATATATTTTTTTATCTGCTAGCTCATTAGAACATAAAAAATAAGTGCAAGCCTAAGGTATTTTTGAATTGAGAAAAAATGGGGCTAAACCTCCAACAACAACAAATAAACAAGGTGTAAAAAATAAGTCGTTTAGGGTTTTCTTTGATCTGGTCGATGATGAACTTAATCTAGTTGTCATTTTTCTTTATCAACAACATCCACATCTAAAATAGACCTGTCTCATCAACCCTTGCAAAGTTTCTAGCTTTACTGTACAAAATCTTAATTATAATTTAGTGAATCGTTTGCATCTCACATTTCACTTAACTAATTTGAAAGTAAGTAGAGTCCAATCTTTCACAAAATACGATCTTTGAAATTTCCTTTACAAAAGGAGCACAACGATACTCATATGAGTGATTTAAATGATTAACTTCTAAACCTTTGTTCTCCAGACAAAGAACTTCTAGAAAACCAACATTGGTGAATTCAATGTATTTTTCTCTGAATTGGCAACTGAGACCATCACCAGCTATGTCCTTGTGGGCACTACGGTAAAAGGCTCTTGCATGATTATCATTGAACTTTACATTCAGGCATAAGAACTTATCTAAATGACGCTTCTAAAAAACCTTGGAGAAATCCATGCTAATTACGACAACAATCTCTTTAGTAATAAACTACTCTAGTGAAATCTCCTTCTTGAAGCACTTATCCATAAACTTGTGATGGAAAAATCAAGTATGCTACCTAATGAAAATTAATGTTAAGATCCTGAGATAGATCTGATGGAGAATTTGTGGAAGATGGAGGAACTGCAAAGGTTTGAGAGTTTAATGATTCTTCTTTAACTCTCTTGAATGGTCAATCAGACCTCTTGCCTTTGGATTTTCTGACTAAACTTTCAACTTTCCTTGAATATATTTTGAGAGAAAATATGAGAAATTGCATAAAAGAAAAATAAAAATAAAATCTTCACAATAGTACCAAAGAGCCACGCGAAAACTGAGCTAACACTTCAATAAAGATAAAGTACTTCAATGAAGTCATCTTCTTAAAGCACTTATCCAAAAACTTGTGATAATCTGATGAAAAATCAAGTATATTATCCATACAAAAACAGAGCAAACACTTCATATAACCTTGATTCAATGTAGAACTAAAGTACCTTTGATTATTGTTGGAGTTTGAAAGGATTAGGGTTCAAATAAGTGAAATGAGAAAAATAAGAACTAAAGGATTATATATATATATATATATATATATATATATATATATATATATATATATATATATATATATATATATATATATATATATATATATATATATATATATATATGAAAAGATCAATAGAAAATTAATGAACAAATTTTTTAAAAGCTTTTGATTTGGATAAAAAAAAATTATATGATTCAAATCAACTTTGAAAAAGATTTATTCAGATCAAGTTGCCCTTAGGTTTGATGCAATAACATTAAAAGGACTTGTCACAATCATTTTTTATCGATCAAGGGTATGGGTGGTTCAAATCATGTATCCTCAACTTAAATTCAAAATAAAATTTTGACATTTGGTTAAAATAAATAAAAAAAGGTTTGTAATTCGAATCACAAGATCATAATAATTTTTTTTGATAATTTTATATCTATTCAAATCCTATTTTCTTATGATATGAATCATGAAAAAAAATATATTAAACGCAACAAAAAATTTAATGAATGAAAAATAATTTTAATGAATCAAAATATTATTTTAATGCTACAATTTTCTAATGCAAATTGAATCAAAATTCTTGAACGACAATGGATGATTATGATATTATGGAATATTGGAACAAACCTTAGTATGAATAGCATGTCATCGAAGTCCGCTCACATGTTATTGTTTAATTGTGCCTTGTGTTTTGGATCCAATTTTTTAAGTTAGCTTGTAATGGATAATTGTTAAAAAACCTATTAGGTTAGTGTGTTACTTTTCTTATAAATAACATACTAGTCTCTCATATTTTGCATAAGGGAAAATAGGAAGATAAAACCCTAATTCAAAAGCGAGAGAGGTTATTTGTTATTCTTGTATACTTGTAATCTTGTTTGAAGAGAAAAGAAAGTATATCAGTTTATAATCAATCCTTGTTGTTATCTTTGGTAACCCTAAACCCTAAACCCTTGTGGGTTTCTTGATTGAACAAAGAAACCTATTATTCTTTGTTTCTAAGGTATCTGATTCACAATAAATTGGTGCGGTGGGCATGGAGAAGATGCCTTCAACATAGTATGAGATTGAAAATTTCACCGGAGTGAACGATTTCGGTCTATGGCGCTTGAAGATGAAATCCCTACTTGTTCAGCAGGATTGTTTGGAAGCGTTGAAGGGAGAGATGACCGTGAATGTTGCGTTGACGGTAGCTGAAAAGAAGATCATGATTGAGAAAACACACAATGCAATATTTTTAAGCCTTGGTGATAAGGTTCTTCGACATGTGTCAAAGGAGACGACGACGTCAAGATTATGGTTGAAACTTGAAGGTTTATACATGACGAAATCGTTGGTGAATCGACTATACCTGAAGCAAGTCTTGTATTCATCCAATATGAGTGAAGACAAAGTGTTGCTTGAGTAGTTGGATATGTTCAACAAGATGATTCTTGATCTTGAAAATATTGATGTGAAGATCAATGATGAAGATCAAACGCTGTTGTTGTTATGCGTTTTGCCCAGAACACATGCTCACTTCAAAGAAACCCTCTTGTATGGAAGATAGTTCTTGACTTTTGAAGATGTTTAATCTGACTTTTAATCTAAGGACTTGAACGAACGAAATGAGCATAAACCTTCGACAGTTGGTGAAGGTTTGACCGTTAAGGCGAAATTCTTGCGAAAGGATGGTAACTTCGACAAGAAGAAGGGTAAAAGTCAGCAAAAATCTTATAGTGGCGAAGCATATGGTGTTCGGTGCTATCTGTAACACGGTGGGAGAACTGACTTTTAATGTTTTGTCGCAAAATATGTTGCGGTAAGCAAGAGTCACCACCGACTTTTATTTTATCCAACTTTGGAAAGGTATAAAAGAACAGGAAAGACCTTTAAAAGATTTTGAGTTCGGGGGGTAAGTTATACAAAGGGAATGTGTTAACACCCTTTGTATCCATGGGCTTTTGATTTCTTAGCTCACTTTATTTGTTTTGTTTGAAAAATGTAGTGTGTAATTAAAATATTTTCGTAAAGATTTAACTTTGTAATGATTCTCGTATGAATATATACAAAGTGTTTACTTGTTTGAAAGTATTTTGAAAAAAGAGAGAATGAGGTGTAAAATTATTTGTTTTGAAAGTTGTGAGAAAGCATTAAGAGTTACTCACCCTAAGTTGTAAGGTCTTTCTTGTCATTTTCATTTCCTTAGAGATAGAACTGTCCTTACTATCAGTTAGTAAGTAGTCTTATCCTTGGATTTGAAGGGACATGCGTAGGGTCATCATCATGGTCATAGAAGGAAACATGTAGAGATACCTTAACAATTCAAATTGACTATCATCATTCTTATAGGGACAAGATCAATTATTCAAAGGCAACTCGAAGGGTCATCGAGGGACAAGATCATCTTTTCGTAGGCAACTCGAAGGGACAACATGGGACTATGATCTTTTGTTCGAAAGGAAACTATGATGATTTATTTCTTTAGGCAATAAGTTAAGGTATCCTTACGTTCGAGGGACTTGACCATTTATTGTAAGGAAACAAAGAGAGGTTACCCTAGAGGTGTGAGTGTGCAAGTATATTTAATTCAATTATTTTAGTCTTGAAAATTAGGGCTAGCTAACGATTGACTGAAGTTAGGTATGTACCTGACTTGAAGAGAAATTTAATTTCTCTTGGTGAATTCGACAAGAAGAGATATGTTTTTCAAGGAGAGAAAAGTATCCTAAGAGTCATGAAGGGGTCGAAAGAAGTCTTAAGAGGCATGAAGAAACAAGGCTTGTATACCCTTGAGGCCGAAGTTGTAAGTGGTTCGATAAATGTTGCATCCACAAAACTGTTGTCGAAGACAAAATTATGGCACATGAGATTGGGCTATGTCAGCGAGAAAGGCCTGGTCGAAATGGGGAAACAGAACCTGCTAGGTTGTGACAAAGTCGAGAAGTTAGAGTTTTGTGAACCTTGTGTATTTGGTAAATCCTGTAGGGTGAAGTTTAACAAAGGTAAACAAAGAACACATGGATCCCTTGATTTCATCCATGCTAATCTTTGGGGGCCTGCAAGGAATCCTTCACATTAAGGTGCAAGATATTTTTTATCCATAGTTGATGACTATTCCAGAAAGTTATGGGTATTCATTCATTCAGAAGAAGGATGAAACTTTTGATAATTTCAAGAGTTAAAAGGTTCTGGTCAAAACTCAAACTGGCATAAAGTTCAAGAGGTTGAGAACTGATAATGGCCTTGAATTCTGCAATGAAGCTTATGACAGTTATTGTGTCGAGTCTGAGATTGTAAGGCATAAGACTGTAGTAGGTATTCCTCAACAAAATGGTCTAGCTGAGAGATTCAATCGAACAATCCTCGAAAGGGTTAGATGCATGTTGGTTAGTGCTGGATTGAAGAAGGTGTTTTAGGCTGAGGCTGTTTTGACAACAACATATCTGATAAACATATGTCCTTAGACTATGTTAGATATGAGTACACCTGAAGAAGTTTGGTCGGGACATCCACCAGATCTCGACAAACTAGGTGTATTTGGATGTGTAGCCTATGCTCACATTAGGCAAGACAAGGTCGAACTTAAAGCTCTGAAATGCATGTTCATGGGATATCCTAAAGGAGTCAAAGCTTATAGGCTATGGTTCCTAGAGCTAGGTCACAAGAGGTGTATCACCATTCGAGATGTAGTTTTCAATGAAGCTGAGATGGCTTTCAAGAAAACTGACGATGTTATCGAAGAGGTGGAACAGGGAGAAATTCCTGTTGAGGTGGAGCAAAGTAACCTTGAATTGCATGACCCAGATGAAGTCGAAGAAGAAGCAGAAACTGTTGTCGAAGATGAGGAAACTGATAATGACTACCTGTTGTCAAGAGACAGGTCGAGAAGAGTCATCAAGCCACCTCAAAGACTCAATTATGCAGATCTTATAGCTTATTCCTTAATCTCTGCAAGTGAGGTTCTAGACGAAGAACCTAAAGACTATAAGGAAGTTATGAGGAGTCAAAATAAGACTGAATGGATGAAGGCTATGGATGATGAGATGAAATCTCTTTATGATAATAACACATGAGAACTGATTGAAAAACCTATTGGAGCCAGGTTAGTCAGTTGTAAATGGATTTTCAAAGTTAAGGAAGGAATTGAAGGAGTGACGTCGAAGAGATACAAGGCAAGGTTGGTTGCAAGGGGTTTCACTCAGAAAGAAGGTGTCGACTTCAATGATATGTTCTCTCCTGTTGTGAAGCACAGGTTGATTCGAATGTTGCTTGCCATGGTGGCACAATTAGACCTTGAATTAGAATAGATGGATGTGAAGACTGGGTTCTTATATGGTGATCTTGATGAAATAATCATAATGAGGCAACCTTAATGGTATGTCAAAGAGGGGAAAGAAGAGTATGTGTGCAAACTGAAGAGATATTTATATGGGCTGAAACAATATCCTCGATAGTGGAATAAGAGATTCGATAAGTTCATGGCATGCATAAGTTTCATCAAAAGCCAGTTCCACCACTATGTTTACTTCAGACTTCGACCTAGTAATTCATTTGTTATTTTGTTGCTTTATGTGGATGATATTCTAATAGCAGGCAACAATGTCGAAGATGTAATGAGGGTGAAAGGTGAACTCAATAAGGAGTTCGACATGAAGGATTTAGGAGTTGCGTCCAGGATTCTTGGGATTGACACCCGGAGAGATAGAAAGTAGTCAAAATTATGCTTATCTCAAGAGGTATACCTACGAAAGATTCTCAAAAAGTTTGGTATGTCGAATTCATATCCTGTTGTTACTCCGATAAACCCTCAATTCAAACTGAGTATAGATCAGTGTCCCACTACTGATGTCGAAAGAGCTTATATGAATAACATTCCATATGCGAATATAGAATGTTCTTTGATGTATGTTATGGTATGTACTAGACCCGACATAACATATGCATTAAGTCTTGTAAGCAGGTACATGAATCCTGGAAAGACTCACTGGTAAGCATTGAAGTGGATTCTTAAGTACATAAATGGATCTCTGAGCAGAGTCCTAATTTATGGTTGAGCCTTGGGTGAAGATAGTAAAGCAACAATTGAAGGATATGTCGACTCTGATTATGCAGGTTGTATGGATTCCAGAAAATCTATTTCTGGATATGTTTTCACTATGTTTGGCATATCAATTAGTTGGAAAGCAACACTTCAGAAGGTTGTTTCCTTATCAACCACTGAAGCGAAATATTTCGTCAGAGGGGTAATCAAGCATGGAGAAGTCCAAGTGCTGAAGGTTTCGACAAATCATAATGTTGCTGATATGATCACCAAGACGTTGTCCAGTTGCAAGTTTTTCCACTGTATGCAGTTGATAAAGCTGCATGAAGAAAGATAGTTTGTTTCTTGTTGGTATAGGGTGTGTTCCAAGGTGGAGATTTGTGGAATATTGGAACAAATCCTAGTACGAATAACATGCTGTCGAAGTCCATTCACATGTTATTATTGAATTGGGCCTTGTGTTTTTGATCCAATTATTTAAGTTAGCTTGTACCCTAAGTTAACTTGTAATGGGTAATTGTTAAAAAGCCCATTAGGTTAGTGTGTTAGTTTTCTTATAAATAACATAATAGTATCTCATATTTTGCATAAGGGAAAATAGGAAGATAAAACCCTAATTCAAAAGTGAGAGAGGTTATTTGTTATTCTTGAATACTTGTAATCTTGTTTGAAGAGAAAGTAAAGAATAACAGTTTATAACCAATCCTTGTTGTTATCTTTGGTAACCCTAAACCCTAACCCTTGTGGGTTTCTTGACTGATCAAAGAAACCTATTATACTTTGTGTCTAAGGTATCTGATTCACAACATATATGATATGAAATACACATATATTACATTCAAATGATCACATACATAGAAAATATATTATCACACATCAACAACAAACCATTGCACTTAGAAATAATATAGTAAGCAGATACAACATTTAAGAAGAACATGAATAAGAACAATCATGCCATTAGAGATAATATACTGTGTAATTTGGTGCACAAGAACATGTTAGTAGACAACAAAAACTTACAGCAAAAATAATAAAATCAAATATGGTTAGGTCCTTAGGGGTTACTCTTGGATCTTTATGCCTCTATTTCATGATACCAATAGGAACCTTTACATTCATAATGTGACATTGGGGGTCTAATATGCCTAAATTTCTACAATAATGGCAAATTACTTTAAAGGAACAACAATGACCTTTCTTTTTATTGATGTGAGGTTTTTTCTTGTAAGGTTTTTAAAAGATGGTCTATTATCATTAAAACTAAAAGTAAAATTAATTGGTATATTAGCGAGATGAGTTATTTGTCATTTCAAGTTATTAATTTCAAATTTTAAATGAGGATAAGTTTCACACTCAACTGTTTCTAATTTTTCTTCTAAAGAATGAGAAATACAGAGTTGATCATTCACAAGAGATGCATGTTCATTCATCTTTAAGAGACTCTAAAATTTTTTTGAGCATTAAGATTTTTTTCTATAGTTTCAAAATTGTTTTATTTTCGAGGGATATATTCTTAAAAGAATTTAATGCTTCATCATTTATTTTATAAAAAACATTAGATAAATCATTATAAGAAGACATAAATTGTGAGTCAGAATCATTTACCTCCAAGTATTTTCCTTTATGTCGCGCCATCAAACAAAGATTAACTATTTCTTCATCATTCTCTACTTTGGCCTTGGAAGTGGAGGCCTTCAAGGAGATATATTATTCTCTTGTTGAACTATTTCTTTCCTCTTTGAATTAACTTCACTTGTGTCAAGCCTTTTCAACTCATATTCATGTTCAATGAGCTTTCCGAAAAGCATTACATAGGAAGTGACTTTAAATATTTTAATTCTTTGATGACACATAATTTTGATTGATGATGATTAAATAGATTTATATATTATATCAAGTATCTGCATATGTTTTTAGTCATTTACATTGTAATGTGTCTTGTTTTTAAGAAGAAAATGGAGAAAAATGAAGAAAGAAGATAATACTATCTTTTGGAATAAAATTGTGAAGAAACCATGGTGCAACCCCTAGAAGTTTCGTGGACAATATATGCCAAGAGCGAAAGGAGAAAAACACACATCGTGGCATGATCAAAAGCCATCATGGCACAATCCTGTCAAAAGCCAGTACATCATGGCATGACAATATGGGTCGCGACATGATCTAGTCAATTTTCTGCTATATTAAAAGGTGATTTGACACAGTTTGGAAAGGGCTGGACTTTGGATATATGAATCTTGATGCAGTTTGACAAAGGAAGATGGAAGCGGGGCTCTAGAACACATGTTTTCACCATTGAAGACCCAATTTCTCATTGAGTTTTCATGTATAATTCCTTTAAACTCTTAGCTATACATTATGTTAGTGTGAATGGTTAAATTTTTTTATTTGATTAGGTCTTACGAGATAAACCTAATTTTGATCAGTTGGGACATATGATTTGTTATATATTATTTGCTTAAATCGATATTATTGTTTATATTCAGTTACTCTTTTGTGTATTGCGTTGTATGTGTTGACGAGTGCATATATTGAACATAGGTTTGTAAATATTACTGATCCTAACTCTATAAACCTGACCTAAAGTAATTGTTCGACTTAGTTATTGATTTAGGGAATACAATTATGAGTTGTGACTTAGGAATTCACATGCTTATTTTTCCTAATTTAACTTCAAACCAACCTAAGAAATTATGGAGTTGTAGTATAAGTTTATGAGTTATACACCAGAGAATTGGGTAAAACAATTATGTTATTTCGTTTCAATTATGAGAATTTGATCTAAAATCAAATAAAAGCGATCATCAACATTAATAATAAGGGAAATCAAATAAGACTTGGTCGTGCTCTAATCTAATAAATTCAAACACTTTGTCCATTTTTTTATATTTACTCAAAATCCTTGTGAACCCCTAATTTCACCTTTTAAAACATGTTACTACTATTTTGTTCAAATACAATAATCCCCGTGGAGACTGATCAATTTAATTACTTGCGACATTTTTAGTACACTTGCTAGAAATCCATCAAGTTTTTGGCTCCGTTCCTGGAGATTGTTGAATTGTTTTAGCAAGGCAATTTAGGTGTTTTGGAAATTTTATTTTTACATTTGCTTTTCTTTTTTTATTTATTTATTTTATTTCATTTTCATTTTTAATTTAATTTAATTTAATTTTCATTTTTATTCTTATTTTACATTTTACTTGATGCAGTGCTACTTATGTATTTTTCATGGTCTATCTGAGGTACTAGATTGATGGAACTAATAATTGATTTGGAGATTGAGAAGACTACGAGAGCAAATTGAAAAACAACTCGATTAGCATAATTAGCAAAGAAAGAATTGGAGAAGGAGCCAACACCAACTTCTTCAGATCACGAGAATGAGCAAGAGGACATAATTTTGGCTAATCCACAACCTAGTAGGATTATGGGAGACCATTGCAGTAACTGGTGTTGGACAAATATCTCTCGGGTTCCAATAAGAGAACCCTATTTATTTTGACATTAAAAATGGACTGAGTTAGAAGATAAGTTTTTGGAAATATTTTTTTACCAACTCTTAGTTTGTGGAAAGAAGAGTTGAAATCCCAAAATTTGAACAAGGTGATTCAGAATCTCTGTATGAATCTTGGGAAATATTCAAGTTATTACTAAGAAGATGCCTAAATCATAACATGTAAAAAATGCAACATTTTACTCGATGTTTAAAAGTTCAGTACATAATGCTTCTTGATGCCTCAGTTGGATGTATAATGAGAATGAAAATTGAAAATGAAGTGATAGAGTTGATTGAGAGGATGTGTCAGAATTAGGGGTGAGAATATGCTAGGCCGAGCTAGGCTTTGCTAAGCCTTATCCTAACCTACTAAAATTTCAAAGCCTAAGCCTGACATATGGCCTATCATAGGCATATTTTTAGGCCTAAATTTGACTATTTCAAAGGTCTGTTTGGCCTATTAGCCTACATAAAAGCCTATTGTATTTGAACGTTTGTAAATAAGAAATTACATTAATATTTAAATAGACTAACAAATTAAAAGATCAATAATACTAAATGATTATTTGCATTTATTTATTCAAGTTTACATATTAACATAAGTTTTGTGATACTATTCATTTGAGAGAAGTTATGAAAACAACTTATGACATTTTTCATAAGGTTTTTTTCAACATATATTCATATATTCTTCAAGATAACAAAGCTTTAATTTTTATTCAAAATACAAATACAAAATAATAATAATAATAATAAAATTATTCATATTTATTTAAATAAGTCGTCCTGATAGATTTAAAAGGCTTTTTATGGCCCATGACCTAGACTTTTTTAACTAAGTAGGTTTATAAAAAAGCCTAAACCTTTTCTATTTGAAAAAAACGGCCTAACCCGAGCCAATATAGGCTAGGTCGTAGGCCCCTGTTAGTTGGCCTAACATATTTCCACCCCTAGTCAGAATGAGTATTGCTCCTAAATTAAAATGGTCGTGAAGAAAGAAGATAATAAAAATGGTGTGCTAGAGTTGGATACCAACACAACTTTGTTAGCACATTTGGAATCGCTTACTAAATATTTAGTTGGAGCCACAATCATTCCAACAAATGTTAGTCTAGTTCAAATTTTGCATTGTGATTTTTATGGTGAATGGCGTGCTAATGGAAACTGTGTACTAGAGGGACATACTAAAGAAGCTCATTTTGTGTTTGGAAATTTTCAAGAGGTAGCCGTTACTATATTACTTATAATGAAGGTTGTAAGAATCACCTAAACTTCAATTGGAGTAACAACTTGAGTTTGAATGCAAGCCAAGGAGTTCCTCAAGTCCTTAAAGTTCATCAAAATACACCACAAGAGAAGCCATTGAAGTTAGAAGATGTTATGACTCAATTTATGATGATGGCCCAAATTAATGTTTGGTCAATGAGAAAACATCAATTACAAATCTAGAAATGAAAATTAGAAAAGTATATAAACAATTTGAATCTCAAACAAGTGGAAGTTTTAATGCAAATGCTTTGGATAATCCTAAGAATGGGAGTTACAATGCTATTGAGTTGAGAGACAAAGTAGTTTCCACACTAACATTTCTTAGTAGTGAGAAGAAAAATCAAGTGGAGGAAGTAGTAGATCAATGAGTAGTTGTAAAAGAGAAAACTAAAAAAATTGAGAAAGAAAAAAGTGAGGAGAAAGAGGAAGACATCGGGAAAAGATAGACATTTAGTGAACTAACTCATAGAAACTCACCTTTGAGAAGAAGAACCAAGAAACAAATTATCAATGAACCAAATCCTAAACTCCCTTATTATGTGAAACCACCTTATCCCATCTTTAAGAAAAAGCTGAAGAAAGAAAAGTAAGATGGTCAGTTCAAGAAGTTCATGGTGAATGTCCCAAAGCATCAAGTTAATGTCCTTTGTGGTGAAGTTTAGATAAAATGATGGTTTATGCAAAGTTCATGAAATATATATTAGTCGGAAAGAGGAAGATGAAGTATGACGAAAGTATAACTTTAACAAAAGAGTTTAATGCAATCATCCAAAGGAAACTTCCACCAAAGCCTAAAGATCCAGGGCAATTTACTATTCTTGATACCATTGGAAAACTAAATATTAGGAATGCACTCTGTGATTTATGAGTAATTATCAACTCTATTACTCTTTCCATAATGACAAAGCTTAATTATGGTGAAGTTTAACTAACTAAGATGAACTTCACAGTGGCATATCAATCCATTACTTACCCCTATGATGTACCTCAAGATGTGTTGGTTAAAGTTGATGATTTACTATTTCCAGTTGAATTTGTTATTCTATACATAGATGAAGATGCATAAATACCTCTAATTCTTGGAAAACCTTTCTTAACAACAATTTGATCTTTGATTGATATGGATTTAAGTGAACTTGTTATGGGATTTCAAGATGAGAAAGTGATTTTTAATATGCGAAGTTCTTAGTTTGGCTGCACATGTAGAAAAACATTATCATATGCCTTGATGTCTTGTAAGATGTCATTGACATGCTTGAATAACATTTGTTGTGCATATTTTTGTGATGTCAGATCAAATGTCGTAACAACTAACTTGATAGTTCTCGAACTTCCTGAAACATAAAGTTTTTCTTTAATTTATGTGTGATTTTAGTAGGTGTTTAGTTATTTGATTTTCTCCAATATGTGCGAAAATCAAAGGAGATTTGTTGTCAAATACATAAGCTGATGCGTTTAGTTTTTGGAGTTTTTTTTGAAGATCTTTTCATACTTGATTTATAGTAAATAATGTGATCTTATTTATGGAAGGTTCTGATCAGATCTAGGCCCGTTCAGAATGCTCTATATTACTAGATGTTTAACCTAATTGTAAAGCACAAAATATTGTGTATTTGTGAAACTAAGTGCTTTTGAGTTTTTAGGGTTTCCTTTTGTGTGCGTGTGTGTGTGTTTTTTTTTGTGAGCCATTCATACATCACCTAGATGTTTGAATTGGACTATTTGTATTGAGTTGTAATTCTATCCACTCTAAGCTTTTAAGCATGAGTGTTTGTTCTTGATTGAAGCTTTTAAGCAAGATCAAGTTTTTGTTTTGGAAGAATGTTCTTCTATTTTCTTGAAAGGTTTTGTTTGATTATCACAATGTATGATTGAGGGGGAGTGAGAGGGGGTTCTCTTATCTAAGGTTTCTTAGATAGAAATTGAATTGGGTAGTCATTAAGTGAGGGGTGTAAACTGGGATTGTTTAACTCTGAATTGATACTACTGAGAATGAATTTCCTTCCTGGCTTGGAAGCCCCCAAAGTAGGTGAGTTTGCACTAAACTGGGTTAACAATTCCTTGTGTTCTTGCTATTGTACTTTATTCTATTTTTACCCTGTTAATGTTCAGATAGAAATGTCATGACATCGCCTTAGACATCACATATATGATACCAAAATTTCAATTGGTATCAGAGAAGGCATCCTGCTCTGTATCTGGGTGAGATCTAGGGAAGTTACTTTCTGGTATTATAGACAAGGAGGTGGGATTTGTAAACATACCACCCATTATGGATGGAACTAATTATGGTTACTAGAAGCCAATGATAGTTGTCTTCTTGAAGTCTTTGGATAACAAGGCTTGAAAAGATGTTCTAAGAGGATGGGAACATCCTATTTTTAAGGACAAAGATGGGAATGATACTGCAGAATTGAAGCCAGAAGAAGACGGGTCTAAAGAAGAAAATGAGCTTGCTCTGAAAAATTCTAAAGCCTTGAATTCCATATTCAATGGAATTGACAAAAACACCTTAAGATTGATCAATACTTGTATTGTTGCCAAAGATGCTTGGGATATTCTCAAAACTACTCACGAAGGTACCTCCAAAGTTAAGATGTCAAGACTTCAGTTACTCACCACAAAATTTGAAAACTTAAGGATGAAAGATGATGAAAGTATTTATGATTTTCATATGAACATCCTTGAGATAGCTAATGCATCCAGTGCTCTTGTAAAAACAATGTCTAAAGAAAAGTTGGAGAGAAAAGCTCTCAGATCTCTACCTAAGAGATTTTACATGAAGGTCACTGCCATATAAGAAGCTCATGACATTAGCAAGATGAGATTGGATGAAATTATTGGATCCCTTCAAACATTTGAGGTTGGTATAAGTGACAAATTTGACAAGAAAAAACAAAAATATTGCTTTTTCTTCCAATACTGAAGACAGAGTAGAGGAATGTGATTTGAATACAGAGGAAGGTCTATATAATGCTATAGTTCTTCTTGGGAGATAGTTTAACAAAGTAATGCAAAAGGAGGACATGAAGTCAACATCTCATCTGACACCAGTAGGTCAAATGACTCTGGTAGAAAGACAAGGGCTGAAGAGAACTCTTCTCAAGGAAAAAGAGTTTAGTGCTATAGATGTGAATGTTTTGGGAACATCATATCTGAATGTACCACACACCTCAAGAATCAGAAAAAGGGTCTTACTGTGGCTTGGTCAGATGAAGACACTGAAAGTGAAGCTGAAGAAGAATTTGCTAAGAATGCTACTGCTTTAACTGGGAGATATTATTCTGATTTCAGTAATGATGAAGTCATATATGATGAATTAACTACTTTCTATAGAGAACTATGTCTCAAAAATGAAGAAGTGTGCCAACAAGAAGAGGAACAGAAGAAAGTCATATCTCAACTGGA
This sequence comes from Lathyrus aphaca, assembly GCA_963966055.1. Taxonomy (NCBI): domain Eukaryota; kingdom Viridiplantae; phylum Streptophyta; class Magnoliopsida; order Fabales; family Fabaceae; genus Lathyrus; species Lathyrus aphaca. The sequence continues at coordinate 108,509,991 of OZ014524.1, read as the reverse complement.
GACTGAGAAAGAAGAGCATCTGAAAACCATTTCCAAGCTGGAGAATGAGGTAACATTGCTAAACTACAAACTTGATCAAATGACCAAGTCTGTCAGGATGTTGAACAACAGTTCAGAAACTATAGATGAGATTCTGCAAATTAGAAAGATAGCTAGAGATGTGACTAGCCCAGGGTTTGACAAAAGAAAATAAACTATCTCAGATCTTGCTCATTCTAAGCTTACACCAAAGATGTTGAATTAGATGTCTCCACATCATAACAAAAGACCTGCAAATTACATAAGAGGAAATTACCATAGATGGATGTGTCACTATTATGGAATGTTTGGTCACTTGAAGCCATACTGTTTCAAACTCTGTGGATATCCTAAGCATGTCCCTCCACATGTTCTAATTCAGAACATACCTAAGATAAAAAAGCAATGGATTCCTAAGATTGGTACCAACAACTTGATAGCTCATACATCTCTTAGAGTTTCAACAAAAACTGAATGGTATTTTAACAGTGGATGTTCAAGACATATGATAGGAGTCACAAATCTGTTGGTGAATATAAGACCTCATGCTACTAGTTTGTTACTTTTCGTGATGAATCTAAAGGTGAAATCAAGGGAATTGGACAACTGGACTGCTCAAGAGTGCCTAGACTTGACAATGTGCCACTTGTAAAAGGGATGGGTGCCAATCTAATTAGCATCAGTCAACTATGTGATCAAGGACTAAAAGTTAATTTCTCCAAATCTGAATGCCTGGTTACATATGATAAAGGTGAATTAATCATGAAAGGAGTCATATCCAAGGACAACTGTTATCTATGGGCATCTCAAGATTCAAGTTATGTCTCATCTTGCTTGCTTGCCAACGAAGATGAAGTTAAACTCTGGCATCAGAAACTTAGACACTTGCATCTGAAAGGCATGAAAAGATTCTTATCCATGGAAGTTGTCAGATGAATTCCAAAGCTCAAAATTGAAGAAGGAAGAGTTTGTGGAGAATACCACGTAGGAAAGTAGACTAAGATGTTACATCAGAAGATTCAATATCTTACCACCTCAAGAGTCTTATAACTTTTTCACATGGATTTGATGGGACCTATGAAGGTAGAAAGTATTGGTGGAAAGAAATATGCTTATGTTCTTGTGGATGAATATTCAAGGCACACTTGGATAAATTTCATCAGAGAAAAGTCAGAAGTTTTTGAAGTTTTCAGAGATCTATGTCAAAAACTTCAAAGAGAAAAGGAAAGCAATGTTATTAGAATCTGAAGTGATCATGGGAAGGAATTTGAGAATGCCAAGTTTGCTAAATTTTTCTCCTCTGAAGGAATTAGTCATGAATTGTCATCTCCCATTACTCCTCAGTAAAATGGAATTGTAGAACGCAAGAACAAGACTACACATGAATCTTCTAAAGCAATGATACATGCAAAACAATTACATCATTTCTGGGCTGAAGCAATGAATACTGCATGCTACATTCACAATAGAGTCACCTTGAGGAAAGGTACTTCAGCTACTTTGTATGAATTATGGAAAGGAAGAAAACCTACTGCTAAATACTTCCATGTCTTTGAAAGTAAATGTTATATACCAACAGATCGTGAACAAAGAAGAAAAATAGATCCAAAGAGTGATGAAGGGATATTTCTACGATACTCTACCAAAGATAGATCCTATAGAGTCTACAATTCCAGAGCTAAAGTAATGTTGGAGTCTATAAATGATGTTGTTGATGATCAAGACTTGAACAAAGAAGCTGATGTCCTGTATGATGTTGAAACATTCCAGAATGCAACTCCAACAGAAATTGAAGACAAAAGTATAGATAAACAACCCTCTAGTTCTGAGCCTGAAGCTAGTCAGACCAACAAGGTTCCCTCTATCAGAATTCAGAAAGATTATCCTAAAGATCTCATCATAGGAGAGCTGGTTAAAAGAGTTACTACAAGATCAAGGGAGATAATCTCTAACTCTTGTTTTGTGTCAAAGATAAAGCCAAAGAATGTTAAAGAAGCATTGAATTATCAGTTCTGGATCAATTCTATGCGAAGGAGTTAGATCAATTCAAGAGGAATAAAGTTTAGGATCTTGTCCTAAGGTCTGAAGGATTAAATGTGATAGGTACCAATGGGGTTTACAAGAACAAATATGATGAACATGGAGTTGTTACCAGGAATAAAGCAAGACTGGTTGCTTAGGGATACACCCAAGTTGAGGGAATTGATTTTGATAAAACCTTTACTCCTGTTGCTAGACTTGAATATATTAGATTACTTCTTGGAGTTGCTTGCACCTTTAAGTTTAAACTGTATCAAATGGATGTCAAGAGTGACTTCTTGAATGGTTACTTAAATGAGTAAGTCTATATGGAACAAACCAAAGGATTCATTGATCCTAATTTACCTAATCATATCTATAAGCTAAGGAAAGCTCTGTATGATTGAAACAAGCTCCAAGAGCTTGGTATGAGAGACTTGCAGAATTTCTTGTTGAACATGGCTATAGAAAAGGTAGCATAAACAAGACTCTCTTTATGAAAAAAGAAGGAAAAAAACTCATGATTTCTCAAATCTATGTTGATGATATTGTGTTTAGTGGGATGTCTGAGGAGATGGTTCAACATTTTGTCAAACAAATGCATTCTGAATTTGAGATGAGCCTAGTTGGTGAATTAACTTATTTTCTTTGTCTTCAAGTCAAACAGATTGAAGGCTTTATATTCATATCTCAAAGTAAATATGCCAAAAATATTGTCAAGAAGTTTGGAATGGAGAACGCTATCTACAAAAGGACACCTGCTCCTACTCATATGAAGTTGTCTAAAGATGAAAAAGGTGTGAATGTGGATTAAAGTCTCTATAAAAGTATGATTGGAAGCTTATTATTATCTCATAACAAGAATGCCTGACATTGCTTTTGTTGTAGGTGTTTGTGTTAGATATCAAGTTGATCCCAAGGTGAGTCACATCAACCAAGTAAAAAGAATCTTGAAGTATGTCAATGGTAAATGTGATTATGGTGTTATACTCTCAAGGTTCCAATTCTGAGCTAAGTGGTTATTGTGATGCTGATTGGCAGGATGTGTTGATGATAGAAAAAGAACATCTGGAGGATGCTATTTTTTGGGAAACAATCTGATATCTTGGTTCAGTAAGAAGCAAAATTGTGTTTCTCTATCCACAACTGAGGCTGAATACATAGCATTTGGAAGCAGTTATTCTCAGTTGGTTTGGATGAAGCAAATGCTGACATAATACAATGTCTCGCAAGATGTCATGACATTGTACTACGAAAATTTGAATGTTATCAACATCTCCAAGAATCCCATTCAACATAGTAGAAATAATCATATTGATATTCGTCATCATTTCATTAGAGAGATGGTTAAAGAAAAGATTGTTGCTTTAGAAAATGTAGCCACTGATTTACAATTGACTGACATTTTCACTAAAGCTTTAGATGTCAATATGTTTGAAATCTTGAGGGGTAAGTTAGGGATTTGCATCAATGAGGATCTATAGAAATTAATGCTATGTGGGAAGACTAGTCAAGTTATTTCAGTTCTCCTATTTCAATTTACACACTTGTTTCAATTTTGTTGTCTCTCACATCATCTCTATTATGTACTTGCTAATGATGAATGGATCAAGAATGCGAATCCTGATGGTGACATGAGGATCAAGACTAGAAAAGAAAAATATGTGGTTGTTGTATCTCTTGCTAAGAACAAATTGAAGAATGTTTTTATGCCTATTGTTGAACATAATGGTAACAACATTATCCTTGGAAAGAAAGCTGCTGCAAAGAAGAATGTTGTTAAGTTTGAAAGTGATGTGGCTTCCACTACTAATATGGGAAGATGGTGTGATCTCTCTCTCTCTCTCTCTCTCTCTCTCTCTCTCTCTTTCTCTCTCTCTCTCTCTCTCTCTCTCTCTCTCTCTCTCTCTCTCTCTCTCTCTCCTTTGAGTTCAAATTTCTTTGTTAAGGGGGGCAACTATTGGTATGGTTGTCATATTATGGCTTAAAAAGGGGAGAGTTAGCTAATTTTGCTTTGGTTGTTCTGCTGCTATGTCTGGAGAGCAGTTGTTCTGATTGGGTGCTGTGTTACCAGTTGTTCTATTTTATGCAACCATAATATTTTTCTTATTCTTCTGCTGCTTTGATCTCTATTGTTTGGTTCCTTCTGGTTGACTAATTCTGATAGTGTTTTAGCCACAATTTTCCAAAGGGGGAGATTGAAGGTTCTTAGGTTGGCTAGATATGTAGAAAAACATTATCATATGTCTTGATGTCTTGTAAGATGTCCCTAACATGCTTGAAGAACATTTGTTGTGCAGGGTTTTGTGATGTTAGATCAGATGTCGTAACATCTATCTTGACAGTTCTGGGACTTCCTAATACAAAAAATTTTGATTTAATTTCTGTATGATTTTAACAGGTGTTTAGTTATTTGATTTTCTCTAGTATGTGTGAAACAAAACTCGGATATTCGCCGAAGTTTGATGAAAGATCATCCAATAAGTTAGATGAAAAAGATCCTTCCTCTATGGAATTTCCAGATACCTTTTCTGAGTTAAAATTCATCAGATAAGGATACCACTTCTGGACCCGTGCAATCTGATGCAAGAGGGGGGAAATGAGAATAAGGATACTTCTCCCTTCTCTCTACAGAAGTGGTATCACTTCCAAAATCTCTCCATAAGTTAATGGTGATATCACTCATTCTAACTAAAGAATAGGAAATGGTGAAAGATAAAACCTAAGTTGAGGGAGTTACTTGGTTTGGAGAGATTGATAAATGCAGGGTGAATGAAGAAGACATAAACTTTTGACGAGGGAACTATAATCGATATGATTGGTACTCCCTAGAATTAAATACTGACAAAGTTTCTCAAGAAAATGACGATGAATAGGCTTGAATTTCAAGGATAGTGAAAAATTCCCAAAATGTTGAACTCCTCTTATTTGGTGGCGAAGGCGATTGAATAGCTGTGATCAGCCAAAGAAAAGGGTTACAATATCAACATTCAGATTTATCCTTGGGAATACAAGCAAACTCGAGTTTACTCGAGTGCACTATAAGCCTCTCCATTCCATAAAAAAATCCAGAGAGATATTTTTGTGATCTCCTAAATATGACCTGATGGATCAATATGATAGAATATTGAACATTATCTTACTAAGGAATCACTTTAAGGGGGAACTTATGAAGCAAACAAAAAATGATTGATTTTCATATACTTAAATAGTTTATTTTCTTGTGAAGAGAATTCTCGAAAGCTTTCTCCTTAAACCTAAGAGGAAAACATCATCTTGTATCTAGTTGTATTTACATACCTCAATAATAACATACACATCACTGAAGCAACTACTTTCAAAACCATACTGCAAACAATCATGAACATATATACTATATAATTAATCGTTATATGGATGTCTTTAGTAGTTTTGAAACAAAATTGATTACAAGAGTGAAGAGGATGTTTAACTAATTAAATTTTATGCCAGTATATGAATTTGAGTTAGAAAAATATTAGGGATGAATTATATGATACACTTAAATGTTTATAGTAGGAAATTGTAAACATGAACTAAACACTCATTCATTCTTAGTAAACAAAATATAGAATCTATATAAGATGAATGACTTAAATATTGATAGAAATAAAAAACAAAATTATGCATCTTTAAGTTCTACATTTAGGATAACCTTTTAATGAGTTAGGTTCATATCCAATAAATAGACCAACACATAGAAATATTGACATGATGCATATAAAAAATATATATTTATCTCTCAAAAATAAAAGTTTCCATGGTCATTATATCATAATTATAAAATGTTGGAGTATGAAATTTTGACTATTGTTAGTAATAACTAACAAACTAATATATGAATATTGAATACAAAATATAAAATCCATAAAATTAGTTAAGCATACATATTAACATATAGAGGTGAAATGCTTATGTTTATATTTTATGGTATGAATTTTCAATCCAAAATGAGAGACAAAAACTATACCAACACATACCATTAAAATCATTAAGCAATGAATACAATTCTGAAAATTTTAATTGAATGCACGCACAAGTTTTTTCCTATTAATTTGTATCATAAATATAAAATTTCAAGAACAAGATTCATCTCATTGATAGTTTTTGTTTTGAGCAAGATCATACCAACACATACCATTAAAATCATTAAGCAATGAATACAATTCTGAAAATTTTAATTGAATGCACACACAAGTTTTTTCCTATTAATTTGTATCATAAATATAAAATTTCAAGAACAAGATTCATCTCATTGATAGTTTTTGTTTTGAGCAAGATCATCAACCATATATTATACGCAAATGAAAATCATAAAGTGAAAACATAATTGAAAGATTTCTTCCATGTCAATCAATAATCCAAAAGCAAACACGCATATAGTCATATAATTTTAAATTAAATGGAATTAAAATGGGGGTACAATCCAATTGCTTATCATTTATTATTGACGGATAATTAACCTCTCATGCCATCAAGGTTTGATAAAACTAGTACGAGATACTTGTTGAAAGTACATACCAAGCTCTCACCTTTGCCCCTTAATTTTTAGAATCAATGGGTTTTGTCACCTTGTAAATATCAACAAGAGATCTATATTTCTTCATCTTCTTTGGTCGAAAAATCCCATTGATCTTCTTAGTATTGGATCTACGATCAACCTCTTCAGATGAGATTTTCTCCCGCCTTTCAGCCAGAGTGTCAGCAGACCCATCATCATTCTTCTGGATCTCATTTTGTGCTTTATCATCCGCTATTTCATTCAAGCAAGGTTTCACCAGCTTGCGTTGACGTTTACTTCCCATATTGTATCTTTGTTGTTAATCACGTATTTCTTAGGGTATTTGATGAAGGATTTATGTTTTTGTGAGAAAGAAATGATGAGAGAGGATGGAGAGAAAGCGGCGCCTGACCTCACATTATAAAATATAGGGTTTAAGGTTAGTTTTGTAAATTTATTTGGAAGTTGATATTCACACACTAATGGATCCAGAACCCTAGTACAACGAATGCAAAATGAAATTTAAATTCTTTTGGGTTACTCTTTCAAGAAAGAGGTTGAAAATGTAAAATATATAAGTATATGGGCTTGTTACTATGCTTTAGTTATTTTAATTGTGCACTCGTATTGTTGTTATGTGCTAAGACTTTATGGTCTTTTACTAGTTTCTTTTGTAATCAAAGCTATTTTATTGTATTTGTTCATGACCAACCCAGTAGACAAGGCCCAATGAATAAGGCCCAATAATTGGATAAGGATGGTCACAAATAAAGTATGACATCCTATTTTCCCTCCATCAAATAGAATTCTCTTCTGAAATCACCAGGCACGATCTACCAAAAATGATCAAACGGTCAGCCATAATTTACTCGCATACAGTTGCAAACCAAACATCTTATTTAAAGGAGAACGACATATCACTATCAAGTTATAATTAATTTTCCATTTAAACTCCATTTCTTACTCTCTTATTGACTTGATTCTGTAGTTCTAGCCTTACAAGTCAACCCTCATTCAACCTCATCAGAAACCCAAAACACCAGAACTCACTATGGATCCCACTTTATCGATCTTCACATAGTTCTAGAGTAGAACATTGGCATAGTATTTGGGGAATCAAAATTTTATTCCTATAACTTCGGCGATCGATCTTTTCTTGATTAAACTAAATTAGGACCAGATCTCCTTCGATAGAAGCACACATCTCCATCTTATCACAAATTCCTCCAAATTTGAAATTGAACCCCTCACATCTAAAGCCCTAGATGATGGAAGCTTCCAAAGCCACTTTTACTCCATTCAACAGTAAGCAACCACAGTCAGATAAGTGGCTAGGAATCCTCCATTTCCTCTTTCTTGAGGGACAAAAGATCATGTTTTGACGATAACTCTATTCGTTCCTCCACCGTCAAGCCTAGTTGGGCAAGATATATAATGCAAAGTGAATGAAAAGGCAACAATTTTCTTACTATGTCATTTCAATCACTCTAATTGATACTCCCCCTATTTTTAGGTGAAGGCGATTGAATAACTCTGATCATCCAAAGAAAGGGGTTACTAGATCAATAGTCAGATTTCTCGATGGGAATAAAGGCAAACCATAGTGTACTGGAATGCACTATAAATCTCTCCATGCCCTAACTTATTGCATCAACACACATGTCAAAAAAGACTATGAAATGTTTCAATGATAGAATTGAATTTAACGTGATCGTCCATACTACTTTTTCAATTGAATTCAAATGTTTTAATTATAACTTGCATCAGACAACATCCTGGAGGCCGACCAAATCACTGAAGGCATCCCCGACTCATTCAATGCTCAACAAATCCTTAAGGAAATTGTTCTAGGCTGACTAAAGACCCAAAATAACTAAGGCCCAATTCACCTCAATTCCACTCGGCTTGATGCAAAGTATAAAATCCAGGTCACTCAGAAAGCAAGGTACATTATCTAATATTCACTTTACACAGAGATCAACACCACATGTTAAATGCATCCAATTTACCAACTGCAACAATTTCTGATTCCCGAACGAGACATATTGCAACTTCTAAGACTCATGTTTTATTTAATCTTTAAGATCTTAATTATCTAATACTTATTGATATAAACCGATATCTATGGTTTAAAAAATAAATGAGTAATCACATAATTAATTACTTTACCATTTGAACAATGATTTTCAAAACATAAAAACTTGTAGTATAATATACACTCACAATACAAGAAAAAATAGAATAAAAATTAAAAGATTCATATCTACTGAAAATGAAATACTCTCACTTTTGTTTTCTCTGTATTTTCATTCTATTTGATTCAGTTAATACACAATGGTTATATACATAATACAAAGTGTGGCTAACACTTATAGTTAGTTAGATGAGTTTGTTACATCTTAACCAACTTGACTAGCATCTAACTAACTTCTTAAACTATCTCTAATACACCCCCTTAAGATCATGGTGGTTTGAGTGAGACCACTTTGAGCTTGCTTCGTAGATCCTGAAATGCCACCGTACCTAGCGGTTTAGTTAAAGTGTTAGCTAGTTGAGCAAAACCAGGAACATGTTGGATAACTAGCTATTGTGCCACGAGCCGTTCGCGAACAAAATGGATATCCAATTCAATATGCTTTGTACGAGCATGGAGAACCGGATTATGTGACATGTGAACTACACTGAGATTGTCGCATAGGAGAGTAGGAGGGTGAAACCAAATAGATAGCTCAGTCAATAGAGATTCAAGCCAAAGAAGTTCAGAAGTGGTGTGAGCAAGTGCTCTATATTCATCTTCCGTACTTGATCTATCCACTAGGGATTGCTTCTTTGAGCTCCACGCAACAATGTTGGGGCCGAAGAAGATACATGAACCAGATGTGGAGCGACGATCATCCGGGTCGGTAGCCCAGTCGGAATCGTTGTAGGTACGCAATGAGAATTTCTCTGCTGGACTTGCTACTGAAAATACCAGGCATAAGAACATTGTTCCACTTAGGTATCGTAGAATCCGTTGAACAGCTGCCCAATGAGCCTCCAATGGTGGGGACATGAACTGACAGGTCTTGTTTACACTGTAGGCAATATCTGGTCTTGTCAAGGTAACCTATTGCAATGCTCCTACTATGGACATGTACAAGTGAGGATCTGGCAGCAATGGGGAACCTGTTTTGCTGAGCTTGCAGGTACTTAACATGGGTGTTGGCACACACTTTGCACCACTCATGCTGGCACGTTCAAGGTCCCATATGTATTTTTCTTGAGTTAGTACCAAAGTTCCATTTGGCTTAAACTTAAATTCCACAACTAGAAAATATTCAGGCTTGCCAAGTCTCTTCAAAGCAAACTCAGCATCCAGTTTGTTAATCAGGTCAAGGATGAGAATAAAGGAGGAGTTTGTGACTAAGATGTCATCCACATAGACAAGAGCATAGAGAGTTATACCTTGTTTGGAGTAAATGAAGAGTGAATGATCACACTTTGAGTGAATGAATCCAAACTTGAGAAGTGCTTGATTAAGCTTCTCATACCAGGCCCTAGGTTCCTGCTTTAGGCCATACAATGCTTTGTTTAGTTTGCATACTAGCTCCTTGTTGGACTGCACAAAGCCTGGTGGTTGAACCATGTAGGCTTCCTCTTGTAAAGTTCCATTTAGAAAAGCATTGTTGATGTCAATTTATTTGCATATCCCATTTGTAGGTAATATCAAGACTTAATATGATTTTGATAGTTGTTGGCTTCACAACTGGAGAGAATGTCTCATTGAAGTCAAAGCCTTGTTGTTGATGAAACCCTTTTGCAACAAGTCTTGCCTTGAACTTGTTTATAGTGCCATCTGGATTTTCTTTTACTCTAAATACCCACTTGCACCCTACTGCTTGTCTGTGAGAGGGTAGTACTGCCAGGGTCCAAGTGTTATTTGTCATCAGAGCATCATACTCCACTTGCATTGCTTGAGCCAATTCTGGTTGTAGTAGGGTTTGTTTCACACTTAGAGGTTCTGATTTTGCAAGAAAGGCTTTAGGCTTTGAATGACCAGTCTTGGCCCTTGTGAGCATAGGATGACTATTTTGTGGGGGAGATGGGACAATTATAATACTTGGAATTAATGGTGAGAGTGAATTGTCAGATGCATCACACCTTAAATGTCTGAGAGAGGGAGGACCGACCTGTGGCAGTAGATGAGGAGAGGGAGATGAGTCATTGAATACCTCTTTAAAACTGGTGGATTCCTGTGGTGAGGTTGATGCAAGCCTTATGTTATTTGATGGAGGTGAGTTTGCTGCATTTGATGAAGCTATAAGCTGATCTGATGAAGGAAAATAATTTTCCTGTGGAGGCATGACAGGTTGAGGTGACATGTCTATGTCTGGCTGATGGCTATCAGATGGAGGTAGAGGAGAAAGTTGGTCCTGATGTGACTCAGTTGTGACTGGCCCCACTAATGTACCTGAGGTGTCATTTTATTCATAGCTGGACATGGTAAAGTGCAAAAAGGTGCAGTTGTGCTAGTACTAGGGCTAGCAGGAAACAAATTAGCATAGGGAAAGCTCTTTTCATTGAACACTACATCTTTAGAGATGTATAGCCTACCTGTGGGACTGAGGCATTTGTAGCCTTTATGTTGGGGGGATGGGCCTAGATAGATGCATTTTGTGCTTCTAGGTTCCAACTTATGTTTGTTGTAAGGTCTCAATAATGGAAAACAAGAACAACCAAATACCTTCAAGGATTTGTAATCAGGGTCTTTGTGATACAGGGTATGATATGGTGAGTTTGAATCAGGTAAAGCTGAAGTTGGTAACCTGTTGAGTAAATAGCTGGCTATGAGAAAACTATGGTCCTAGTAGGTCATGGGAAGATTAGCATGTGCAAGAAGTGTGATGTCTGTTTCCACTATAGACCTATGATTTCTCTCTACTGAGCCATTCTGATGTGATGTGTGAGGGCAAGTCAACATGTGTTGAATACCAAGATCAAGCAAGTACTTTGTGAAGGGTTTGTACTCTCCTCCATAATCTGACTGTACTGCCTTGATGCTGGTGTTGAACTGAGTTTGTACATATGTATAGAATAGCTTGAAGGCTCCTATAGCTTCAGACTTTTGTTTAAGCAAATAGATACAAGTATATCTAGTTTTAGCATCAACAAATGCAATGTATTAAAGATAGCCAGAACTAGAAATATCAGGGGAAGAACCCTACAAGTCAGTAAAAACCAGATCAAAGATATTCTCATAAGTAGTATTGGACAAAGGAGCATGCATTCTATGTACTTTGCCTAGACAATAAGCTTTACAAAATTCAGAAGAAGCTTTATTCATTATAGGTATTTTACACAAGTTGAGTATGCTTTTGACAAAATTAAAATGAGCATGTCCAAGTCGACTATGCCAAAGTACCTCAGTATTTTCTACAATGCTAGAATTTGAAACAAAGGATAAAACTTTGTGTCTACCACCTGTATGCATAGACCTGGCTGAATTGTGCAGTAGGTTAGGAAAGAAGTACAAACCATTTGACTCAAGAAACCCTTCAAGAAGGACTTCCTTAGAAACCTGACATTTCACATAGCACTTATTAAATTGAAACTCAAACATTACTTAGTTGTCACTAGGGAATTTCGAAACTGACAATAAATTCTTGGTGATGGATGGAACATGAAGAATATCACCAATAACAAGTCTACTAGAAATGCAAGAGGACCCTATACTTTGGATATGCAAACTTTGATCATTGCCTACATATATTTGACTATCACCTCTAAAAGGCTTGCTAAAATGTAAACATTTTGCATAGGGAGTAAGATGGTGTGAAGCACATGAATCTGCAAACCATGCTTGAGACTCAAGATCATTTGGTAGTGAGTAATATTGAGTGAATGCAACTGGTTGAGATGTTGTAGCTGTCATTCCCATAATGTGAGCCTCTGAATTTGCACATGCTTCCTTAGCAACCTTCCCACTTGTTTCTTCACTTTGCTTAGGTTGAGGAGTGAAAGATTCATCATACCTGTGCCAGCAATCCATGACTACATGGCCAGGTTTCCCACATAATTGACAGATTAGTCTTCCTTGAGGGTGATGACCTCTACCACGAGTCCTGCCTCTATATCCACGGCCTCTGCTTCTATTGTAGCCAGTATAATCTTGTGAGCTTGTACCTCCACAACCTTTGTGTGCCATGTTTGCAGCCACTTGAGATGCCATGATTTCTTGCCTAAACTTGTCTAATTGAGCTTCTTGTACGTACAACAAAGCTTCAACATCACATAAGGATAATGAATCAGTTTGTCCATACATTTTCATCACAAACGAATTATACTCTTCTGGTAAACCGTTGAGGATTGAATCAATTTGATCTTGCTCAGAAATTACATCACCAACTTCAAGTAGAGAGCTTGCAATCGCTTTGATTTTGAGCACAAATTCAGTGATTGACTGATTACCTTTCTTGGTGGATTTCAATTCCACTCTGAGCTGACGAACCCTAGCTCGCATCTGCGCATTGTAGAACTTGTGAATCTTGTCCCAAACTTCATAAGAATTCTTGCAAGATAGTACCCGCGGTAGTACCGATTCGGAAATGGTGGAAAGCAACCAGATGAAGAGGGTTTGATCTTGAACTACCCAAGCTTCATATTCTTCAGAGAAATTGTTGAGCAACCTATCTTGTTCAGTTGTGAATTTCGCAGGGATCTTGGGATTGATAACAAACATGTGCATCTTTTGCGTGAGGATTACACCTTCCGCTTGTTGATTCCACAGAAGGTAATTGTTATCCTTGAGTTGAATGGAGAGTTTCGGCCCATACGAACTTGACGAGTTTGAAGCGAATAAGCTAGAGTTGTTGGAGCGCAGCGACTAGTTTTCTGAGTCAGCCATTGAAGCTTCCCGTTTTCGTGTTCAACCGAGGAAGAAGAAGAGAATTGGGGTAAGAAGATGAAATGATGCGGAGAGAAACGTGGTTCAGATCTGAACCGTGACTGATTCCATACTGAAAATGAAATACTCTCACTTTTGTTTTCTCTGTATTTTCATTCTATTTGATTCAGTTAATACACAATGGTTATATACATAAAACAAAGTGTAACTAACACTTAGAATTAATTAGATGAGTTTGTTACATCTTAACCAACTTGATTACCATCTAACTAACTTCTTAAGCTATCTCTAATAATATCCAATAAATTAAATTTAGGAGTTTTGATCTCTTCAATTTTAAGAATAAGATAACTATGTCTCTCCCAATCAATATACAATCTCTAAATAATTGTCTATCATATTTCCTTAAGTTTTTCTAATACATTTAAATGTATGTCTAATACAGTAATTGTTACCTAAAACATAATAAATAATGGTTGTTGCCCAGTTATATCATATTACATACATAAATATTAACATACAAAAAAATAAAGCAACTACTTTTATAACTCATACATATAGCCATAAACATATATACTATATTACAATTGTTATGTAAATGTCCTTAAAATACAATAATAGACTTAAAATAAAAGATCTTTAGTTTAACAATTTTGAAACAAATTGGTTACAAGTATTAAGTAAGGTGGGTGGACACCTTTAACCAATTAAAGTTTAGGCTAATATATAAATTTGAGTTGAAGAAAATATTAAAGATAAATTAAACACTCATTCATTCTTAATAAACAAAATATATCATTTATATCAGATAAATCAATTGCTTCTCAATAGAAATTAGAAAATTTGTTCATCATTTAGTGATTTTTTTTTCCATTTGAGATAACCTCTTAACGAGTTAGATTCATCTTCATTAAATAGCTAATACACATTGAAAGATTGACGTGATGCATATAATAATATTATATTTATTGTATTTTAAAAAAAATATAAAAGTGTTCACGATTATAACATGAACATCTTACTCATTATTTTTTCTAAATTATAACATATTATAGTAAGAAATTTTACTATTGGGAATAGAGAATAACAAACAAAAATATTTGTTGACGAAGAATTAACCTCTCATGCCATCAAGGTTTACTAAAATAAGTTTGAAATACTTGTTGAAAGTACGAATCAAGCACTCACATTTTAATTTTCAATAACGATGAGTTTTTTCAACTTATAAATATCATCTAGAAATCAATATTTTCATCTTCTTTGATAAAAAGAATCTCATTGACCTTCTTAATATTGGGTCTTTGATCAACCTCTTCACACAAGGGCGGATCTATGTTGTTGGTGTTGGAGGCTCTTGCCCCCACAAGAATGATAACCATTATTATATATATATATATATATATATATATATATATATATATATATATATATATATATATATATATATATATATATATATATATATATATATATATATATATATATATATATATATATATATATATATATATATATATACTTAGTTAATTTTCTTGTCAATTTCAAAATTAAAAATTGTTTCTATTAATTACAAAGAGTATAACATATTATATATTTTCTTTGAACTACTCCACAATCTTTTAGTTTATCGTTGTTATTTAGAAAAATATAAAAACATTTTATTATTAGTCTTTTTTATTTTATTTTTATAAATGCACTTGATAGTTTATTTTATATTTTCTTTATAGATATAATGGAGAAGTTAAACATTTTATTTGTTTTATATATTAAAAATGGATTAACATTATATGGATTGACACTGTAGTTAGGATTGTTAAAAAACATATTATTTAAAATTAAGAAACGTTAATAAAATATCATCTTAAAGTTAATAATGACATTTGAAGATTTCATTTGAAAAAAAAAAAAAACTATTGTCAAACAAGAGAGAAACTTTTATCAACGAAAAGTAGTGTTTTATTACAGTTATGTTATAGCTTTGGTTACATTACAAAAATTTACGATTAGTTGAATTATAAGTATTAAAAAAGTTAACATTTTGTTTACCAAAAGGGAATATTATGTTTAATTTTCTTGAAAAAGTGATATGTTGTTTTATATATATATATATATATATATATATATATATATATATATATATATATATATATATATATATATATATATATATATATAATTTGTAAAAATTAAAGAAAAAACAAAACTTTTGTCATTAAAGTTATATGTCCCACTTAAAAAAAAGTTTTGTATCCTTCGCTGTCTTGTCTTCGGATGATGTTTTCTTCCCCTTTTAAACATCATTGTTGTTATTATTGTTGTATACGTCTAGAGCTTCATTAGACTTTGAGCCGCAACCTGAATATTAGTAGAAACATCATCATTCTTATAGACTTCATTTTGTTCAGAATGATTCAGATTTGAGAAGATTGATATTTGAAAAAGCTCACAAGAGTAATTTCACCATACACCCATCTCAACCATGATGTACCATAACTTCAAAAAAAAAAATTATTAGTGACCAGACGAGATTATGTAATCTGTAATCCAATACCGGGTAAACCAATAGGTGAAAAATGAACATCCAATACTTGACATTTTGGTACAACAATTGGAAATACTAGTTTGGAAATGAGAACATATCCATAGATTTTATAGTTTGTTTACCCTATACATATATTGAAGCACAACTCAATTGTTGGTTCTTTTGGGATTGTCTGCATTATGCAAAATAATATGGAATTTATTCAAGCTAGTTCTAGTGCATAAGGGATATATGTTGAACACGGTGTTCCAACATGTGGATTGGAACATCAAGTCTTTTGAAAATAAACAAATGGAAATTGCATTTGTTTCATATCTTATCTATCCAAGATTATCTCATACATAAAAGATCTACAAGTCAAGAAGAATAGTTGATAGGGATATATTGGTTCAACATGTGAAACTCGATGTTCCAACATGTATTGTACAACATTTGAACTTATTCAATTTGGTGCAATTTTTATGATTGAATTTCAATTTGGGTGATCTATAGGATTGTCTTCAACCCATGCGGTGTCTCTTCCCTATAATTTTATAAGTCAATCTTCATGAAAATGAAAAAGTGTTGGGAGGTGGGTCATTGGGTCCATGGTGGTCAATTTGGGTTTTTAAGTGGGGGAAAGGCCTTTTTGTTTGGGAACAAGCAATGCTCATTGATATCCTTTAGTTTCTCCAAGACATCACTCTCTCCCTAGTGAGAGACCTTTTGTGGTGTGGAGCCATGGTAAGGATAAGGTTTATTCAGTTGTGGAGTGGTGTTGGACTTGCCATGGTGTTCTTGTATCTTTTGTGTTAAGGGGTTTGCCATTATTTCTCGTTTCTTTGCAACATATGAGTTTTCAAAGCACATATGTTATAAAGTTTTTGGGTGTTAGAGTGACCTTTAGTTTTACTTGGTCATTTATCGATGGTATTAGAATTGATTAGGAATTTGTTGTAGTTGTAGACCTGGTTTGGTTATGATTGGCTAAATGATAAACGTGGAAAAGTTGCTCGATGAATGCATTTTCTATTCTTGGAAATGGTATATTAGCAAATCATCTTGGTACTCTTGTTCCTACTATGAATGGCACTAGGATCTCATCATGTGCATGAGTCATTAGTAGCTTCTATGATGTGTTTTTTGTTGGTTCTTCCAGATTGTTTTGATAACAGTGGTACATCCCTCCTAAGTGAATTGTATTTCTGAACTCACATATGTAGTGTATTAGATGATTATTGTGTTTTGAAAAATAAAATAAAATTTTAATTGGCTCATGTTGGTCTCAAACCACATATATGTACGTATATTAGATGATGAATTGTGTTTTGAAAAATAAAACAAAATTTTAACTGGCCCATGTTGACCTCGAACCTACAAATTTCACATTATTAGCACTTCCTACTAACCAATTGAGATAACAGATCAAATGATATTTCAATTTTGCACATAAATATTTTTAATTATGTATTTACCAAATACAAAAGCGGAACCAACCGATTATATTTAGGATCTAACTGTTTATTGTAAATTAATTAATAATATGGAGTTTACATTCATAGATAAGAAATATACAATTATAAGTTCACATAAGTATATATTTTAAAAATTTATTAAAAACTTAATACAAATTAATGAATAAGATCGATAAATCAAGAACTAAACTGAACAGTAAAAAAAGATAAAATAATTTAAATCAAAACATACTATAACATAGTAATATTTAACACCTACGTCAATTCTTTCTTGTTATGAACTATTCAATCCATTTTTTTATTTTACATTTTGATTCACCGACAACTTTACAGACAAGTTAAATTCAACTTCAATTATATGTCCAACCGATTAAACTGACCAATTCAGTTTAATTTTAAAAATATTGGTATTTGCACTCTAAAAAAATGTATAAGGTATACTTAATATATAAATATAAAAAGGAAATTAATATTAAAAGTTAATTTTAACAAATATTATGTTAGCCATTTTCACATCATAGGAATGTTTTCTAAAAGTTGTATGATGATTACAATTAACTTTTTACCCTGTTCTTTATTTTGTATAGATATTAGTAACATTTAAGTGAGATAAATTTATAAAACAAAAATTATAGCCAAATGAAAATTCTAAACTTCAAGAATCAGACAAAAGAAATATAGAAGTAGATTTTCGTTATAACATATTTCTTATTATTGATGGAAAAGAAGTGGAATACATTTCATAAGAGTAGAAACTTCAATAATAGTAATTATTAGGAGCCGGTGCATTAGCGGGTGTATTCGGTTTAACGACGGATGCAGCACCGTTGCAAAAGCCATGTAGAATTCCGGCTTCTTCCTGAGTAAGTCCCAAAGAGGTAAGCATATTAGGCCAACATTCATTGGCTATGATGAGAAGAGCATCACAACATCCCGATCCAAGATGTGCTTCGGCGTTGATGAAAAACTGAACAATCTCGCCGGTACAGTGTTGAAGTTCAAACATTGTCTCCCAGCATTTGTTGTTGGTTCCTGCTCCAACAAATGAATGTAAACGTGTTGGAATGGTTTTTGATGTTGTTGAGGTTAAAAACCTTGCTGTCGCCATTGCAGATAGGGATAGGATGACAAAAAGCTTCAAAAAGAGAGACATGGTGGTGACGAAAAGATTATTTGATGTGATGTGTTGGGATGAAAATGAGAATTGGGTGATTGGAGTTTATATAGATATATTTGGCCATTAGGTTCTCTCAAGTTTTTAATGTAAGTGCTTAATTTGTATGACTATATAGTTTTCAAAATTAAATTTCAGTTACAAAAATTAAGTTTCATTGATATAATATAACAGTGTAGTTAATGTAAAAGGAATATGATGGGTCAAGTGAGTTTTTATCATTTATTTACAATTAGTTTCATTTCAATACTAACATTTAGAAGCAGAAAAGAGAATGGAAGATGCTTAACAACTTATACATTGACCAATGAAGATAAATGCAACAAGAATCATCAAAACAAATATCGATTTTTTCCTCATATACACAAAGAGATTATGTCCGTATGTATAAAGGAATAAAAATAAATCAGTTTTTATGATGTTTTATTTAATTATTTAAAATAAAAACTATATAAAAATAATAAATAAACATAATATACCAAATGTCAAATCAGAAATTGTAATAAAAAAATATAAGTAGAGTTGTGAAATTAAAATAGATAAAAAAACATAACTAAAAAATAAAAATTGAATGAGAGGAATAAACTTATCAATTAAGAGTTATTATTTCTTTAAATATTTATATGAAAAATAAAAATCATAAAATCAGGGAGACAATTGACTATTACCTAAAGAAGTGGATATATTTGTTTATAAAAGAGATTTTTTTTTTTTAAAAATTGTTTATACGATCATTTAAAAAAAAAATTTAAAAATGATTTATAGGACGAGATAAAGTGGGTAATGGCATGATAGTTATATAGTTAGAGCTGCATTAGAAAAACAAAAAGTGGTATCTATTAGTGTTAATGATTTAGTATATATATATATCACTACTAAAAAAAAGACATTTGGTTAAATGATTTTACATCAGGCATTTATTAAAAATGATGTAAAAAATAATGCGGTGGCAGTTTCGTAAATAATAACATAAATTGTTATAAGGGATTTTACATCGGGTATTGCTAAAAACCGATGTAAAAAGTAATGCGGTGGCAGTTTTGTAAATAAGAAAAAAATTCATCTAAAGCCTTTTACATCGGTTTTTCTAAAACCGATGTAAAAAACCATATTAAAAAACAATAAAAAAAATTAAAATACATATTACATCGGTTGTATTAACAACCGATTTAAAATGTTTCGTAAAAAAAAAATTAAAAACAAAACAAAAAAAAAAAATTAACATTTTACATCGGTGGGTATTATACCCGATGTAAAAGGTCTTCAAAAAAAATCAAAAAAAAAATAGTAGGTTACCTATTACATCGGTGGGTAGTATACCCGATGTAATAGGTTTCTTAAAAAAAAAATTAAAAAAATATATGGCTATTACATCGGTGGGTAGTATACCCGATGTAATAAGTTTCCTAAAAAAGTTTAAAAAAAAGATATTAAATCGGTTCTAGATCTAACCGATGTAATATGTATATTAAAAAAAAAATTTTAAAAAGCATTTTAAATCGGTGGATATTCCAACCGATGTAATAGGTATTTTAAAAATTTTTAACCCTAGATCTAAAACTAAAACTACATTTACTATACACACTAATTTTTAACCCTTCACTAGTACTGTTGCTGTTGCGCCGCTGCCGCCGATTCTGTTGCTGTTTGTTGTGCTGTTGCTGTTGCGTCGCCGCCGATTCTGTTGCTGTTTGTTGTGCTGTTGCTGTTGCGCCGCCGCCGTTCGTTGTTGCTGTTGCGCCGCCGCCGTTCGTTGTTGCTGTTGTTGTTCGCTGTTGCTGTTGCTGTTGGTTGTTGTTTCGCATCCTTCACCGTTCGTTGTTGCTGTTGCTGTTCGATGTTGTTGTCGCTGTTGCTGTTACTCGAAACAATAGATCTAGCAAAAGATCCGTATTTCATGAGCAATCATCTCGGTAGCTACGAGTGCAAACTATGCTTAACTCTCCACAACAACGAAGGAAACTACCTCGCTCACACACAAGGCAAACGCCATCAAACCAATCTCGCTAAGCGTGCTGCACGTGAGGCTAAAGATGCTCCTACTCAACCTCAACCTCATAAGCGGAAGCTTAACCTAAAGAAAACTGGTATGAAACCCTTATTTTTTTGTTTATTTTGTTTATTTGTTATTTGGAGTAAATAATTTGATGGTTTTTGTTTGTTTGCAGTTAAGATTGGTCGTCCTGGTTACCGTGTGACTAAACAATTTGATCCTGATACTAAGCAAAGATCACTCCTTTTTCAGGTTTTTCTTGTTTTCTTAACAAAAAGTTTATTCTTTCAAATTTATATTGAGAGTGTGTTTGTTAGATATATCTAAATACAAATTAAAGTGTGTTGAATTATAGGAAAAATTGCTTAAAGAGCTTATTTAGTGCTATTAAGTAGCTGGGAGGACTGTAAGAGCAAATTGGCGTAGTTTATACATGTATGTTAGAACCTTTTAGTTCTTAGATTTTAATGCTTACATAGACCTAACCAATTTTTGGAAAACTTGGAGGATTAGGGATAATGATAGTATACAAAAAAAAAATAGGAATAAGAGGATTATGAATGGAAGTGTTAGACAGAAAATTAAGGCAGCGCAGCGGAGAATTTGATGGGATGAGTCTCATAATAGTTGGATTGTTTGTGTAAGTGGAGTAGATTGGATAAAAAATAGTACATAACTATATGTATTAGGGGAAGAGGGACACCTGGTATACTATAGGTCACACTGTTAGAGATATTTGAATTGAAATGGTTTGTAATTAGGCACAATTTATTTATAATAGGACATTATGATGATGTTGCTTATTCCATGTATACGACTCAGTGAGAGAAGACTCTTGTGGTGATGTTTGTTGTTTCCAATTACACTTCTCCTTGTGGGTATTAGGGTAGAGAGAATGTTATGATAGGAATGAAACTGTTAGGTAGAAAATTAGGGCAGCAGTGTTGTGGAAAAGATGGCGGAGTTGTATATTGGTTGGTTTATTTGGGTATGTATGGAGAAGACTTGTAGAAACATTAGTGAGGGGGGTAAATTAGATGAAGTTGCATATTGGTTGATTTTAAATGGTTAGTCTTTGAACACAGTTCATGATTTGACATTTTGATGATCATGATGCTGCTTGGCCCATATATTCGACTATGTGCAAAAAGATTTTGGTTATTGTTTTCAATAGCACAACTCGTGACTTTCTCCACATTGAATTGTTCTAACATTATTATATGATGATAATAATATGATTTCTTTGAAAATTTCTATTGATGCAGATTGAATATCCTGAGATTGAAGACCTTGCAAAGCCTAGGCATCGATTTATGTCCTCCTATGAGCAGGTAAACTTTTAATTTATTGATTTTCACCTCTCCCTATCTTTCTCTGCGTGTGCTGTGAAGTTAAAGCTGTCAAATTATTTGTTGCACATAGGCAGTGTTTTAACATTTCTGCTTTTGTGTGTACAGAGGGTGCAACCATTTGATAAAAGATATCAGTATCTCTTGTTTGCAGCTGAACCATATGAAACAATTTCTTTCAAGGTAAAGAATTGCTCTAGTTTTTATATATCGTCTAAGGCCTTGAGAACATATGTATTTGTAGAAATTTATTAATTTGTACTTGTTAATCTCCTTTTTCAGGTCCCTAGCACATAGATTGACAAGTCCACTCCAAAGTTTTTCTCGCATTGGGACCCAGATTCGAAGATGTTTACGGTCAGTACATTTAATCCTCTTAAATATCCATGATGTAAAAGTCTGTCCATCTAAATGTACATATTTTGTGTGATTGTGAATAAGTTAATAATTCATTCATATGTATCATCCAAGCAAAAAAAAGAAAAAAGTTATCAAAAGAAAAAAGAATGCTCACTGTGTTCGGTAACAACTTTTTTGTTGATAAAATATATTTTGATGAATTTTTTTTACATCTAAATAATGTTAATTAAAACTCACTTAATCTTTAGACATCAAAGAACCAGTTTGGCTTGTTATATCGAATTGGATGACGGTAATAAATATAACTTTACTTTGTTATTTACTTTGCATTTTGCAACTTAATGTGAATTTTCCAAAATAACTATATATTGTTATTTATGTGTTGTAGGTATTTAATGACCCAACAGAATTAAAAGAAGATGATTTGTATGATTTGCAACTCCGTTGGGCAACATGTTTCTTTGAGTTGTATAAAAGTTAAGTTTTATCTGGTAAGATATATAGAATTCTCTATTTGAAGATATTGACTTTGGTGTTGTCTTTTGATTAATTGGTGTTATTATTTATTTTCAGGAAATTTGATTTTTGTGTTTTCTACCGAAGTTACAACTCATATTCTTGTGGATATTGTAAGTTGATATTCAAGTGGGGGAAATATTGGTTGAATGTGTATTTTTTGTTGTTGTTGTTGTAGTAGTAAATTTTAGTATAAACCTCCTATATATTGAGATGATTATATGTGTATACTAGTACATTTGGAAGAATATATGTGTACTTGTACATTTGGAAGAATATATGTGTACTAGATATTTGGTTTATTGAATATTGGTGAGAAATATATGAAAATAGCGACCTAAATATGGTCTATGTGAAGGAAATATTAGGTACCAAAATTTTTTACAGAAATTGCTAAATAATTAGGTACCAAAAAAATTACAGGAACTGCTAAAAAATAGTAAAATTATATAAATTTTCTACAGTACTTTTTACATCGGGCGAAAGGAGAACCGATGTAAAAAGTACTATATGGCACACTTTTTACATCGGGCTAAAGGGGAACCGATGTAAAAAGTACTATATTTTTTTTTACATCAGACTTAAAAATTAACCGATGTGGTTGATATATTTTTTACATCGGTCCTAAAACCGATGTAAAATGTCTATGACTTATTACATCGGCTGCCTTTACATCGGACTAGGAACCGATGTAAAAAGTCATTTTCGCCCGATGTAAAAAGTCATTTCTGCACTAGTGTATATATATATATATATATATATATATATATATATATATATATATATATATATATATATATATATATATATATATATATATATATATATATATATATATATATATATATATATATATATATATATATATATATATCATACTAAATTATAATCCTATAACTTTTCTTATAAAAAATTTCCCGCCTAAACTTTCTTTCTATTAAATCATTTATTATTTATTTAATTATTATTTTTATAAATTAATAAAAAAAAATTATCTCCAACTTCTCTTTCCAATTTCTTTATATTTAATTATTAATTAATTAATTAAAATAAAAAATAAAAATAGTTTAGTTATGCAGCCACACGTGAGAAAAAATTAGGACAAAATTTCCAACTTCTCTTCCCCACTTCCTTTCCTTTATATTGAATAATTTTTTATATAAATAATAATAAATTAATTTATTATTATTATTTAATTCTAATAATCCATTAACACACTTTAAAATAAACCAACCACTAACATATTTAAAAGAAATCTCCCACTAACCTCATATATTATATATAAAATGGACGTGCAACACAATCCAGTTGTAGATTATATCTTTAGAGCAAGTACACATGCAAATCACCGACATGATTAGTTATATTCAATATAGTCTTTATTGTTTTATATAGATGTTGATAAATTTTTGTTGTTGATTAATATTAAGGATGTAATTGGTAGCAAGTAGAGTTTATGTTATTTTTTTGATGTATATCATTCATCAATTGCTTTTCTTTTTAATGTATTATCATTTGTATAGATATATATTTTGTTGAGTATTTAGTTATGTATATAAAATATCTCTACCTCTACCTTTCATATTAGATTTTAATATCATCTATTTACTTTGATCTACTCTAAAAAGTATTTGACCATAGCGATATAATATCATTTATAGTGCTATGAATTGATGTTTTTCATGATATTTTGTAGAAACTAAAACGAAGAATGGACATCAAGAGATATATAAGTTCATCATTCATCGTGACATTGAATATGAATGAATAATCAATACATCTTTATTTATTCTCTTTTTTTTTTAAGTATTAGTATGCCATAATACATGAAACAACTCTTTATAATTTAATTTTTTATTTAATTATCATTTTTATAAATTAATAAAAAAATATCTTCATCTTTTCTTTTCAATTTCTTTTTATTTAATTATTAATTAATTAATTAAAATTAAAAAAAAATAGTTTAGTTATACACCCATGTGAGAAAGAATTTGGACAAAATTTTTACCTGATAAAAATATGTGAATAAATAGAAATAAGTGATCAAGAAAATAAGGGAAACATTTTTACAGAAAATTTAATATTTTGTTAGTGTTTCATAATCTCTTCCGATCAATTTTATATCTTCGTTAAGAAAAATATGCGCCTGATATTTATAATAGAGAGATAGAGAAGTGTTTGGAAGATTGAATATGTAGTGGAAGTATGAAACTAATTTATGGTGGTTATTAATAATAAATAAAATTATTGGTTAAAGGAGTAATATGAAGTAAATAAATGGATGAGTGGGGATGTAGAGAAGTTATAATAAATTTATTTGATTAATTAATCGTAAATATGTGTCATAAAAATTTTATTTATTTTTGGTGGAAATGAATAAATGTGTGAGTGTGTAGTGGGTAGGGATGACAATGGGCAATATATGTACTGGTACTATAATACCTATCCTTATACCCGTGGTTTATAAAAAAATCTTCGTACTCGATTTCATACCCGTGTGGGCATCAATATTTATATTTGTATCCATATTTATGGGTACCTAAGTACCCGTATTCATATTCATTTACCCGCAATGCTAATAAAAACAATTGATCAACTATTATTTATCATATAATTTTATGTTTATAATAACACGGAAAAAAATTCAATAATGTTATTGTTGAATTAAGAAATAAACCAACATTTATATAAAAATGCATATAAGTTTAATAGTGATGTATTTACTAAAATTGATAAATTAACTTTTATAAATAATTATAAAAATAAAAAATACATAAATATATATGTGGATACGAGTCCATATCCGTACCTATTTTGCGGATTTTTACCCTATCAATTATGAGTAAATTTTGAGGATACTATGTGGGTTTAGTCCAATTGACATCCTAATGGTGGGTAGGTTTTTTATTGGTTAATGGGGTGATATGAAGTGAATAAATGGATGAGGGGAAATGTATAGAAGTTAGAATATATTTATTTGATTAATTAATTGTAAATATGAGTCATAAAAATATGATTTATTTTTTGTGGAAATGAATAACTACGTAAGCGGGTGGTGGGTGGATTTTTTTTAAATATTTTTTATTTATAAATTAAATAATAATTAGTAATATTTATTTATTTTTTCACGGTTGATTAAGATACCATATTGAAATGTGGCATGCCACTTAGTTTCTCACCACGGTCACATATTTGTGGTGGAAAATATCATACTACCACACTATATGTTACCACAGTTTATCAGCCGTGATGTTATCTCTTTTTCAACTGTGGTGAAAAAATCTTTTTTGTCATTGTGTATGTTAAACACTTTGATGATGTTGAACTTGAACATGGTAAAAGGGACATCGCCCTTTAAATATTCAAACACATCGGTAAAAAGAAATAAAAAAAATAATCATTTTCTATCCCGAGAGGTTGCCACATGAAAACCCTTTCACCTCAAACACATGGTTCCAAAATAACACCAGCTTCGATCATAGTGTTTGAAAACTCTAGGCTTGTTCAAACGCGTATACCAAATTGTCTTCTTGACATAGGAAAATCAAATTTATACATTATTCACATAAAGAACTTAGAAGAATGGTCAGAAAGCTCCATGATGAATTTAATAGAACTTGAGGAAGAATACACCAAATAAGTGTGACTATTGCTAGACAAAACCTCAAGAATCTAGTCTCTCTCTCTCCATAAACCTACAATCCACTTTCCCCATCCTCCGTTCCAAAGATTTTGAGCGTCAATTCCACAAATTAGTCATCTTCGAAACATGTTACTTGTGACAGCTAGTGAATGACGAACAAGAAAGGAAATTGAACAACGAACGCGAGTGTGTGAGGATGTTGAGTAAAAGTGAAATACGAACTAACTTGGAATATGGAAAGATAATACTTATTTACAGGCGTGAATGGTGTTAGCTCCTAATTTTGACGCCTAGTTTGGATTAATGGAAATATTCAAGGAAAATGAATTTTTGTGAAGTATTGGAAGGTTTCGACAAAGAGCATATTTTGAAATTTAGTCGAAGGCATCTTCGTAAAAGAGGGGAATACTATGAGAGTAATGTTGTGTGGACTTAGAAAATATTTTCTAAATATGGAGATATGATTCAACAGAAACACTACTGAGGGTGTTTCGAGGGGAAATTCAAATTCAAATAAGGGAGGGAACCTTTGTTCTTATCCAATTTCCAAAGAAGACGTGTGGAACACATTTAGGAGTCGAATACACGCAGAATGCCACTTGTCTCATTTTAGTTTGTAGGTCGTTAGAGGCAGTTATTTTCGAATAGTATAAATAGGATATCTTAGTGATATGATTTTGTGTGTGTCCAATTGTGTACAAATTACTCAATTTACTCAAAGTATCAGTATAGATAAAAGAGTGTGTGAGAAATGAACGTTAGATGTAACACCATATTTTACATTCAATGCAATTTAGTTAACCTTTTTTACCAAAAAGTTTATCTTTTCATTTCACAAGTTACTTTTAGTGTACTTTACTGCATTTTCGATTACTTTCTAGCGTTACAATTTCTTTACATTTTTGAAGCAACCCACTTTAATCATGAAGATTGTCAAAGTGTTAATTGTTTTTCTAGACTTTACTTTAAATCAATTAGCACATGTCTCGGGATCAATTTGGTCGATCCTGTAAGTAACCAAAGTATTTTTATTTGTAAGACCTGCGGTTGTTTACCAATTTTCACTATAAGGCGGATAAGAGGAAAGCATTGTCTTAGGATGTGGCCGCTTTGATGAGGGTATTAGAAATAACATTGGTCCTTAACAACGAGGATACATGTTCTGCTGACATACTGAAGAAGCTGTAGGTAGAAAATGGGAAGCTAGAAGCGGGGTGATTAGGTTGGAAACTGCTTTTGATATCTACAAAGAGAAGTATCAGGTCCAGAATGAGATATTCATCAAGCTACGTGAGAAGAAAGAGGAGTTGTCTAAGTTAATGGAGGCCATGACTACTTTAAAGCTCGAGCACGCTACCGAGAGGAAGAGCCTCATGGATAATATTTTTGCCTTGGAAGATATTGCAGCTCCCGTCGAGGATAAGGCTAACAACTAGAAGGGCTTGCTGACTCATGGAGAGTTGATTTCCCGGATCAGGAGCCTCAAGAAGGAATGCATGTACGCCATCTAGATGAGCTTTGAAAATGCAGTGGCTCTGCTCCAAGTTGTGAATCCCATAGTCGAGCTCGTCATTGAGGGGATTGGGTCCTGCACAAAGAGGTTGACAGTCAGACAATTGCTCCAGTCGGATATGACGATGATGATGATGATGTCCAGGAAGAGCTACACACTAAGGGGAGCATAATGTTTAAATTTGTTTGCTTAGTTAGTATTTATTTGGCCTGCACGCCGCGATTTTGTAATATTTGAATAGTGGGCTTTGCCCATTTTTGTTTTAATATCTTGACATCATTGACCATGGTGGTCATTATTTAATTGCACTTCACTTTTAGATATGCTAGTGCATGTTTTTGCTTGCCAAGTACTTATTTTCCTCGATTAATACTTATGTTTGTATGCAAATGATTTTCACTGAGTATTTGGGGGTCTTGCTCGACAATGTTATTGCTCGGCAGTGTAGGGAACTCATCGAGTGATCAGAGTTTGGTTTTGTATGGATAGCGGTGGAAAGATCTTGATTGAGGTCTTAACTCCACAACGTGAACCTCCCATCGTGAGTTGGGTGTTCTGCCTTAATGGTACAATGACGGGGGAAGTTGTTGAGGTTTCCCCGCCGGACCAAGATTCTCTACGTTAAAAGAGTGGAAACTTGCCTTTTTATTTAAGTTTGGGACAATGTGCTTGTACCCGAGCACGCCTTTATGGTTAGGATGTACCATGTTTTCGTCTCGTAGGCTAGTTGAAACGTAATTTCCCCGATGGACGAGTGTGGTGTTGTTTTGTAGGCCCATAGTACGTTGTGTAACTCATCGACCCATTTATTTTTGACATCGCCTAACCCGAATTTTAGGCCCTATAGGATCACTCTGCTCGTGGATTCGGGCGGCCAGTTTTTTTGTGGGTGCTCGACATATGTGAAATGTTGTTTTATACCTAGTTTTGCGACGAATTCCTGGAAAAAATTTAGTTAACTGTATCCTATTGTCGGTGACGAGTGGTTGTGGTACGCCAAATTGGGCAAGTATGTTTCATTTGTAGAAATGAAATATATTTTGTGATGTGATTTTGGTTAGGGCTTCATCCTCTATCCACTTCGTGTAATAATCAAAACTGACTATTAGGTACTTGTTTTGGTTTGACCATGTGGTAAATGGCCTAAGGATGTCCATTACCCACTAGGTGAAGGGCCATGGGGATGAGATACTTTTAAGCTCGTTGGGCGGCGCCAAGTACATGTCTCTGTGGCATTGGCATTTATCACATTTCTTAACATGTTCTTTTGCATCTTTATGCATGGTGGGACAGTAGTATTCTGCTCGCAGGGCCTTCTGGGGAGGTATCTTCCTCCGAGGTGTTGGGCGTTGATTCCTTCGTGGATTTCATGTAGGATGTGGGTGACCTTGGATTGCTCGACATACTTGAAGACAGGGATATATAATCCTCGTTTGTACAACATGTCTTTGACCAAGAGGTAGGTGAAAGCTCTATGTCTGATCACGTTAGCCTCATTCTGGTCAGGGGTAGTTTTCCTGTTGCAAGCTAGTTGAATATCGGGGTCATCCAGTTGTCGCGGTCTCCGATGGAATTTACGTCAAGAGTTGTAGAGGGTTTCTCGATGCTCGGTTGAGAAAGTATCACTTGGATGACGAACTTGTTTCCTTGTTTCTTCTTCGTTCTTGTGAGTTTTGACAAGATGCCTTCTCGGGTATTATGCTTGCGAGTAACGTTTTTTACTTCAACAGAATCAAATTTT
Source organism: Lathyrus aphaca (assembly GCA_963966055.1). Classification (NCBI taxonomy): domain Eukaryota; kingdom Viridiplantae; phylum Streptophyta; class Magnoliopsida; order Fabales; family Fabaceae; genus Lathyrus; species Lathyrus aphaca. Next base: position 108,480,267 of record OZ014524.1, on the reverse strand, counting down.
GTTATTCTTTCTCAAACCAGAGCTAGCTACTCAAAGATATTTTCATACTTGACTTGATATTCTCTCATTACTTGATCAGCGAGAAGTTGTGAATCAATGAATATTTTTACCTCTTTCACTCTCAAGTCTTCGGCCAAGCAAACCCTACGAGGAATGTTTCGTACTCTGCCTGGTTATTCGAGGTTTAGAAGGATTGGGTGAGGGATACTTTGATCAATATTCCCTCCTCATTTTCAAGGATGATGGCTTTTCCTCTTGCTGTCAAAGATTTTCCACTTATGGGGCTCCATTTATCGAGGAGGCAGGCATTGTCATTTCTGCCGAGAAGTCGGCTAGTACTTGATCATTAAGGGTCTTTCTTCCCTCGTACTGGATGTCGAATTAAGAGAGTTCCAATGATCATTTAAGCATTTGTCCAGCCATGTCGGGACGGTTGAGAAGCTAGTTTATGGGTTGGTCAGTTCGCACCACAGTCGTGTGCATTAGGAAGTAATGTCTCAATGTTCTCTCTGGATTGATGAGGGCCAGAGATACATTTTTGATTTGCTGGTATCTGAATTTTGGGCTTTGTAGGGCCTTGGTAGTAAAGTATATAGGTTTCTTCCCCTCGGGGATCTCGCAAATGAGAGTCGCGTTGATGGCATCGACTACAACGATGAGGTAAGGGTAAAAAGTCTCCATGTTGTCTACTCACGAGAGGACCGATGGTTGTGAAAGAGCTCGTTTGAAGTGGAGGAAGGTTTGTTTGCACTCCTTGGTCCATTCAAAAGTTGTTTCCTTGCGAAGAAGTTTGAAAAGAGGAAGCGTGTGTTGGGCAGATTTTGCTACGAAGCGGGATAATGAGGTGAGCACCTTGTTCAAGGATTGAATTAATTTCTTCGAGTTTGGTGTTAGGAATTCGGAGAAGGCCCTACATTTTTCGTGGTTAGCTTTGATTCCTCATTCTATTAGACAGAATCCGAGGAAATTACCTGCTCAAACGCTGAAGGTGCATTTCTCCATATTGAACCTCATATTGCATCTCACCATTTGGTCGAAGATTCTTTTTAGGTGGAATGTATGGTCGGATTCCTCTTGGGATTTTATGATCATGTCGTCCATATAGACTTCGAGCATGTCTTTAATCTCACCTCGGAAGACTTTGTTCATCATACGTTGGTATGTAGCACCGATATTTTTCAAGCCGAATGAGATTCGTTATAGTAGTATTTGCCTGAATCGGTCATGAAGGTCATGTATTTTTTTATCTCCCTTCACCACGGGGAATTGATTGTACCCTGAATATGCATCCATAAAAGACACTAATTTAAATCTAGCAAAATTATGTATTAGTCTATCTATGCTCGATAAAGGGTAAGAATCTTTAGGGCAAGCCCTGTTGAGATCGGTATAGTCAACATACATCCTCCATTTTCCATTAGATTTTATCACAAGAACAATGTTTGAAATCCAGGTTGTGTATTGGGATTTTGAAATAAAATTTGCCTCTAGGTGGTATTTTACAACATTTTCAACAACCTCTGATTTCTCAAGAGACAACCTACGTCTATGTTGCATTACGACCCTATCGGCAGGGTCTATGATCAGCTGGTGGCAGGCCACCTTGGGTTCTAGTTCGGGCATCTTAGCGACACTCCATGCGAATAGGTCATCATTCTCTCTTAAGCAGGATTTCAACTTTGTGAGGTCAATGAGGTTAGTTCCAATCTTCACCCCTTTATTTGGGTCGTTGCCGAGGAGGATGAATTCGAACTCATTGTATGGAATAGGGCGCCTAGGATGGGAAGGCTCCTCGTTATTGTATGGTGTCGATGAGTTATTTGCTGCTAGTCGAGCTTCTTTTTCTTTCTTCTTTTTCTCCTTCAAGTCATCTTTGATGAAGCGAATGTCGAGGTTGACTGATTTGATGTGAGTCATTGGATTTGGCTCTTCCGATCCGTTGGGTCGTACTGGATTGTTGACAGTTATGGGCGACACATTGATAGATTTCTTCCCCTTTTAGGCCACTTCAAAACATCTTCTTGCATCTTCTATGACCTCTTGAAAAGTGGCGATAGGCCCCTTGGTCGTGAAATACTTCATCTTCAAATGAATGGTGGATGGTACGACCATCAGTTTGGCTAAAGTTGGTTTTCCCATGATGCACGGGTACAAAGATGGGCATTCTATCACCAGAAATTGGACTTTGACTTATTTGACTGTCTTATCTGCTCCAAAAGTGACAATCAGTTCAACATAGCACCATGGCTTCGTGGTCGCGTCATTGAAGTCCAACAGATCAAAGCCCACGTAGGGTGTCAAATGTGTTTTGTCGAGATGGAAAGTCAGGAATAGCTTGGAGTACATGATGTCGACTGAGCTTCCCCGGTCTACTAATATGTGACATATGTCAAAGTTCAACATTTGTGACCTTATGAGCAAAGGGATGATGGATTTGGGGGATCCACCGAGGATCTCCTCGTAGTAGAAAGTTATACGAACTGATCTTCCTCGACACTTGTCGAGGGTAGAATTTTGGCTCGAGCTTGCATCATTGAGTTGCTCGAATTTTCTTTTACCGATCACATGGTGAATTTGTTGAATCCCCCACCAGATATGACCATGAAGAAGGGGAAGGTTTCCCATGTGTTGTGTGTTGCAAAGTAGATTGGGTTTTCGGTCTCGTTAGGGACGTAGAAGTCCTCAGGCCGAGAGATGGACATGGCAATCTGCAGATTGGCAGTGGCGTCAGAGGGTGGCTTTTCCTCCTCGTCCTTCTTCACGTCATGGGCTTCTTGTCGAGGAGTCTCTCTTCTCTTGGTGTATTTCTTCATGTTCTCGTCCCTGATAAGGATCTCAACCATGTCCTTGAGGTGGATTGACTCTTCAGTGATGTACTAGCGGCTCTTGTGGAACCAATAATACTTGGTCTTGCATGGGAAAACAGACTCATCCCTGAAGAAATTATGAGTTTGCGCATTCGGAAAAAATACGCTTGCGAGAAGTGATCAGCGGTATGTATTCGGAAAAATGGCTAGCAAATCCTTTATATTCCAAAGACTTACGGGGTTTATCTTCATTTCTTTTTCTCCTCCTCGTTGATGAGCTAAGTGGTCATTGTGCTTCGAAACTCTGGCATTTTCTTGGTGTCATGAGTCTTAATAATTATTGGTGGCTTCCTTCTCCTCGTACTGAATATATGCATGGACTTTGAGGAGGAGGGCATCCAGTGATGTAGGTGTTTTGATGCCAACTTCTTTGGAAAATTCATTGTGGGGGTGTAATCCCTGCTCGAGCAAATACTTTTTCGTGTCATTGGTCGTGGAGACATGGACGGCTTCCCAATTGAACATGTCGATGTACGCTCAAAGGTATTCGTCTTTTCCTTGCATGATTTCCTCGAGCATTGCCTCAAACTTTGGATGGAGACAAGAAGCGGTGAAATGCCTCGAAAACTCCTTTACTAGGTCTTTCTAACAAGTGACGGATCCGTTGGTGAGACTCTTGTACCACGTCATGACACCCTTCCTAAAAGAAGTAAGGAACAATCTGCATATGATAGAGCCTATGACGCAATGATAATCGAGCATAACATCGATGTTTTCAATGTGCTCATTGGGGTTCGTTGTTCCATCGTAGGTTTCCAAGTTCGGTGGTTTTTCCAACCTGGTGGGAAGGGGATCATCCATGATTGCTCGAGATAATGGACCGCGGGAGTCGTTTTCGTCACTCCAAAATATTGAACGTGATGGAGAATGGTCAGGCTTCTCTCGCTGAGGGCTGTCAACACGACGTGAAGGGAAGTTCTTTGGCCGGCCATTTGATTTGTGCGGAGGCAAACAACGGTTATTCGGTCGTCCGTTGGCCTTGCTTTTCTTAGCACCCAAGGAGCGTTACTCCTTACGGGGAGGATCACAATCGCGCTTCTTGGTCATCAAGGACTTATGCCTCTTTAACTGAGGGTGGCAACCAGATCGACGCGATGACGGGCTTCGTGACTCATATTACGTAACGTCTCCACGGGGGCGAGCATGAACGATGGTCCTTCTCCAATGCTCTGTTCCTTTCGGTTTGCTGGTAGATCAACATGCTGGTCTATTTAAGCACCATGAATAGGGCCACCATGGTCGGGTCGACGTTAGGTGGCACCGAAATTGGTTGAAAAATCTTGGGTGTCTTCTCCAGAGCTTTTCGGGTTTTGACGTATTGGACGACATTGGCGGTCGCAATATCGGAGGAGGGGGAGGCGCTGAGCCCGTTTCTCCTCTTTGGAATGCCTTCTTCCATAAGTGGCATATCATTGTTGTTGTCAGCGTCACGAGCTGGAAGGGAGACAACTTCGTGATTTTCTTCATGTTGACCGACCATGATCAGTTTTTGTGGTATTTTGCTTTGATATTTTGGTTTCAGGGAATGAAAAGACGGGGAAATAAGTTTACCATATACAACGCCATTGATATAAATTTTCGATCAAATGAGTAGATGGTCAACGACACGTAAACAATCTTGAATGATTAATGGAGAAAGGGGAAGTATCTGGAGGCACTCCGATGCTTAAGTCGGTTTGGAGAGGTAAGGAAGAAAGGATTAAGAATTGAATATTTGACCCTCCTGCAAAGGTGAGTATTTATAATGAGCCCCTAGCGCATGACCAATGGTCTTCGTTGGGGGATGAGTGTTTAGGCCCACCATGGATGACTTACAAGATTCCTACGTGAAAGTAAGGAATACCAACTCGTGGTCATTGTCCTAGGTCAACTACCCCACACTCCCCGAATAATGGAAAGATTTGCCTGTTACGAAAGGCAAAACGGCTTCGCGAGATGTGCATGTTTAATTGGTGATGTGTCCTCGGGTGAGGAGCACGTAGGGAACGTGGTCTCCACTGGCTCCAATGAATTAGACCAACACTTTGGACCGTCCTCGACGTGGAACTGGATTGAGTTGTGCTCGACGTTGCGTCAACCATAGACCCAGACCAAAACATTATTTCTCTACAAGTTAAATAGTTATTTATATTGATTAAACTTATAATCTTTTCAATGAACAAACTTCTTACCAACTAAATAAAACTTCATTGACAAATAAAATTACATAGTACACCATTATAACCTAGCACACGGTTTGTAAGGAAGAAAAAATTACAAATAAAGTTCTAACATCAAATTACATAAAAAAAAAAAAACTCAACATTTTTTTATATAATCAAAGAGAAATATACATAAACACTTTAAACTAATTATTAAGTGACACATGTGAAAAAGTCCTTAACTTGTCTTATTCAATTTTAGTAAAATCTTCGAAGGAAATAACTTTTCTATTTTCTTAAAACTTTAATATCCTTCCAACGAGATTCTGCGCAACATGAAGGATCATTTTGCAAATAAACCCCAAATTTAAAGTAGTGAGTGTTAGCTCCATGACCAACTCCATCATACGTAAGATCTCCATCAACATAAACCTTAACATTGTTTGCACCAACATCATGAATAACGTTCACCTTGAACCATCTATCATAGATATTCTGAGACAAAACAGGAGATTCATAGTAAGTAAGTGAACCATTGTAGATCCTAAGTTGTGTTGTTGTCGCATGAGGACTTCCACCAAACACTTGCATGATACACACCCCACGTGTGCCACTTGGTACATAACCATATCCTTCAAATTGCCATATACCACATGTATAGTCGTATCCCTGAAATTACAAAAGTGTTAATTATCATGTCACATATTTTCTCTAATCAGATACATCAGTTATTCAATATAACTTACATTGATTCGAATCTCGGTTCGAGGTTGAGTATTGGTTTCATTCGTGAATGGTTTGTCGGTTGGATATATCCAAAATTGGTGCACTCCATTTGTGAAGATGTAACGTTGATTTATTGGAATATTGTAAGGTTTTTGAATAACAAAGTTTGAGTTATCTAATGAAACTGGAGTGAATCCTTGTGTAAGATCAAGAGCAGATGAAGCAATGGTGGTATGATAGAAGATTAATAACATAAAACCCGTGAGTAAAATTTTTAACAATGACATTTTTTGATGATGGCTTCATTGTGCTATATGGTTGTATAGCTATATTTATATATAATGTTTTTGCTAATTATACTAATAAGAGATGTAATTTAGGATTGAGGAAGGGCTAGAATGAGAACGTTAAGTGTTTTTAAACTACATATAGCAAAAAGTCTTCAAAAGAATAAACTATTATACCACCCTAAAAAGTTGTTTCTTTCTCTAGCTTACTAAATAAATAATGAAAATAAGTTGTAATCATGATCTTCACTCTCCATAAATTTTAATTAATAGCGCCGCTGCTAATGTTGGAGTTATGCAACAATTGATAATTTTATAGTTCAACATGTTCTATGCAACCATTTATTTTTAGGAGATAAAATAAGTATAAATTTGTTACTTATCTTGTAAGAAGACAAATAAAGAATAATAAATTATATCCAAGTGAATTAGTTCAATTGGTATATATATATATATATATATATATATATATATATATATATATATATATATATATATATATATATATATATATATATATATATATATATATATATATATATATATATATATATATATATATATATATATATATATATATATATATATATATATATATATATATATATATATATATATATATATATATATATATATATATATATATATATATATATATATATATAATTTTGAAATCATGTATTAATTTAAAAATGAACAATAATTATATAAATTTAATTAATTAAAATGCAAAGAAAAAAAAGACATGTGAAATGAAAAAAAATTGAAAAAAATTAATATTTGAAAGTAGATAGTAAATTATATTAAATAATCATTAAAAAGGTGATTTGTGAGATAAGAAAAGAAAGATAAAGACATTTGTAAATATTTATTGTCTTTTTAATAATAGTAATTGTTAATTAAAATAAAATATATATTATGATGATAGTGACCCGTGAGATAAAAAGTTAATTATGTATATGACTATAAAATATTATTTTAATGATATTAAATAAATAAAATAATTTAATATATTATAAATACAAAAAATTTCAAACTCACATTTATATATAAAATGTTATATTTTTGGGTAAGCATTCATTTCAATTTAGTGCTAAATTTTTAATTTCAAATAAATGATAAATTCTATTAACAAAATTAATGATTTTAATAATTATATTTTCAAGTAAGTAATGAACTCGGTCAATCTTTCAATTCATTAGAATATACTATTTGTTTTTAGAGACTAAAATCTTTCAATCTTTCAATTTAGTGCTAGTGACAACATGCATAAAAGTAACAAATATCCATAAATTAAAAGAAATAATTTATGTTGTTACATCAGAGAAAAAAAATATAAGAAATATTATTATAATTGAATGTGTTTTGAAATTTAAAACTACAAAATTAAACTATGAATGTCATTTATGATAAATAAAATACATTAAAATGTTGGGTGAGAAATCAATAAACATTAAAATTGATTTTAAAAATGGAATATGACCAGTAAATAGAACAAAAATAAGAACAATAAGAAAATAGAACCAGCAAGTGCAAGGCTGCCAAAATATTTACATAACAGGGATGGCAAGTCCCTGGAAATGGAACTGTCATGTGGATAACACCAAAGAGAAGTTGAAACATAATCACATCCCTAAGAAATTCAAGGGCAAAGAGACACTCTTGAAACAATATGATCAGAGATAACAAATTAATTTTACTTGTTATTAAAGCCAGAGGTCTTAGTATTTTTGGGAGGGTAAGGGGGTGTTGATATTAATTACAAATATACCATATAAAATAAATTTGGCCTATTGACTGTGCTGACAAATTTGACACATCTACAAATGTGCAACATCACTACCAGATCATTTTGGACCCTCTGAGTAGCAGTTGTCTGACAAAATTAATCTAATGTTAGAAATTAAAATTATATATGGAGAACAAATGAGAATCTAGTAGTTTTATTTGCAATACTTAGCAGAAGCGCGGAGATAAAACCTACAGTTAAAGCAACCATAAGAACATTAGGGAATTGTGTCTTGAGAATACCAAGATTCTTGTAATCAGGACGAAAGTCGTGACCACACTGACTACAGCAATGTGCCTCCTGCAGTGCAAAACAAAACCAGAAATAGAACTATCATACAACTAACAGATTATTGTTGAGAAACACCAAGACCTCTGCAAGATAGTGGTAGCAATGAGCCCTAAACATGTAGAATGAAATTATGCACATTCAACTTAATACAACAGACATAATGAAGTGGGCAACCAAAGAGTAGATCGGCATTTCTATTCATTCAAATCCATTTTTTCATGTAACACTTTTATTTGTGGGGGCTGGAAATAACTAAAAACACCTCATTCCAGTTTATAAGCTAGTATCTTAAAAACTTGTACCCGTCATTTATGTTCACAACAATATATTACTATAAGTGAAATTTAAATTAGAAATACATGTAAGTCCATAATCAGTATGGAAAAACAGGAAACCTGTTGCTCTGGGAACTCATTTGGGTGATCATTCTCTGAATTATGCTTGTGATCCCAATCTTCCCATGCTCGAACCAGAACCTTGGCTGCAACTATCTGTAGAAAGTAATTGAACCAAGTTTAAAATTTGAAAGAAGGATGATAAATAGGGAAGCCAAGAAAGTACATTCTAGCTGAAGTAAACTTTCCGTTTTTTGCACTGTCTTCCTACATCAGTAACTATTAACATTAGAGAATGTTCAAAAGATGAAAAAATAATGCACAAATTAAATGCCTACAAGTATGTGACTGTGTTAAAGCGTTGCAAGAGAGAGCCACTAACATAATAACTATGGAAAGTTAGTTTAATCAACACAGTGAAAAAACAGATCATTTTCATATCTTATATAAATGGTAATCACACAAGGGCTAACAAAATTATTTGAATGAAATTGATCACATACTTGACAGCTGAATAAACTATCTTTCCACAATTTTTATAGAAATTGATCACATATTATAGCATCAACAGAACCCTACATGTGTTCAACAAACATATTCTGAGTAAAATACATAAATGAGAGATTATTATCATCGAATTTGAAATGGAAACAGTTTCACAATATCACGATATCATCAGGTTTTGTTAGTTTTATGTTGTCTTCATTCAGAACTGAAATAGAATTAACAAAATAAGGCTATATCTCTTCTTCTGCTTCTTCGGGAATTTTAGAGTTTTCTTGTCAGCTTATTCACCATTACCCAAACACTGCAAAACATCAAAAATAGTGGTTATGAAGATGTATTATTAAAAAAGGATTCGGAAAATAACACAAGTAAGGAAAGGGATTATCTTTCGACAAAAAAAAATTATTACTAAATGAAATTGATAATAATAGACTGAGTATTCTACAAAACTATCAAAGCAACACATCCGAAAAATAATATTTACAAACAAAACATGACGGGTTATAAAAAATAATCCTTTAATTGAACACGGCTCGAGTAAATCAGCCAGAATCGCAAAGATGAACAAACAACATACAACTTCAAGAAGCCTAGGCTAGCTAGACATGGTCAGACAAAATATGTTAAGTACATTGTTTTAATTGAGCAGAAGAAGAAAATTTAAAAGAGCAAGACCTTTTTGGCTTTCTCCTCTTTGTCAAGAGCCTCTTTGCGTTTATCCTTATCAGATCCCTAGAGCAAAGATAGAAGTTTAACATGACATTAGTTCAAATTTCATAAACAAAAGTACACAAATATCGATTACGAAAGCAATTAGTTGGACAAAAAGTTCTTACCAATTTAGCAAAGATTTCAAAATTTGTGCGTCTTGCAGGATAGGGCCAGCATAGTTTCAAACTCTTTTGTGTCAACCTTTCTCTCTCTTCAGTCTTGAGTGCTTGCAAAGCCTTTCTTTTCTCTTCAAGTTGTTTCTCATACTCCTCCAGAGTTATCTCCTAAAAGCCAAACAACATAAAACAACTTACTAATTAATAACTTCAAACATTAAAAACAAATTATCAAGGATCAATTCATCTTCAGGCTCTTTTTCTTCAGCTTCATTTTGAAAAGCTCTGTCAATTCTCAAGGATCACTGTCCAGTGCAGACTGTAAAGTTGTGGTTTAAAGGAAGAATGTGCATCAAAGTATGGAGGTTTTATTCCTGTTGACAATAACCTCAACTCTTTCAAGGAAGAGTGTAAGCTGCAAAAGCGGAACAATCTACAAACAAAGTTCAGAAAACACAACCATTTCCTAAGATCCAAACTAAACAGAATCAGACTTCAAAAATCATGATCAAATTTGCAATGTTCAAAAACTACCGAAAACAAATTAATCAATTTAAATTCAGGTCAAATCAACATAATCATTTGATACGGTATAAAATATAGACTAAGATTATTTCTTTTGAATCAGAAAACTAAGTGGCGATAAGTGCTTGATTCCTTCTCATTAAGCATATGAGAAAATAATCCTTAAGCAAAACCCAAATGAAACCAAAGTAAGTGCAAGGTTTAGCTAAGCTTGTAGTTAAATTTACATCTCAACTAAACTTATAAGGAGCGGTTAATTCTTAAATTTGTTAGATAAACTCTTTATAGTTCGCCAAGTTGTTGGACCTTCAGGATGTACATTCACAATGAGCTTTAGAAAATGTTTCTCAGAAGTTGAAAATATGGTAGTCAACCCTAACTCATTGATCATGCTATGCAAATATACCAAGAGTTTCAACTACAACTTGGAAAATATTAACAACAAATCAATAAATAAGAAAGCTTATAGGATGTGAACCAGTACAACAAATTAGAATTAAATATTAAATACAAAAAAAATGAAAGAAAAAAAACAAAAACCTAAAACTAAACTACAAAAATTAAATGTAACTTACCTTACAACAAATTTTATCCCGTTGTCCATCTCTTCAACATTGCACCTTCTTCCTTTTCATGGCTTTTTGAAAATCCTAAAATTTTCAAATCAAATTGCAATAAATACTGAGAGTGGAAAGAATAAATCAAACTCAGAAAAACATGGATCTAGATAAAACCAACAAACAAAAACATAAATCTCAGTAAAACTAACAAACACAAATATGAGATAAACTCCACAATGTCAAATAAAACCCATAACATTGTGTTTGAACCAGAAGATCTAGGGTTCATAAATAAAGAAAAAACAAACACTCACCATGGAAAATGAAACCCTAACCGTCAGATTTATGTTGTAAACATGTAAATATGGAATTAGACCAATGAAGGAAATGGAGGTTGCGGAAGAAGGAGATGGAGAAATATACCTGAAAATGTTGAAGAAGGAATTTGAAGAAGTTGGTTAATGCTTTGTCTGCGCTAGGGTTTCTGGAGGAATTGAGAGAAGAGAGAAAAAGGTGAAATGAAATGAAAAGAAGAAGGTGGTTAATGCTTCGACTGATGCTTTTGCGTGTTAGAAAGGTGGTACGATAGGGGGAAAATTTGGGTTTGTGTGATAGCAAATCCGAGTGTGACACATGTCATGCTGGGAAGCTTGGATGGAAGGAAAAAATAGGATAATTAGTTAATTACTGTGTTATCCAAATGTATGTGTATTTTCAAATTGGTGAAAGGGTATAATTGACAAGTCATGCAATAAATTTTTGAAAGGTAGATAGTTGATTAAAACTAAAACAAATGATTAACCAACAAAAGCAATAACCAAAATGCAAAGTCTTGTAGGTCATCCAAAAGTTCTTTTATGTGATTTGTCACAGGTCGTTAAGTATTAGCATAATCACGTAATAACAACATTTCCTTGATCCTTGCATCAGCTCCTTAATTATAGCAGTTATAATTTGAAAATATTGTATAGTTATTATATATTTAAATTAGTCATTATGTGTGTTGATTTGTTGCCTTACTTTTAGGAAATTTGTTATATTATTGTTGGCAACAAATTAATTCCCATTACCTTGTATCTCCTATTTATTCCACTCATTACACGTAAATAATATAACAATATACTTTTTGTATCTCTATATGGTATCAGAGCCTCACTTAAGGTCCGGTGGGCCACCTTCTATGGTTTCCGCTATCGGGCCACCCACCATTTATTTCCATGCTCCAGATGTCCATTCCTGGGCGTGAGAGGGTGTGTTAAGAGTCTCACATCGGACAATATAGGGCCTGAACTTGTGTATATAAGTGGGGGCAATCCTCACTCTACCAACCGGTTTTCTAGGGTTGAGTTAGGCCCAACCACATTTCTTATCATGGAAGCACCAAACAACAACTCTAACCTTAAAGAACTTATGGAATTCAATACAAATTCTCACCTTCCAATTAAGTTAAATGGAACCAATTATCCTACCTGGTACAAACAGTGCAGTGCCCTCCTCATAGCTCGTGATCTTGAAGGTTTTGTTACAGGCACAAAGAAGTGTCCTCCTACTACTATTGTTACTGGAGAAACAACATCACCCAATCCTGATCATTCTTTATGGATCAGACAAGATAAACTAATTTATCTTGCTCTTCTTGGATCGTGTGATTCTGAAGTACGATCTGTCATGGCAGCTTCAGATACGTCTTATGACGCATGGATTGCTCTTGCTCGTGCCTTCTCAAACCGATCTCAGTCTAGAATTATGTCACTCCGAGAATGTCTCAGTTCAATCACCAAAGGGAATTCCTCTGTCTCAACCTATTTGCATTCAATTTGTAATATTGCTGATGAATTGGTCCTCATTGGTCATCCTATCGACAATCTTGAAATGGTTATGCATGCCTTGAATGGTCTCGGACCGACCTTCCGGGACTTTACTACTGTTATTCGCACTCGTGACTCATCCATAGCATTCAACGAACTCTATGACAAATTGGTGGATTTTGAGATGTTTCTGCAGCAAGAAGAACATATCTAGACACCGACTCCCATCACCGCCAACCTTGCACAACGTTATCCCAATGGCTACAATCGCGGACACTCTCACATCGGCCGCAATAATCATCATCATCATCATGATTCACAAAGTCGTCATAACTATAATGGTCATGATCAAACTTTTCCTAATACTAAGAAGCCAACATCCAACAATGTTGTCATATGTCAATATTGTGAAAAATCTGGCCACACAGCAAAACAGTGTTACAAGATTCATGGCTACCCAAACAAGTCTCGGTGTCCTACTGCGCATGTTGCACAAACAGTGGCCTCTCAATCGTCTCCACCTTCGTGGCTCTTCGATTCTGGTGCATCCCACCACATCACCAATGACATGATAAATTTATCTATCAAAGAAGACTATCATGGAACTGACAATCTCCAAGTTGCAAATGGTAATCAACTTCCCATTATTCATATTGGTTCCACAATTATTTCCACAAATAGTTCTTCTTTAAAATTATATGATATTCTCCATGTTCCAAATGTTACACAAAATTTGATATATGTCTCTCAACTGTGTCAAACTAACAAAGTTTCCATTGAATTTTCCCTTGGCATTTCGAGATAAAGGACTTGCATACGAAGGAGATTCTTCTGCGAGGATTGAATGAAGACAATGTGTACAGGTTTCAACCAAATGCACCAGCCCCACAAATTTCCTATGCAATCTCTAACCCCTCCCTCAAACTATGGCACCACAGACTCGGTCATCCTGCACCTTCTACTCTACTTCACGCCCTCAAGTCAAACAATATTTCATATTCTGGTTCTTTTAATAAATGCCTAGATTGTCTTTCTAATAAGAGTCATAAACTACCATTCTTAAGGTCTTCTATTTCTAGTTCTAGTCCCTTGGAAATTTTGTACTCAGATTTATGGGGACCAGCTCCAGTAAATTCAATTGATGGTTTCGCTATTATGTAATTTTTGTAGACCATTTTTCCAAGTATGTTTGGCTCTACCCTTTAAAACTCAAATCTGATGTCTCAACAATATTTCCAATTTTTAAAAACTTGGTAGAAAGACAATTTAACTCCAGAATTAAAACCCTTTACTCTGACAATGGTAGAGAATTTATAAAAATTCGACCATTCTTACAAGCCAATGGTATCTCTCACTTAACCACCCCACCCCATACCCCTGAACACAATGGCCTCTCTGAACGAAAACACCGTCACCTCACTGAAATCACCCGTTGCCTCCTAAACCATGCCTCCCTACCTTCCAATTTTTGGTCATATGCCTTTCAAACAGCAACCTATCTAATTAATCGGTTACCCACTCATGGTCTTAACATGAGCACACCACACCATGTACTCTTTAAAACATCTCCAAACTACAAAAAAAACTAAAAACATTTGGGTGTCTATGCTTTCCTTGGCTTAAACCATACACAAATAATAAGTTAGAACCAAGATCTGAACCATGCTTGTTCCTTGGATATAGTCTCACACAAAGTGCATACATTTGCTTCAATTTCAAAAACAACAAAATCCATCACTCTAGACATGTTCAATTTCTAGAAGACATTTTCCCATACTCACCAAACCAAAATAAACCATCACATGTATCTCACATTGATCCAGACTTTAACAACCTTCTACAAATATAGATCATGATGTTCAACCTTTAACCTCTACAATACCAATCTCAAAATCTACCCCTGCTAACCTTACTCAAATCTCTCATTCAACCACCCCCACCTCATCCGGATCACCAACAAATTCCTTCACTCAAAGTGATACCCCACCTCCCAACCAACCCATCATTCCTCCTTCTCCTCCTCAACCTATAATACATTCCCCACCTTAATCACCACCTGTACATGTTTCATCTTCATCTCAATCACTTGCAACAAGTTCTCCATCCCAAGCTCCAACTTCGGTAATGCCAAATCACTCCATGATCACTCGTGGAAAAGCGGGAATATTCAAACCAAAGAAACTCCTCTATGTGTCTAAACATCCACTACCACCAGCTTAAGAACCAACATGTGTATCCAAAGCACTACAGTGCCACGACTGGAAACAAGCAATTTATGAAGAATTTACAGCTCTCATGACTAATGGTACATGGTCTTTAGTTCCTCCACAACCCCATTTTAATGTCATTGGAAACAAATGGATGTTTCTCCTGAAAAGAAATTCGGATGGATCCATCGCTCGCTACAAAGCGCGACTTGTTGCAAAAGGTTTTCATCAACGGCCAGGTATTGATTATAAAGACACTTTTATTCTTATTATTAAGCCGCAAACGATCAAAATGGTATTGTGTATTTCACTTTCAAAAGGCTGGAATTTAATCCAAATGGATGTTAACAATGCCTTTTTGCACATTTTCATATCTGAAGATGTCTACATGTGTCAACCACATGGCTTTGTTCATCCTACACTATCTGATCATGTATGCAAGCTCCATAAAGCATTATATGGTCTAAAACAAGCTCCACGAGCTTGGTACAATGAATTAAAATCCTTTTTGGTTGCTTCTGGATTTCTCAATAGCAGATCAGACTCATCTCTCTTTATTTACAATCACGGTAATATCAATGCCTATTTCCTAGTATATGTTGATGATCTACTTCTTACGGGAAACGATATCAACTTCTTAAATAAATTCAAGGCTGCTCTTGCTACAAAATTTTCTCTAAAAGATCTTGGAAGACCAAGTCATTTCCTTAATGTGGAACTCATTCCCACAACCACCAGAATTTTTATGTCTCAACATCATTATATTCGAGACATACTGCAAAAGGGAAATATGATTGATGCCAAGCCAGTAGGAACTCCAATGTCTACTACATGCCCCCTTGGCACCCATGATGATACACCTCCATGTGACGCTACCTCTTTTCGCAGCATTATTGGATCTTTGCATTATTTATCTATCACTAGACCAGATGTGGCATTTGCAATGAACAAGTTGTCCCAATTCATGCAAGCACCATCGGTAACTCACATGCAAGCTCTCAAACGCATTTTGCGATATCTCAAACATACTATCTCACATGGTCTCCATCTAGTAGCAACAAAGAATCTTGAGCTCACTGCCTTTTGTGATGCAGATTGGGGCAATGAAATTGTTGATCGAAAGTCCACGGGTGCTTACATAGTCTATCTCAGACCCAATGTTATCTCTTGGGCCTGCAAGAAATAACCTACAGTTGCGAGATCCTCCACAGAGGCTGAATATCGCACAATCGAAACTACTACATCTGAACTTTTATGGTTACAACAGCTTCTATTGGAACTTGGGATCAAAATTACTCATCCGCCAAACATATTCTCAGATAATATTGGTGCCACATATCTTTGTGCAAATCCAGTGTTCCACTCACGAATGAAACACTTAACTATCGACTATCACTTCGTTCGTGACATTATTGCAAAAGGTGAACTCAAAGTGTCTCATGTACCTTCCAGTCACCAACTAGTAGATTTACTAATGAAACCACTCTCTCGGCCTCGTCATGAGTTTCTTCTCTCCAAAATTGGCGTCGTTGACCACTCCTCCATCTTGGGGGAAGTATTAGCACAATCACGTAATAACAACATTTCCTTGATCCTTGCATCAGCTCCTTAATTATAGCAGTTATAATTTGAAAATATTGTATAGTTCTTATATATTTAAATTAGTCATTTTGTGTGTTGATTTGTTGCCTTGCTTTTAGGAAATTTGTTATATTATTGTTGGCAACAAATAAATTCCCATGACCTTGTATCTCCTATTTATTCCACTCATTACACGTAAATAATATAACAATATACTTTTTGTATCTCTATATTAAGCACCTATATTTTGAACCATGTTTGAAATCAATTAAGATCAACAACAACATTAAATATTTAGTAAAATGAATATAAAAATGATAAGTGCATAAATATATATTACTAAGTGATATAAACATTTACTTACTAGTTTTCTCATATCCCCTTTTGATGATCATGACAAGTAACATGTACATCATCATATGAATCATTTTCTTCAGATGGGAGACGTGTGTGTGTGTGTGTGTATATATATATATATATATATATATATATATATATATATATATATATATATATATATATATATATATATATATATATATATATATATATATGTTACGAAAGAAGGGGTATACAAATTTAAATATTGATTTTAATCAATATCAAGAATTGATTTTCCTTATGGAATAATTGATCATCTTGTGTTAGTAAGAAAGATCAGTGACATGAAAATTTTGTTTTATATGGGATGAAATGATGAATGGTTCGTTCATGTAAGTTTCTTTTTGAAGATCAACCCCTGTAAATACTAATTCATCAGTTTCTACACCAGTGTTACTGTCAATCTACTTGCACTTAAATAAGGCACTTTATAAGTTACATAACCAATCTAAAAAATATTCTCAATGAGCCTAAATTACACTCTAGATGCCAATATAAGATTCTTATCTTTCGAACTAGAAAAGTACATGGATTCAGCTTCAACTATAACACCACTATTTTGCACGATACTACGATCATCATTTGATTTGTATAGAATGAATATTTAGTAATGTCGTATGCACATCAAGCTATTACATTAAACTTAGGCGTATGTGACATCCATTTAATTGTCTTTGATGAACTACTCTCTTTAGAAACCCTTTCATTTAACCAAGTTATGCAAAAAAAATTATGCTTTATCAACAACAATTTTCCACTTATCCGGGGGAAATTTTCCTTGATAATACTTTTGTGATCAAGTAAGTTTGAAATTCACTAACATATTCAATATATGCAAATGAACTTAAAGAACTATATCTTGGTCAAATGTTTTAACAATATCTACTACGATATCTTCCTTCACGACGAGACTCGAGAATTCCTAAAGAGTTCGCTTATGACAAACAGTTCGTACAAAACTTAATAACTTCTTCTATGATGTACCAGTCAACGATCGAAGCTTCCAAACAACGATGATTCTTTGTATGCCCTTTAAGGATCTTCATGTATCGCTCTACCAGATACATCCACTGTAAATAAAATGGACCATTAATTCTAATCTCCCTTACTAGATGAACAACTAAGTGAACCATAATGTCAAAAAATGATTGAGGGAAAAACATCTCTAATTGACATTAGATAATTACAGACTCATGTTCCAACTCATGTAAATTTCTAAGTTTAGTGACTTTAATACATATAGTATTTAAGAATAAACACAACCTGATTATAATTACCCTTACATTTTTTTGCAGAATGCCACAAATAGCCACTGATAGAAGTTGTTGTATCAATACATGATAATCATGAGATTTTAATCCAACTAATTAGAGATCATTCATTGGAACAAGTTTCTTCACATTTGAGGAGTAACATTGGGGAACTTTGATACCCTACAAACAATCGCAAAAACTTTTTTTCTTTTTTAGACAGAGTTTGATATACTGGGGGAAAATATGTTCTATTTTCTAAATCTTTTAGGGATAAATCTTGTCGTATACCCATCACCAACATATCCTTACGGGATTTATTAATATGTTTTATCTTTCCTTTAATGTTTAGAAGTGTTCTGATCAAACTATCACATACATATTTCTACACATCCAATCAACTTAACACCATTAATAAAACATGTACCTCGAATCAAGTTACCCTTCTTAGGAACTTTAGAACCACTCAAAGCGAACACTCTGCCATTGGTCTGAGCAACAGTAGTTGTCTTCTTAGGCTGCCGACGTTGTGTACTGATATGCCCCTATTCACCACAGTTAAAGTGAGTTGGACCTTCATTCGGGCAATCACCAACCCGATGACCTCTCTTGCCGCACATGTAGCATCTCACCACTGAATTGCTGCACACATTAGACTTGTGACCAGATTCTCCACATTTGTAGCACTTGGGAGGAATGGAACCTGCTCCCCCACTTGGCTTCTTCCCATCTGAAACCTTATGCTTCCCTTTTTTAGCTGGAGTCACATAAGGTTTTCCTCGAAACTGGGCTTTCTCTTTCTTCTCACTCAATTTCTTATAGTGAGCAGATCGAGCTCGACTATCTTCATCATAAATCCTACTTTTATCCACCAACTCAGCATACCTACGGATCTGCTGACATAGAATCTCATGTTTAATCTCTGCTCTCAGCCTATTCTCAAACTTGAGATACTTAGAAATTTCAACATCAGTACGATTCTAGTGAGGATAATACTTCACTAGCCTCTCGAACTTAGAAGCATACTCGGCTATCGTCATATTTCTTTGCTTCAACTCAAGGAACTCCACCTCCATCTTACCACGAGCATCTTCAGGGAAATATTTTCCCATAAACTCCCTCCTAAACATTGTCCAAGTCACCACATTATCAGCATCCTCCAAACACTGACGAGTATTATCCCACCAGTCTTCAGCCTCCTCAGACAACATGTGGGTACCAAATTGTACTTTCTGCGCATCCGCACATGCCATCACTCTGAAAATCTTTTCAATTGCCTTGAGCCACTTCTGTGCACTCTGTGGGTCATGATCTCCTTCAAAAACTGACAGATTGTTCCTTTGAAACTTCTCCAAAGCACAAAACTCATTTTGTTCGTTGTTTCGAGTCGTAGCCTGAGCAAGTATTGCAACAACTTCAGCAAGAGCACGCGTGTTGTTTCCAGCCATTCTGCACAACACTCACAACATCAAAAAAGAAATAAGCATTAACAAGCAAAGACTGACAACATACTGACAACAACAACACACGGCCGGACAGACCGACCTGCTCTGATACCACCAATGTAACACCTTTTTACCCCCACATCAAAATATAATATGATTATTCAATAAAATCAGAGTATCATCAAAAAGGGTATCACATTTATTATTTTAACAAACATCATCATTATGTCTTATCTCCTAACACGGGTTACAGCATGTATTCACATCAAAATACCAACGTTATTACGCATCGGATAATAAGTCATCAACCTCATCAATAATATAAAGAAAAATAAACGTTTAATTCAAAACATCATTAACTCAAATAATATTTAACGCTTTTAGTATCAACTCGAAAGTAAAACAAAGTGAACACAATGTTTCTCAAGCGTTCTAATCCCGATGTTACATGACATAGAGCAGAACATCACACCCAACTAAATAAACGACAAAAGAAATAACACTCCAAGTTACATCCACGCACCAAGCTTATTCTTGAGTATTTGTAGGATGGCATAATAGACCATCACCAAAGACAGGCAGGGTGAGCAATCATGAATCAATATAATTGATATAAAGTAAATATAATCATGCAACATTCATCATATAGAAATACATCATAACTCTCACCATCATATCATAAAACTCATCAAACATCTACTCAACACATATGCATCATGTTATGCCACCAAGAAGGAAATGCAACTTGATAAATTCATGTGGTACCGATTTCAACATTTGATGGACACTAGGCCATCTACCCTCCACAAGGGAACACAACATATACAATATAACCTTGATCCACACTATGGGATCGAAGCCCCCCAACAACACAGGGATGCCATGAATGCAACGATACAACAATTCAACATAATCAACATGATTCAACATTTGCATCGACATTCATGTTAATAACCAACATATAATCAGCCTACATCTTAACTTCATTTCTATCACAAATTGATCACTAAAACATCAACATAATTCGTGGCAACAAGTATAATACATCACGACATCAATACATCATATATACACATCATTACGTGATTTTTTGTAATAAAATCATTAATTATTCACTTCCATGGCTCGTTAAGAGGCCCCTCTTGCTCGCTAAGTGGCCTCCTCTCGGGTTGGGGAAAGTTCACAATTTTCACTGCTCGCTAAGCGGGCAAGGTAGATTTCAGCATCCAAACCATGCGATGACAACAACACTCCTGCTACGATTTTCACTCAAAAACCAGTTTTTCATCATTTTTAATCACAATTTCAGTAATAGAACCTATAACTAACACACATACATCATTTACAACACACAACACATATCAATTCATCAATAATCTCTCAATTCTACTCATCAAATCCTAGGTTTTTTCCTAAAACTCCAATTATCCCCATTACCTAAACACTACATTAAGAACATTGAAAAGCGCACTACGCCAAAAATGACTTTTAACAGCGCATCTTAGACAGCGCTTTTAAAAGAAAGCGCTGTCTAAGGTTAAAATTAAAATCAAAAACATGGAAACTGTTCAAAAATAATCAAAAAGCGCTGTCTAAAGTCTTTTAATTTTAAAAAAAATTAAAACCAAAAGCGCTGTCTAAGGGGGGGCTTAGACAGCGCTTTTCAAAAGCGCTGTCTAAGGTCTTATTATATTAAAATTATACAGTTACTATTTTCATTTCTTCCTTTCCCTCTCAGTATCAGACACGACCGTGAAATCGCCATTGTTGCCCTACCACTGATTTTGCCACCGTCGTCCATAAAACCCCACCGCCGTCCAGCTCGCCGTCGTCCTTCCGTCGTCCTCCAGCAACCTCCGTCTTCAACCGTCGGTTTCGTTCAAAAAGGTATGTGTTCTCCATTGATTGCCCTATTGTTTGTTCATGGTGTTCTTGTTCTTGCTTGTTTTTTGTTGAAAAGTTCCTGAATAATGTATATAAACTGTGTTAGTTACAATGTAGATACAATATGAACATAATGAGGATTGATGGATATTGTTCTTGTTCTTGTTCATTTGATGGATATTGTTCTTTTTCTTATATATACAATGAGTTTAGATAAATATTAACACTGAGTTAGGATTAAAATATACACTATGTTTATATATACACTGTGTTAAAATATACACTGAGTTAGGATTAAAATATACACTGAGATTATATATACACTGTGTTAGGATTAACATTGAGTTTAGCTAAATATTAACACTGAGGTACGATACGATTAAAATACGTATAAGTAGGAAAACCATTTAGGATACGGAATTTTTGTTTAAAACATTTAGTATACGAAATTTTTGTTTAAAACATTTAGGATACTAATATTGTTGTTATTATACGAAACTCTATTTTCAACTTCAAAGTTGTAAATTTCTGTTAAATGTGATAAAATGAATTGAACTTTAAAATTGTTAGAATATTCAAAGATACTACCTTAGTTATGTATTTTCGTCTAGATTGATTGTTTACCTTAATAAGTAGGAAAACCATGGATAAAACATGGATCTGTGCCGATCGAGTGACCAAAGAGTACGAGAGTGGGGTTGCGAAATTCGTTAAGTATGTTGTTCAACATGCTGAAAACCCCAGATGAATGCATTGTCCTTGCTTGCGTTGTTGTTATATTGGTAAGGTTGACGCACATGGATTGAAATCGCATTTGCTGAGGCATGGAATTGATCAAATTTATCAGTGTTGGATATTTCATGGTGAGAAAATTAACGAGAATGTTGAATCGAGTGGAAAAAGTAATACGACCTATGCTTCATACGACAAATACACGGAAACATACGATTGTGATCGAGTTGAAGAGATTGTAGAAACACTGGAAGAAGATCTTCATGATTGTCCTGAAATGTTTGAGAGGATGGTAAGCGATGCAGAGAAACCGTTGTACAAAGGTTGCACTAAATTCTCAAGACTGTCTGCGGTATTAAAGTTGTACAACTTAAAGGCGGGCAATGGATGTCGGATAAAAGTTTCACAGAGTTGTTGGCCCTTATGAGAGAAATGCTACCGGATGATAATGTTCTTCCTAATCGAACCTATGAGGCAAAAAAAATGTTGTGCTCTATTGGCATGAGCTATGATAAGATACATGCTTGTCCTAACGATTGCATTTTGTTTCGTAACAAATATGCAACATTAACTGAGTGCCCTAAATGTGGTTTGTCTCGATATAAGAAAAGATTGTCTCCCGCAAAAGTCTTATGGTATTTTCCGATAATTCCGAGATTTAGGCGCATGTTTCGTAGTGAAACTGATGCAAGACATCTTACTTGGCATGCAGATGAAAGAATTATTGATGGAAAGTATCGGCATCCGGCTGATTCACCACAGTGGTCGAAGATTGATAATGATTATCCTGAGTTTGGATCAGAAGCAAGAAACCTTCGATTGGCATTATCTACTGATGGAATAAACCCACATGGTCTTCAAAGTATCTCACATACCACATGGCCTGTGATTCTTATGATTTATAACCTACCTCTGTGGCTATGTATGAAGCGTAAGTACATGATGTTATATATGTTAATCTCTGGGCCTAAACAACCAGGAAATGACATAGACGTATACTTGACACCTTTGATCGAAGATTTAAAGATTTTGTGGGAGAACGGTGTGGAGGTTTATGATGGATATAGGAAAGAAAGTTTCAATTTGAGGGCGATGTTGTTTGGCACAATTAATGATTTTCCAGCATACGGGAATCTATCTGGGTATAGCATTAAAGGTCAACGTGCGTGTCCTGTTTGTGAAGACGAAACTCACACGATTCGATTGGAACTTTTCCAGAAGAATGTGTTTCTCGGTCATCGTAGATTCTTACATTCTAAACATCACTACCGTGGGTGGAGAAAAGCATTCAATAGAGACATCGAACATCGTAGAGCTCCACCCGCATTGTCAGGTGAACAAGTTTTTGAAAAGGTGAAAGATGTGCATACTGAGTTTGGCAAGCCTTTTGCACATAAGGTTGTGAAAGGTGGGTGGAAGAAAAGGTCGATATTTTTTGAATTGCCATATTGGAAGTCTTTGTACGTGAGACATTTTCTCGATGTTATGCATATTGAAAAAAACGTATTTGAAAGTGTTATCGGTACATTACTCAATATAAAAGGCAAGTCTAAGGATGGCCTTAAAGCAAGGGAGGACATGTTAAAAATGGGAATGAGAACTGAATTAGCACCCGTGAAGAAAGGAAGACGAACATATCTACCACCTGCTGCTTTTACTTTATCTAGAAAGGAGAAAAAAAATTGTGTAAGTCTCTGAGTGAAGTTAAGGTTTCAGATTTTCGAAAAAATGGAAGGTAAAAAATTAATTGGGAATAAAATTGTGACAATATCAAGGGATGAACGAGATCAAGTTCATTTGTATGTTCTGCACAATAATAATGAGGTTGATCCATGTGTTGAAATGCACAAGGATGTACTCCGAAGGTTAAATCCGAACAGAAATGAAAATTGGATAGTTATAGAGCACAATCAAAGTTTCATACAATGGTTGAAGGATCATATTTATTCGAAGTGCTCTTCAGATCCTTCTTCGGTAACAGAAAGGTTGAGATGTTTGGCATATGGTCCAAGTTTGCATGTGTTTTCTCATAGCGCATACTCAATTAATGGATACACATTTTATACCAAAGAACAAGATGATAAGAGTACTATGCAAAATAGTGGTGTCACCGTGCTATCTGAAGCAATGCATATATCAAGTATGAAGGACTTAAACCCCAAATATGAAAATTTGTCATATTTTGGAGTTATTGAGCACATTTAGGTGTTTGATTACGAGAAGTTTCAGATTCCCGTCTTTGGTTGCAAGTGGGTGAATAGTAGTGGCATACGAATGGATAAGTCTGGATTTTTGCAAGTTGATCTTACTAGGGTGGGGTACAAAGATGAACCTTTTATTCTAGCATCTCAAGCTAAACAAGTGTTCTATGTGAATGACCCGAAGAGTACAAAATGGTTTATAGTGCTTTTCTCTAACAAAGGGACTGATGATAGCGGTGTAGATCAATGTGATATTGATGTTGAGAATGAGTCATACATTAGACGGAATGAGTTGAATAGAAATGATGAAGTTGAGGATCTTATACCGGATGAGTCATATATAAGAAACGATCATAATGAGGGAATTTGGATCAATTCATCCGTACGCATTGCTAAGAAACAAGTGATTAATATTCCAACAAAGAAAAGAAAGCGATGTTAGTGACTGAGGTAAATTATGCATGGTTTCTTTATTTTTTTTGTTTTCAATTGCTTTGATTATAAGTTATATCTGATAATGCATGATTTCGTTATATTTTTGTTTTCAATTGCTTTGATTATAAGTTATATTTGATAATGCATGGTTTCTTTCTAAATTCATCTATTATAATTTTTTTCCAAGTTGACATCTAACATTTGCTTAATCATTATAGTGGACATTGGTTGTTGCTCGCAATCAATCCTATCAGAGAAATCGTTTATTATCTTGACTCGTTAGGAAATGATTGGACAACATACCCGGATATGAAGGTCATAATTGACACGTAAGTGAGAATGTTCAAAATTTTCTTGTGTGTATTTCTTAGTTTATGTGAATTGTTCTAATTACTTCATTTTTATTTTATTAGCATCCTACAAGCTTTTTGAGCCCAACGAGATATCCAAACATCAAAGAGGGGCGCCAACTCCATTACATGGATTCGAGTGGCGGTATATTTTTAATTATCACATTTTTTATTATATTAGTGATGACACTTGATAAAACTTAGGATTTATCCATATTTTTTTTTTCATATGTAGTGTCCTCAACAACGTAATCAAATAGATTGCGGGTATTTCATGTTGAGGTTTATGCGAGATACTCTTGTTTTGGGCCGATTAGAGATTCCCACCGATGTATGTATTTCTAACTTATGAGTTATTTTTATATTTACACATATCTCATATAATTAAATAGTTGAAATTAAATCAAACTATGTTATATTATTATGTAGTACTTTGATGAATTCAAGTGTCGATATTATACAAAAGATCAAGTGGACGAAATCAAAGAGGAATGATGTCAATTCATTATAGAGCTCAATGTTTTATGAGGTATAATATTGTAGTCTTACTTTAATTGTTGAGAATTTAGATATGTGTAACGTTGTAATTTCTATAATATTGTTTATTAATTGAATTACAATCTTTGTGTTGTTTCAGGACCTATGTATATATTTGGAGCAATGCTTAATTTGGATGGATTAGATAATATGTGTAATTATATTGTACATTTGTAGTATATGTAATGACTTGTAAATTTGATACATTTAAGGCAAAATTGGTTTGAATTGGTATATATATATATATATTTGTTAGCCAAAAATTGGTAGAAAAAAGGCCAAAATGATTTGAAATGGCATATAAAATGTGATATTTGTCTGCCAAAATTTGGTTGAAAACAGGTAGAAATTCTGGTTTATAAACCTGGAAAAAATGTGATTTAAAACAAAAGCTGCAAAAAATTTCGTATACCTTAGACAGCGCTTTACACAAAAGCGTTGTCTAAGGGGGGGCTTAGAAAGCGCTTTTGGCAAAAGCGCTGTCTAAGGGGGGGCTTAGACAGCGCTTTTGAAAAGCGCTGTCTAAGGTATACCTAAAAAAATTAAAATAGGAGGGGATTAGACAGCGCTTTCACCAAAAGTGATGTCTAAGGTATAGGGGCTTAGAAAGCGCTTTTATCAAAAGCACTGTCTAAGGTATTCCTAAAAGCGCTGTCTAAGGGTACCTTAGACAACTCTTAGACAGCGCTTTTAAGATTTAAAAAAGCGTTGTCTAAACCTTTAGCAGCGGAGGTTTAGACAGCGCTTTAAAACGCTGTCTAAGGCTAAAAAAAGCGATGTCTAAGGTCTTGTTTGGCATAGTGGCGATACTCCTCATACTTTAGAGTGGAGCTTTTCTACGGTTTTTTCTCAAAATTCTCCGAAAATTCTTCAAGCCTTAGCTTCTCCTCTCCGTTCTTCAGAGCTTTTCTCTATTCTCTCACAAACGCGATCGTGAAAACTGATCATATTCCAATTTTGATACTTTTAAAATTCCAGTCTCCATTTTAAAATCCAACTTTTTGGTTCCAGAATTTTACATCACTTGGGATTTTGTTGGTCCCCTCCAATTTTTCCTACGTGACAATGATGACTAGAAAATAAATACATTTTAATGATGTACCATTTATGAATATGATATTTTATTATTTATTTTTCATAGTTAATCAATACTTAATCAATCTTAATTAACTTTATTTATAAATATATTTTTTAATTGATAAATCAATTTTAAATAACTTTATTTATAAATGTATTTTTTAATTATTTAATGTTAATATTAAAATAAATTATTTGGGCTTTAGTGTAAAGCCCTAAAATTCATAATTTTAATTATTGGTAATTATTTATGAATATATGGCATGTTGTGATGTGTTTTGGTGTTGTTATGATGAAATTGTTGATTGATTTATATATATATATATATATATATATATATATATATATATATATATATATATATATATATATATATATATATATATATATATATATATATATATATATATTTTGGTGCTCCTAAGAAACTGGTATTCTGTGTCACTGCTCTTCCCGAACATCCTCTGAAATTCTCCTGATTATATGTGTTTTGCAACCGTCATTATATTTGTTTTCCGTATTAGTGTCTTCCAGGCCCGACCCATGGTAAGGCGGACTAGACCCTTGTCTTGGGCCTCATAAAAAATTATTTTTTCTAAAGGGTATTTAGGCCTAAAAAAAATATTTTATAGTATATTTCGAGAGTAGTGAAATTTTTATCAAATTGTTTATTTTGTATAGTTGGTTAGTGAATAATTCCTTATTCGAAAGAGTCTAGAGTTCGAATATGGTCGTGGCACAAAAGATGAAAAAAAAATTGGGCTGACCTTAGTGTTTAAAACAACTCAATTAAGGGTTGTGCATAAATATCAGAGATAAAAATGTAAATTTCCATTTATTTTATTTTAAGAGTAAATTTCAGTAAGTGGTATATATAAAAAATATTTCCATACCTATCATCAGAGTTTCTACATTATGCATACTTATTTGTTTATTTTATTCTATTCCTGAAGTATAATTGATATTATAGCTAATTATTCTTAGAGAAAAATCTATATATTTCACTTAAAGTTTTTATTTTATTTTTATATACACATATAAGCAATCTGATATCCGTCTGAGTCATGCTTCTTGTTATCAAAGTAAAAAGAAATTTTCCTCACTGTAAGGATTCCGGCCCCTCAATAATCCATTCCAAAGAGAGCTTCCAGAAATGACACTTGTTGGCCAAAACAATTGCTATCATGCCGCTTAAATTGATTGCTTAAATTAGCGGCACCGCCTTGTTGGTTGTTATGTGACAACTCTGGATGATGACTTACTCAATATTTCGCCGGAGACGTACTCGTGATGGTTGTGGTCGAATTTTTTGTGCTGGTTGTGAAGACTTATAACACAGAAGTGTATCTACATAATTATCAATTTGGTATAGGGTGTTTATCATTTGGGAGCTGTTGTGTCACGTTTCTCTGCAATATTATTTTTGGCTTGGGTGTTATTGGTTTTTTTGTGTTGAATTGGAGGTCATTGTTTTTTCAGTAGGGGTTCTCTACTTTTGGTGCTTGTAATTTTGTATTGGGTGTTTCTTTGATTGTTTTTTCTGGGGTTACAATTCTTTCACGGTTGTTGTGATGAGTTTCTATTATCCTTTTGGGCATTGCTTGTGCCAAGTTAATAATATTTCTTTTCTTTGTCTTTTCAAAAAAAATAAAGGATTTAATGGGAATGCACTAATATAATAAAGTTGATTTACACCGTAAGTAAGTGAATGGTAATCGTCAGATTTTATTTTATATTTGATTTTTATTTTAAATATATTGAAAATAATGATTATGAAGAATTGTGATGGATTGATTGTGTAAAAAAAATTATATTGATAGTGCATAACCATTAATCCCCTAAATAAATTATAAATTCTATTGATAATTTTAATATTATTCTATATACTTAATTTTTATAAAATGATTATTAATTTACTAGTTATAAAGATTTTATAAGATATTAGTTGTTGGTAAAATTTCAAATTAAAATTAACTGAATCAATTCATTCAATCTAAGTTATTTATATTCATCATAGTTCTCAATTTCTTGAATAATTTGACATGCACAACCTACGTCATTATATCACCAATCAGATTCTCAGATCTACAATACTTCAGGCTCATCTTTCCATTTGTTACTTGCTCTTTCAGGTAATGGAATCTCATTTCGATGTGTTTGCTTCTTCTACGTAGTATCGAGTTTTTCGACAGATTGATAATCGACACACTGTCGATCTTCATGGCCATTGTTCCATGATTCTTCCTTATAATTTCTTTTACTAGATTCTCCATCCATGTTGTTTGGCATGCACATAGCAAAGATGTTATGTATTCAGCCTCACATGATGATAAAGATATACCACATGTTCCTTTCTCGAACTCCACATGATTAGCACACCACCTAACATGAACTCATATCCTGTTGTCAAATTTTAGTCTTCAGCATCACCACACTAACTAGAGTCAGTGTATCCCACAAGCTTACATTATTTTCCTTCATCGGCTGATGGAAACAAAATACCATAGTCGAGTGTTCCTTTGATATACCTTATTATCCTCTTGGTGGCTGCAAGATGGGATACCAACGACTTCTGCATGAATCTTCTAACCATGCTTACAAAATAGGCTAAATATAGCCTTGTGTGATAGAGGTATCTAAGTTACCCAACGAGTCTTCTTTATTGTGTTGGGTCGACATCATCTTCAGTTGAGTCTTTTATCAGTTGCAATCTGGGTTCAGCTGGAGTCAAAGTTGGGTTGCGATCTTGCATCTCATATCTCTTTATTACTTCACCTACATATTTTCTTTGGTATTTCATCAAGCCTCTACAACACTTGTAGAATTAAATACCAAGTGAAGATGTGAGAAAACACAAGAAAATGGGGGTTTAAATTGGTGTTTTGAAAATGAAATCTTTTTGTGAAAACACTACAAGTATATCAATCAACAAAAGAGAGAAAGAACACGCTAATTCATCCTGGTTCACTTGTCAACCACAAGTTACCTACAGTCCACCCACCAAGGTGATTTCTCCTTCAACAATGACTTAATCCACTATAACAGTAATAGATTACAATGCATAGAAACTATGTGACAAACTATACAACTAGCTTATGTGACTTACAATCGACACTGCACAACCAACTTATGCGACTTCAACAATGCACAACCAAGTGTTGTGACTAACAACCACTATGACTCATTGACATAGTCTTCCTAAATCTTCATACCTTCACTCGGTCCTTTTGGGAATACAAATGATAGTTTATAAGAATGGCTTTTTTACAATAGAGTGATTCTAAATAAGCAAAGTAAACACAATTAAGAGCTTTTGAAAATATGCACTATTGTTAGAGGATTTTGCTTTGTATGTGCATTTCAAACATTGTGTAGTCTTGTGTATTTTCCTTCATGAGACAATCCTTATATAGGAACTAACAAAAGATTTGTTACATCATAGCTGGCCTGAGGAATGTCTTTGTTGGGATGAAAAATAGTACACACAATCGTCCTTACGTGCCACCAAATCAGGGTAGTAGAGTAATGGAATCATTAGTGGAATGAAGTGTATTTGTACTATTGTACTATTCCCTCTTATCTGTTAATCCTTATCTTCTGATCTTCAGAGGCTTCTAGTTGATAGATGTTTGAATCGTGAGTAGAGGAAAGGATATCTCTCTTAACCATTAATCCTTGTCTTCAGAACTTCAGAGGCTTCTGGTTGAAATGTGATTGAAGCATGAGTAGAGGAAAGGATTCTTAGGTCTTTAGAATCTCAAGTATTCAGTCTTCAAAATCTTGTTCACTCAGAACCATGTCTTTAGAACTTCAACACTTGTCTTCAAAACCCTTATTCCTTAGACCTTCAAGTCTTCAGAATCTTCAGAACCTTGTTCACTCATAACTATGTCTTCAGAGTCTTCAGTACTTGGTCTTCAGATCCTTTAGTCTCCAAAGTCTTTATGCACCTGGTCATCATAACCTTCAGTCTTCAGAACTTTAAGTCATTAGAATCTTCATCATTTGGTCTTCATAACTAACATATCAGAGTTATGCTCATCCAAAGTCAGAATCCTAGAAAACATTGCAACATCAACATCAGTTTTCTCAAGATCTTTCTGATGAGTTGGTACATGAGCAATTTTGCTTTCTTTAAGCGCATAAGCGGATAGCATCATGTCAGAATCACTGGTTCACATGAACTCCCTTAGAGTCAGAACTTGTTTGTCAAGACTTTCAGAACAACCAACATTAGAGTATCAAAATTGCTTTCACACAAATACTTTGTTGTTATTATCAAAACATAAATATTTAGCATAACCAAATCTTGTTCTCACACCAAGGAATTATGTGTGATTTCCTTAGTTTGACATTTCAAACTCCTTACTTAAGTCATGTTTGAAATCTTTGATCTTCTTCTTGCAACTGCTTGTTACCAACATGTCATCGACATAGAGGCATAGAATAAATAACTCATATATACTTCTTCTGAAATACACACCATGCTCAATCGTTCACTTCTCAAACTCCATCTCTCTTAGAAAATTGTATATTTTCTTGTTCCAAGCTCTTGGAGCTTGCTTCAGTCCATATAGGGTTTTATGTAGCATGTATACTTTCCTTCCTTGGTCTTGTTTTACAAACTTAAGTGATTGTGTTACATACACCTCTTTGTCTAAAGGCCTATTCAGGAATGCATATTTCACTTCCATATGACACATCGATCAGTGATGCATATTTGCTAGACCAACAACCAACCTGGTTGTTTAGATTCTAACTATCGGTGTAAAGACTTCATCATAATTAATTCCTTCTTTCTAAAGAAACACATTGGCTATAAGTATTGCCTTGTGACAAGTTAATTCACCTTTTGGATTCAGCTTGACTTTGTATAACCATTTTACATTAATTTCCTTCTTTCCTTATGGCAATTCAACTAGTTTCCAGGTATCATTGTATTCTATGGATTTTTGATCATCCACCATAGCTTTCATCCACCTTGAGTTTTTCAATGCTTCAACTACATTGACTGGATCAATATCTATATAGAAGGAATAATGTACTAAGTCACCTTCATCATAAACTGCATTTTTTGATGTAATTACACATTCCTGCAGCCTTGTACGCATGTTTCGGGTCTATAAGGTCTTATTATGCTTGCTTGACCTTCAACAACTTATTGTTGAACTTCTCTAACCGTTTCAATAGTTCGTTCATCACACATGATTCTTACTTAATCCCCATTGATGTTCTCAGTCCAATCCCAATACTTAAGCTCATCTAGAATCACATCCCTGTTGATCGCGACTTGCTTGTTCACTGGGTTGATTCGTTTGTATCCACCAGTCGAGTGATATCTCACCAGGATCATCTGACTCATATTATCATCCAACTTTCTTCTTAGCTGATTTGGCACATGCCTATGTGTTATGGATACAAACACCTTTAAGTGGCTTAAACTAGGTTTGACATCAGACCAACATTATTCTAGTGTGATACCTTCAAGCCTCTTTGTTGGACATCTATTTCATATGTATGTTGTAATCGAAACAACCCCACCTCATAGCTTATTTGGGAGATGCATTCCTTTTAACATACTTCTTACCATATTTATAATGGTTTTGTTCTTTCTTTTAGCATTACCATTTTGTTGAGGAGTATATGGTGGCACCACCTCATGCTCAATTCTTTCTTTTGTACATAGTGTGTCAAAATATTTTGACACATACTCTCCACCTCCATCAGTCCTTGGAATTTTAATCTCATGATCACTTGTCCTTCCACCATTTCTTTGAACTGGGTAAAAACATTGATCACGTCACTTTTCTTATTTATTAAGTAGGTCCACAACTTTCTACTATAATCATCAATAAATGTAACAAAGTACTTGTTACCTCCAAGTGAATCTACCTTGAGAAGATAACACACGTTTGAGTAGATTATCTCGAGAGTGAGTTTCAACTTGCTTCTTTCATCCTTGTTGAAGTTATTCTTGTGTTTCTTTTCTTAAACACATTATTCACATACTTCTTCTGGAATATGGATTTCTTGTAGGCCTGGAACCATGTTCTTCCTCTTCAGATTACTAATGTCAATATAATTCAAGTGACCATGTCTATAATTGCATAAACATTCATCTCTGTTAGTTGCAGTCTCCATGCACTTGAGTTCCAACACACCAAGCTTAATCATGAGGGTTGTATTTTGAGACATATGAGCCTTGAAGATTAATCTGTTACTCAAGTTGATCACTCTCATCATTCTATCTTTGATCAATACTATATAATTCCTCTCAATCAACTGACCTATACTTAGCTAATTACTCTTCATGTTAGGTATGTACAACATATTGGAAATTATTGATTATTTACCATCCTTTCTTCTGATCGGAACATCACCAATACCTTCAACAAATACTGAATAAGGTTTTATCCTTTGCAAATTTTACCTTGTTATTTAACGAAGGACTGATGTTGATAACCCAATCTTTACTTCCATTCATGTGTGATGAACAACATTAGTGAATATGCCATTGATCTTTGAAACTTTCTTCTTCTTTTGTTGTAACAGTTAGAGTCACTTCGTCTTTTTTTGCAAGCTTTACATCACTTTCTTGATCTTTCTTGCCTCTGTCTCTCCCACCAAATGACACCGGGTCAGACGGGGTACAGACGCGAACGGTCGGTGAAAGAGAGAGAATGAAAGGTGAAGTGAAAAGAGTCGCCAGCTAGGCATTTTTATCCCGAAGGAAAGGTAATGCTGCATAAACCTAGGAAAATATGGATAAGACGGTCGCGAACCAGAGAAACTGAGAATGGGGGTTGGTTACAACCTGGGAAGGTATTAGCACCCAGATTGTCCGTCGTACTCGACGGGATCCACGCTTGAAAGTTTGTTTTTAAAGGGGTAGTATCTGTGATATCTGTGTGCAAAAGCTGGAAAAGAATGTACAGGTGTCATTGCAAGAAAGTGAAGTGAGGTGCTCAGGAATGAGGCTTAGAAAAAGAATGCTGAAAGAGGGGGAAGACAAAGAGACTTTTGTTCGATAACAGTTAAGTTATGCCTATGTATCCTCTCATGCAATGAGGAAGTCAGAACACCTTAGTTCGACTCAAAGAGACTGGAAAATAAATTGACTGATGAACTGCTTGCTTGCCTATGCTCAAGTGTATGACTCGTCTGGCTCGAGTGCTAACTGTCTTGCATTAGACGGAAAAAGCAAGTTCTCGTTTGTGAATGAGTGTGATGAGAAAAGAATCCCGAAGGAGACGATTATTGCTTTGTTTTTGTGTTTTCAATCTTTTATTGCTTTTTGTGTTTGTCATAAGTTAATGAGCTTAAGCCTAAACCAAGGGTTAGTAAACTCATCATATCCTCCCTTTGATTAGGGATAATGAGAATACCTTAAGATTGAGATAAACATCTCAAACTTAATTACCATGATGTAGGATTAAGATCATTAACTTACTTGTGATTATTTAGATGTTTTTGGAGTTTTTGTTTAGTGTTAAGTAATGAGTTTAATCCCTAATCAAGGATTTAATGGACCCATTACACCATCCTAATAGAAGGATAATAGATGTGAACATTTAAGCTGGGGAAGATACCTCAACTTAATCCATGATTAGGGATTAACCTCATGACAAAACAAAGCCTTTATTAAAGTGGATTTTAGTTAATGGTGAGATTAAGAAGTGGATTTTATGGTTTGTAAGACAAACTTGAGGGGACTTTCCCATTAACACTAGGGTTAGTCCTTCTTAACCAATTAAGGAAGAATTAGAACCCTAATGCAAGGCCCAAGTTACAAGCGTAATGCCTTAGTGATTATTAGATGGATTGATTAAGAGAATTAAACACATTAAAGGTTTAACACTTAGGATTAAAGTTATACACTCTGTTAGAACAATTATGGTTCTGAACCTCTAAGTGTTTTGATGATAACAAAGCCCTTTATATTAAAAGTTCTAATGAATATATTTGCTCTTGTGTAGAAGACAAATTCATTTAAGTAAACCGTGAGCGCTTAGAAGATTCATCTAGTCACATATAGAAGATACGCTCAAAAGGAGAATCCAGCATTAAATATTATATTTATTGGCTGCGCATCTTATATTTATTATCTCTAATCTCCGCTTAGAAGATGCTGGTATCCTTATTAAAGACATTAATTAAAGAATATTTTAATTAATGAACAAAGACAAGTATCTCTACTTATGGAAGGAATTTATGGTATTAAAGTCTATCTTAATTCAAGATGTTTCCAACGGCTACATTCTCAAGAACTATATAAAGGACTTCATTTGAAGAATTCAGTAACGGATCTCATAATATTCACGAAAACCAATTAAATCATATTGTGCTTATTCTTGTATCTTTCACTTAGTGATCTCTGCTTATCTAGAAGCATTCTAAGTTACTTTTCTTATTATATTTGTAATAGTTATTCTATTCCTTGAGTGACTAAGTTTAGTCAGAAGACTCAAGAGGACATTGACTATAGGTCTTTGTGTGTATTCTTATTGAATAGTGGATTAAGACCTCAGTAGAGGCAAAATCACCTTGGCGGGTGGACTGGACGTAGTTTGAGTTCAAACGAACCAGGATAAATTAAACGTGTCATTAGAAGTTATTTTTAATTGATAAAGAAAACTCAATTCCAACCCCCCTTCCTTGTGTTTTGCGCACCTTAAATTGGTATCAGAGCGCTAGGTTCTGAGTATTACACTTAACCGTGTCAGTAAAAGATCCAGAAGTTAAACACATGGCAGAAACTGGAATTAACAATAATGACTATCAGAATGACAAGATCAATGCTAAACCTCCAATATTCAATGGTGATAATTTT
This sequence comes from Lathyrus aphaca, assembly GCA_963966055.1. Lineage (NCBI taxonomy): Eukaryota > Viridiplantae > Streptophyta > Magnoliopsida > Fabales > Fabaceae > Lathyrus > Lathyrus aphaca. Next base: position 108,444,694 of record OZ014524.1, on the reverse strand, counting down.
GACTACTGGAAGGATGTTCTGGAGAGTTTCTTTCTAGCTCTAGATGGAGATCTCTGGGACATGGTGACAGATGGATACATTCATCCTGTTGAAGCAGATGGTCAGAAGATTGAAAGAAAAAATATGACAGCTCAACAGAAGAAGGAATTCATAAATCATCACAAAGCTAGGACCATACTTCTAAGTGCCATCTCTTACACAGAATATGAGAAGATCACAAACAGGGATTCAGCTAAACACATGTTTGATTCTCTGAGGATGACACATGAAGGCAACTCTCAAGTCAAGGAGACTAAAGCTCTAGCTCTCATCCAGAAGTATGAAGCTTTCAAGATGGAAGAAGATGAGACCATTGAAAAAATGTTCTCAAGGTTCCAAATCCTGGTAGCTGGACTAAAAGTTCTGGACAAAGGCTACTCAACAGCAGATCATGTGAAGAAAATCATCAGAAGTTTACCAAAAGCTTGGAGGCCCATGGTCACTGCTTTAAAGTTATCAAAAAATCTGAATGAAATTTCCTTAGAAGAACTGATCAGCTCCTTGAGAAGTCATGAGATTGAGTTAGAAGAAGATGAACCCCAGAAGAAAGGTAAATCTGTAGCTCTTAAATCTAACAAACATGTTTCTAAAGCTTTACAGGCAGAAAAAGAAGAAAGCTCTGGATGCTCATCAGAAGAAGATGAATTATCTCTCCTATCCAGAAGAGTTCAACAACTCTGGAAGCATCGTCAGAAGAAGTTCAGAAATACCAGAAGAACAAACAATTATTCTGAATCAACATCTGGTCATAAGAAACCCAGAAGCAAAGAAGTTGTGTGCTACGAATGCAAAGAACCAGGACACTATAAAAGTGAATGTCCAAAGCTTCAGAAAGAAAAACCCAGAAACAAATTCAACAGAGAAAAGAAAAAGAGTCTCATGGCAACTTGGGATGATTCTGAATCATCTGAAGCAGAGTCAGATTCTGAAGATGAACAAGCTAATATTGCATTAATGGCAAACATACCTGAAGATGATCACTCATCAGAATCAGACTTAGAAGAGGTATTTTCTAAATTTTCCAGACCTCAGTTAGAAGTTAGCCTCTCAGAAATTCTTGAAAAATATTAGAAGCTTCAATTCAAATACAAAGACATTAAACAAAGTCTAGTATCTGAATTAGAAGAAGTTAGAAAACTAAAAACAGAAAATTCTGAGCTGAAAGAAAAACTCTTTGAATGTAAAAATTCTTTTGAGAAACTTAAAGCTCAGAAGAAATCTGAATTAGAAGATCTAATCAACTCTGATAATATCATAAAACAATATGATTATAGCTTTCAACAATTTCTTGCTAAAAGTTTAGATAGAAGTAAGATTGCTTCTATGATCTATGGTGTTAGCAGAAATGAAAGAAGAGGCATAGGCTATGTGAAAAATAAAGAAACTCTGAAGCTGAAAAATATTGATGACATTGTCATAAATACTAATACTCCTCTAAGTTCTCATTTCACCTATGGTCATAATCATGATATTATATACACTAGTGAATCATCTTGTTCTACAAGTTCTAATTTAAAACCTAAAATGAATCAGAAGTTTGTAAAAACTAACAAACAAGGACCCAGAAGAATATGGGTACCCAAGGATAAAATTGTGTATGTTGCAGATGTCTTTAACAACAAAACTGAAACACCAATCATGGTACCTGGACTCTGGATGCTCACGTCACATGACGGGAAGAAAGCATATGTTCCAAAGTCTTGAATTAAAAGATGGAGGCCACGTAGGTTTTGGAGGCAATCAAAAAGGAAGAATAATTGGCTCCAGAACTATTGGTAATGGAAATCTTCCCTCTATCTCTAATGTTCTACTTGTAGAAGGATTAATGCATAATTTATTATCCATAAGTCAATTAAGTGATAATGGCTATGACATAATCTTTAATCAAAAGTTCTGTAAAGCTGTTAGTCAGAAAGATGGAACAATCCTCTTTAGTGGAAAGAGAAAGAACAACATTTATAAAATAAAGCTTTCAGAATTAAAAATTCAAAATGTAAAATGTCTAATGTCTGTGGAAACTGAGCAATGGGTCTGGCACAGAAGATTGGGACATGTTAATATGAGAAGATTATCTCAACTTAACAAACTCAATCTAGTTAGAGGACTTCCAAATTTGAAGTTCAACTCAGAAGCTCTGTGTGAAGCATGTCAGAAAGGCAAATTTTCAAAAACTGGTTTTAAAGCTAAAAATGTTGTATCTTCCTCTAGACCATTAGAACTTCTGCACATTGACTTGTTTGGACCAGTGAAAACTGCTTCTGTCAGTGGCAAAAATTATGGATTAGTGATCGTAGATGACTTCAGCAGATGGACATGGGTAAAGTTTCTTAGACACAAGGATGAGTCAATTGCTGTATTTTCTAACTTCTGAAAACAAGTTCAAAATGAAAAAGAATCTAAAATCATTAAAGTCAGAAGTGATCATGGTGGAGAATTTGAAAATAAACAATTAGAATCATTTTTTAATGAAAATGGCATCTCTCATGATTTTTCTTGTCCTAGAACTCCACAACAAAATGGGGTTGTAGAACGTAAAAATAGAACATTACAAGAGATGGCCAGAACCATGATCAATGAGACTAATATGGCTAAACATTTTTGGGCAGAAGCAATAAATACAGCATGCTATATTCAGAATAGAATCTCTATAAGACCTATTCTTGAAAAGACTCCTTATGAATTGTGGAAGAACAGAAAGCCCAACATTTCATACTTTCATCCTTTTGGATGTATTTGTTTTATGTTAAATACTCTTGATACTCTGAATAAATTTTATTCTAAGGCACAAAAGTGTTATATGTTAGGATACTCTGAACGTTCTAAGGGATACAGAGTATACAATACAGAAACACGCATTGTGGTAGAATCTATTCATGTCAAATTTGATGATAAGCTTGGTTCTGAAAAACCAAAGCAGAATAAATTTTCTGCAAATATAGAAGTAGAAATCTCTACAAACAGAACTTCTAAAGATCAATCATCTAAAGATCAAGACTATACAATTTCTCCAACAACACCTGAAGAACCCATCCAGAAGAAACTATCCAGAAGCAATATTAATCACCCAGAAGATAAAATCTTGGGAAAGAAAGATGAACCAATCAGAACAAGATCTTCGTTCAAAAACTCTGAAGAGACGTTAATGGGACTTGTTTCTCTGATTGAACCAACTTTTGTAGAAGAAGCTCTCTCAGAAAATGATTGGATTCTGGCTATGCAAGAAGAACTAAATCAATTCACCAGAAATGATGTGTGGGATCTAGTTCCTAGACCCAGAGGATTCAACATCATTGGTACCAAGTGGGTATTCAGAAACAAGCTAAATGAGCAAGGAGAAGTTGTCAGAAACAAAGCAAGACTGGTTGCACAAGGTTATAGTCAACAAGAAGGGATTGACTATACAGAAACCTATGCACCAGTCGCCAGGTTAGAATCAATCAGACTTCTAATATCATTTGCTGTAAATCATAATATTATTCTATATCAAATGGATGTCAAAAGTGCATTTTTAAATGGTTATATTGATGAAGAAGTGTATGTACACCAACCCCCTGGTTTTGAAAATACAAAATTTCCAGAATATGTCTTCAAACTCAAAAAATCTTTATATGGTTTAAAACAAGCTCCCAGAGCTTGGTATGAAAGACTAAGTAATTTTCTTCTGGAAAATAAGTTCATCAGAGGGAAAGTGGATACAACTCTTTTCAGTAAAAACATTAAAAATGATCTTCTGATATGCCAAATTTATGTAGATGATATAATTTTTGGTTCTACTAAGAGTGCCTTGGGAAAGGAATTTGCTAAATCTATGCAGGCAGAATTTGAAATGAGCATGATGGGAGAACTAAAGTTCTTTCTGGGAATTCAAATAAATCAAACATCAGAAGGAACCTATATCCATCAAAGCAAATATGTAAAAGAACTTCTGAAGAAATTTGATTTATCAGAAAGTACTATATCTAAAACTCCTATGCATCCTACTTGTATTTTGGAGAAAGAAGAGGTAAGTAAGAAAGTAGATCAGAAGCTCTACAGAGGTATGATTGGATCTCTTCTCTATCTAACTGCTTCTAGACCAGATATTCTATACATTGTATGTTTATGTGCTAGATTCCAATCAGATCCTAGAGAAACTCACTTAACAGCAGTTAAGAGAATCTTTAGATATCTGAAAGGTACTACTAATCTTGGTCTGTACTACAGAAGATCAGAAGAGTATAAACTTGTAGGATATTGTGACGCTGATTTTGCTGGAGATAGAACAGAAAGAAAAAGTACTTCTGGAAGTTGTCAATTTCTAGGAGACAATCTAATTTCTTGGTCTAGCAAAAGACAGCCAACCATTACATTATCAACTGCAGAAGCTGAATACATTGCAACAGCTGGATGCAGTACCCAGATGCTCTGGATGAAAAATCAGCTTGAGGACTTCAATATCTATGAGAGTAACATTCCCATCCTCTGTGACAATACTTCTGCTATTTGTCTCTCTAAAAATCCAATTTTACATTCTAGAGCTAAACACATAGAAGTAAAACATCATTTCATTAGGGACTATACTCAGAAGGGAATTTTAATGTTAAAATTTATAGACACAAATCACCAATGGGCTGATATTTTTACAAAACCCCTTTCAGAAGATAGATTTTATTTCATACTAACTAACCTTAGCATGAAATTATGTCCAGAATGAAAATGCTTTACTTATATGTTTTTATCACCTAGAAGTTCTGATATTTATCCTCTATATGGTTATCTCAGAAGATGCTATGCTCTAACTGTTTCATTCTTAGAACTTATGTTCAAAGGATTAACATGCAGATCTTCAAATCAACAAGTGTCAACAAGGCTCTAAGGATTTCCATCAGAATTAAAACAAGTGTCCATATTCTAAAAAGTGACAGAACATGCTTTTGTAACTGTTCTCTACAGAAGGGTAACTGTTGATATTCTGGAATCTGATACGGCTAGACTTGACACCAAAAAGGCAAGAAAATCTCTTGGGTAACTGTTCCAGAATCGTTTACGCATTACCCTATGTCAGCGCATTTATTGCTTTTAATCATTATGTTTTTTTAAACTTAAATTTTTCCCACTAATTTCTCAACTAATTAAATGCTTTATTTTTCTATATATGTCAAGTGTCTCTCTCACTTTCAACTTTTACCCGTATTTTACTCTTACTGAATTTTCTTAAATCTCACTCTTGCATCTTCCTTAAACCCTAAACTCTTTTCAAAAACCCTAAATCTTCCTATATCATCTTAGTAACTAATGGCTTCATCTTCTCATCAATGCAAAGATTTTTCTGATGCATACTATGTTGAGCCCTCAAAGACTCTCTCAACCCCTTCTGACAAATTGGAAGTACTGTGTGAGTTATTTGTGGATTTCGAAAGTTTAAAGGAAAATGGTTTTGATTTCCTCCCGTATGTTGAAGCTCAGGGCTGGGAAAAGTATTTTGACAGATTAATGGGACCAGTCTTTCCTAAACTGGTTAAAGAATTCTGGGTTTATGCATCATCAAACGACGCACAGGTTACCTCTTACGTGCTTGGTAAAAAGGTGGTTATTTCTGAAGACCATCTTGCTAAACTTCTTGAAGTTGATGGTAATGGTATCAAGTGCAGTGACATGGACAAAGCATCTGATACTGCTGTGATAGCAAAAGAAATTTTTACCTCTGGAAAACCCTCCAACAAAATCAAAGACTTGAAGACTCCTCTCCGTATTTGGGCAAAAATCATTCTTGGGACAATCTGTCACAGGAAACCTACCAACTCTCCAGATTACATCAACCTGGAACAACAATTTCTTCTCTATTTCATTGCCAAAAAGAAGAAAATCAACCTTGCACACACTCTCTTCCAAAATCTTAGAGTCAGTGTGAAGGAAACCAGAGACGGTGAGAAGACCAAAAGGGATTGGATTCCTTTTGGACGTATTATTTATGATATACTCTGCCAAAACAAGCTGGTCGACTTTCTAACAGAGTTGAAGCAAACTGAGCTTCTAGAAACAGATGTTGGCAAACCTCTGAATGCTAAGAACTTGAAAAAGATGAAGTTCATTACTTCTATTCAGCAAGAACCTGTTCTTCAATCCAGAGAAGTAATCCTCACCAGAAGGATTCCACTGGAAGACTTCCCTCTCTTCTCCTCTGACACACCTGCAGATGTTGTAGTCAACTACCTGGATATCTGCAAGCAACAAGGTATGGAACCCCAGTTCAAGCTTACTGAACTCAAACAGAAAGCTCCAGATGCTGCTTCTGTAAGGCTCAAGAAGAGAAAGACTGTTGAAGGACCTTCTCAGAAGATGCCAAAATCATCTAGAACATCAGGTAAATCTTCTGCCTCTAACTCTGAATTCATTTCTGTAGTAGAAGCAGTAATTGTAGAAGTGTCTGAACTACCTTCTGGCACCTTACCTTCTAGCCAACAACCCTCTGTTGATATTTCCTCTGAACAAATCCCTTCCTCAGAACCTCCTCAAACTGTTAATCCCATTCAAACTGAAATCCCTGCAACTTCTGCAGTAGCATCCATCCTTTCATCATTATATCCACCAGAAACTGAAAATCATCAACCACAAACTATCTCTGATTTTGACATACCCATTGATAACACCCCACTATCTGACATTGATCGCTCTCCAACAACCGAAACACAAACTGCTTTGCAAAATGCTCTAGATCTTGATCTTGAACATTTTCAAGACTCAGAAGACGTCCAACCTCCATCTCCTGAACATCCACCTAGACTATCTCCCATAAGAGAAAGCTCATTATCCTCTCATATATCTACACCACCAAACTCACCTTCTGTCATAAACATTCCTGATACTCCAGAAGAAACTGAAAATGAAAATCCTCTCAGAACATCTATTGATTTTGAAGCCCTACAAAAACTGTCCTCTGTATCAAACAAAAGAGCAATACCCATACCAAAACCAAAACCATCCAGAACAGACATTTCTGCTTTACTTCTTGCTTTTGAAACAGACTTGAAATTAAAGTTAGAGGATCTGAAGTCTGCATGCTCAGAGCTTACAGATCCAGCTGCTTCTGATTTTCTGTGGGCTTCCCTCAGAAAGTGGTTTAATGCTGAGTCCAAAAGACTTAAGGACATCTGCTATGATGTTGCTCATCAGAACTTCTGTGAGTACCTTCAAGCAGTCGTCTCAAATGTTGAACAGGCTAAACCTCTTCTGCTGGATAACAAGCCCTGGATAGAGTCAGAACCTCTGGATGAACTCTCAGCACTTCAAATGGTCTTGGTATCTTCTGAAGAAGAGCACGTTGATGAACCTGATACTCAAGCTGCTCCAGAAGTTGAAGAACCTCTGGCTACAAATTTTGTTCTGCAAACTCTACAAGAGATGAAGAAGGAGAATCAGCTGGTGAAAGAACGTCTGGATAAGCAAGATGAAACCACTGCTGAAATGAAGGCATTGCTTGGCAAGCAAGTGGAATCATCATCAGAAATCAAATCTTTGTTGGAAACTTTAGTTACTAAGATGAACTCCTAAAATTTTTTTGATTATCTTCTACCTTAGCTATTCCCTTGTTTTATCTTCTGCTACTGCATAACTCTTTGAACTTCTACTGGTCTTTTTTGCTTGCTTATAGTTTTTACTATATTGATTACCTTTTATCTTTCTCACTTGCTCTAATTCTTTTTGATTATGACAAAAAGGGGGAGAAACGTAAATGATTCTGATCCATAGCAGTTTACCATAATTTGCCTCTTACATATAATTTCTAATAAAACTATTTGAGTTGTTATCATGAAAAAGAAACAGGTCAAGTAATCAACTCAGGGGGAGCTAAGAATCATGGAACTTCTGAAAGAACTTTTCTTCTAATCAAAGGGAGTCCACTTAATTTTATTAAACTCTATTCTCTTCATTTAAATGTTTTGTCATCATCAAAAAGGGGGAGATTGTTAGAACAATTATGGTTCTGAACCTCTAAGTGTTTTGATGATAACAAAGCCCTTTATATTAAAAGTTCTAATGAATATATTTGCTCTTGTGTAGAAGACAAATTCATTTAAGTAAACCGTGAGCGCTTAGAAGATTCATCTAGTCACATATAGAAGATACGCTCAAAAGGAGAATCCAGCATTAAATATTATATTTATTGGCTGCGCATCTTATATTTATTATCTCTGATCTCCGCTTAGAAGATGCTGGTATCCTTATTAAAGACATTAATTAAAGAATATTTTAATTAATGAACAAAGACAAGTATCTCTACTTATGGAAGGAATTTATGGTATTAAAGTCTATCTTAATTCAAGATGTTTCCAACGGCTACATTCTCAAGAACTATATAAAGGACTTCATTTGAAGAATTCAGTAACGGATCTCATAATATTCACGAAAACCAATTAAATCATATTGTGCTTATTCTTGTAACTTTCACTTAGTGATCTCTGCTTATCTAGAAGCATTCTAAGTTACTTTTCTTATTATATTTGTAATAGTTATTCTATTCCTTGAGTGACTAAGTTTAGTCAGAAGACTCAAAAGGACATTGACTATAGGTCTTTGTGTGTATTCTTATTGAATAGTGGATTAAGACCTCAGTAGAGGCAAAATCACCTTGGCGGGTGGACTGGACGTAGTTTGAGTTCAAACGAACCAGGATAAATTAAACGTGTCATTAGAAGTTATTTTTAATTGATAAAGAAAACCCAATTCCAACCCCCCTTCCTTGTGTTTTGCGCACCTTCACACTCCATCCTAAGAGAAGGATGCAGGCATATCCTTAATCACAAAGCCTTAAAACCTTAAAGGTTTAGTCTCTGATTAGGAGATGAGAAAAGAGACACAAAAGAAGATACAAAGGTAAATTTAATGGGGGACTAATAAACCCTAATTGTTATCATGCTTGGGTGTCCCTAGGGTTTATGAGGTTTGCAAGAGATCTTCAAGAATGGCCACCAAGGAGGAAGCAGATGAAAGAAGGAGAAGCAGAAGAAACAAGTTAACTTACTTCACTTAAGAAGACAAGTTACTTGAAGAAAGAAAGTGAAGGAAGGACATGAGTGTGCAAGCTCACTCTAAAGCAAAGGTAAAATGCAGCAATGAATGCATAAAAGAGAATGAGAGAAGTATTGAGAAGTGAAGGCAAATTCACTTCTCAAAGCACTTACCACCTGAAATGGTTAGCATAAAAGAAAGCATGAAGTGAAAATGAGATGTATACAAGGATGCAAACCAAAACCAGAAGCATTTTCATGATGTAAATGATACTAAGAGATGATGCAAAGCATTTCAAATGCAATGAATGATCATACAAGTGATGAGAAGGCAAATGAAGCATGTAAGAAGCATGAAAGTACATGAATGCCCATGGAATGTAATGAATGCATAACATGTCAAATGGATGAAGAAATGATCAAGCATGATTCTAATGTATCCTATGATGTCTTAGAAGTCATGTGGATGCATGAAATGTCATGTAAAGCTCTTGAATGAATGCATATGCAAGATGTATGCAAATGAAGATGAGAAATTAGGGTTTTCATACAACATGAGATGCAGAAGTCAAAAACTGAAGCAAGTGACATGATAAAAAATTAAAAATACAATCAAAGGAACCCTAACCCCATATGATATCACACCCCAAAGGAGAAGACCTAACTCTTAACCTAATGAAAGTTATGATTTTTCTAAGTTATCTAGGGTTTTAAGGCACCTAAAGGGAAAAAATGCAAATCAAACCAAAAATGCAGAAGAAATTTGTGACAAAATTATGATAGATACTACATGTCAAATGAAGATCAATGCAAAAAGAACCATTGTCATACCATTCATGGTTAGGCAGAAAAGAATTCTTGAAGCTAGGGTTCAAAAATAGGATTTTATGAACCCTAAATTCTAAGAAAAATGTTAAAGATTGTTCAAATCCAAAAAGAAATTTTTATGGATGGCATGACAATGTTTCTAAATGTTCTAAGATGCTATGTGGATTTTTAGAAACCTAAATGATATTTTAATTAATTAATTTCCATTAATTAATTAAAATAAACATTTAAATGTTTTAAAAATGATTTTTTAATGCAAAAAATAAAAATAAAAATATTTTTGGGTTAATAAAATTATTTAAATGCAAAATGCAGAAGAAAAGATTTTTTTAGGGCTTTTTAGCTATTTTAAATAAATGGTGTAAAATAAATGAGAAAAATTGAAATAAAAATTAAAATAAACAAAAGTATGTTGATCCAAGGGATGAGGTTGGTTCTGGGGACTTCCAGGGTTGACCTGGCGCGCAATCTGATGGCCTGAATTCAAATCCCACTAATCTCAATTAATTAATTATTAAATCCTAATTAACAACTAATGAAGTGATCTTAGCCACACAACACACGCGGGAAAGGGAAATCTAAGGGCCTACATTCAAACAAAACCCTAAACCTAATTAACACAGTTAATGACTTTCAGGTCACCGGAGAAGAGCTCCGGTCGTCTTCTCCGGTGACATCCTCCCCTGAAAATTTCAAACTCTCTCCCTAGGTCATTTCTGGAGCTCTAAAGCTCCAGATCAACTCCTCTCACTCTCCTAAACTCAAATCCACCCCTAAAACAGACTTCTTATTGTTCATAAGCAAGATTCGAAGGGAAGATCAAAAATGGCAGAAATTTCAGAACACTCATACAAACTCATTTCTCAACCATTTTCGAAAATACAAAGCTCAAAGTGATCAGTGAAGCATGCTTTTTCTTAATGGAACTTAAAATAGGAGTTCTGGAAAAATGAATTCAGATGACTACCTGAGATGGAGCTTTCCAAACTTGAGCTTTCGGGCCACTTCCTTTGTGCAAAAGGCTTCCCTTGAACCTCCTGAGACCAATGGAATGCTTCAAAAGCTTTGAGAATGGTTGGTTTGTGTTGTAGCAACTGAACTGGCCAAGAATCGTGTTTTGTATGTGGGGTGTTCTTGGCTGTTTTTGTGGTTGGTTTGTGATCAGTGGATGATTTTGAGATGAATGGTGGAATTGGTTTGAGGATTGAGTGAGTGAGCTGAGAGATTCGAAGCGTTTTGCAACTTGGGGTGATTTTGCATATGCTGAGTTCTTGGAGTGTTAGGCTTGTGTGTGTTATGAAAATGAGTCCTTAGGGCATGCTTGTAAAGTCTGGATTGGGCAGAGAGTGGGTGGTGGACTGTGGTGATTGGTATGGGTGTTTTTGCCAACAAGTCAAAAGTGTTGTACTTGAGGTATGGGCAATGGTGTAGCTGGCTCATTGGCTTGTCCATGCGCAGCTGAGATCAAGGATGTCCACAAAATCAGTCTTGAGGCAATGCAGCAAGTGGGAGCAAAGTTATGTGGTGTTTTGCAATTATGTGAAGTTTTGGCCCCTTTGTCATTTCTTAATGTTCAAGGCATGGAATGATGCAATTCTTTGGGCAATTGGAAGTGTGTTTGAAGTCACAAAATACCTTGGCAAGTGGTTTTGCAAAGAATCCCTTTTGGTGCATTCTTGAAAATTATGTGATTTTTGCCAACTTTGACAAGCCATAACTTGAGTTCCAAAATGAATTAGGTCTTGTTCTTATACTTTTTGAAAAGGAAATGATCCAATCTACAACTTTCATGACCAACAATTTTTCATTTGAAGCATTTTTGGTTGAGAAAGAGGAGGTTGAAAAACTTTCCCAAAATGGAAAGTTTACATTACAAGTCATTTCCATTTTTGGCAACTTTTGGTTTAGCCCACTTTTCTTCAATTTTGTGAACTTCTAAGCACTTCAATGATCAAATAAAGATCATACAACTTCAATTTGATGAAAAATTCCCTTTGGTTCATGGATGGGGGCCTCAGATGCCCTGATTTTGCTCTAACTTGCTCAAGAAGTTACCCAGTGATCAGATGACTTCCACAATGAATTTCTTCATCAAACTTGGTATGTATGGTCCTTATAACATCTTAAGAACATTGGAAACAAGAATGACCAAAAAATTTGGAGTTATGGCCTCTGAAACCAAAACCCTAATTTTAGGTCATTTGTGCAGTTAAGCCTTAGCTCTGCTTCCATGCTTTACAAGCTCTTGTGATTCTTTGACCTCCTTGATCTTTAGGGGATAAAAAAATGATGATTGAACATATATGGACCCTCCTGAGATGATTGAAAACCTTTGGAGTGGCACAGATGGATCTTGGATTGCTCAGATCACAAACCCTAGATGCAGATGAACTAGAACCAATGCAGTGAATCAAAAATGCAATATGATATGATATGTTTGAACTAATGTAAATATGAAAGATCACAAGCCATGGTGTGAACTTAGTAAGGGCAAATTTGGGGTGTTTACAGCCTCCTCGACATTAACTTGCATAATATTCATACTTTTGACAATTGTAGCATTGAATATTACTTTTATCAGGTTTTCTTCCATCATCTATTCCTCTACATGTGCCACCACCTTTGTGATTGCCTTGGTTAGAAGATTGTTTCTAATTTGATAAAATACCTTCTTGGTGGTTTCTCTACCATTCAAATTATTGTAACTTCCTTTACCCTTATTACCATTCTATTAGAGAATATAGAGTGAAGCTTATTATAGTGGTTGTACTGACATTTATCAGCCCTAGAAGTATATATCACCTGTTATAGCAGGTCACCTTGTTACTTTATAAGTAACAAGGTGTCAACACTTATGTAACGAACTTCTAGAAAATAATTGAATTCGGTTATAGAATCAAAATAGAATATGAATCTTCATCTAACTTAGTTTCTAATAAAGGTATAATTAACACTAGGAAACAATGAATTAGAACAAACAGTACTGGTGGCAGCTTTGGGACTAAAGATTGACAGGTTGATAGTAGAAAACCCACAGAGTCCATCAGTTCCAATAGCACCATCAAGTAACACCTCATGAGAAGCCTGGGATTTGACAAGACATTTGCCAAAGGTAAATAAAAAATAGACTCTATTGTCACAACAAAATTGGTTGGCACTGATTTGATTCTTAGTAATATATGGAATAAGTAAAATATTATTCAAAGTGAGAGGTGTGTGAGGGTAAGTAATGGATGAAAAAGTTCTAGAACTGGTTGAGTTGATTTGCTAACCTTGACCATTACTAATAAAGATCTTATCAATACCTTTAAATGGTATCACTTGTTGTAGATTCCTCGATTCATTTATGACATGATAGAAGGCCCTATAGTATGGATACCGAGATGAATTTGGAGAAGCAGGTTTATGAGAGTTAGAAACAAAGGCACTAGGTACATTCAGTGGTGGAAGGGTTCTGCTGGTTGAAAGAGGTCTAGTCTACACATTTGAAGTCTGCATAGTAAAGGGATTTGGAGAAGCATTCCAAGGTTTATTGTGGTAAGTAGATCCAAAACTGGAAGTAGGTTGAAAATGTTGATTAAACTTGTGCCAATAATTGAGAGTTGAGTAACCTACTTTTGAGCACAACTAACATTGCACAGCGCAGGACATACCACCTCTACCACGACCTGAACTACCACCTCTTGAACTTACACCATCACAAAACAGGTGAAAGTCAATATCAGAGTGTTGTGTAGTCGGGATTAACTATACCAGAATCACGAGCTTCATCATCTATAAACTGAGACGCAATGCGTGAGCATACAACAAAGTTGGTGAGTTTTTAAGCGTTAATGTAAGACTCAATTTGTTGACACCACAATTTAAAGTTCTTCTCATCAAGTTTGTGTGCGGTCTTGATACAAAACTGAAGGCGATTCAAATCATCTGAGGATTTTGACACCGCCGACTGATGAGTATTAAATTGTTGTAAATTTGAGTGTGAATAACTAGCACTCATCGACTATATTGTTTCATTTTATACCAATAAATCTCAACTTTTGTGTACATTTTGTATAATTTATATTATAGTGTATATCATGCATTATCATGTAAATATAATTGTGTTTGATTGTTTTAATCTCATTTTTTATAGGTATTCAATTAATGATATTTAGTCACTGTCTTATAGAGAATTGAATAAGCTTTCTAACACTTCCAACTGTTCGTCAATCGAAGTTACAATTTGCAAGTTATTGCCAAAACAATAAACTTTTTCTGTCAGACCGAGCTTTGCACGCGCTGAACAGGATTCACTATGTCTAGCCCCTATTTATTCCATTTTAGACAGATTTATCAGTTATGTTTTTGGGGTTTTTTTCTCCCAACTCCATTACCACCATTTTTTATAGAGAGGCATAAAAACAACTTTAAAGTGTATATCTTGATGATTCGGAGTTGGATTTTATTCAATCGGCGTTGACTAACTGAGAGATTCTTGTTCATCTTCTTTCTTCTCTTTGTCTCCTCTATTGTTGGGGTTTTATATGTAAGTTTATCTTGATTTTATGTATATTTATTGATCGTTGTATAAGATTGCTTTCACAAATCTTTATCGATGTTATCTTTGATTTCAATATTTATGTTAATTAGTTTGGATTGCTATAGACATACGCGGTTCAAACTCGGTCTAAGATTAACATTTGTTAGATTCTAAACTCCAGACATAGATTTAGTTCTAATATTCACGTGGGTATCAGCTATTAATGCTTTTATTTGTTGAGTTGCGTGAGACATCATCGATGAGACAATACATTTGTTCTCTCAACTTTTTGTTATACATAATCTCTGTTGTGGGTGATATATAAGGATATTGATGAGTGATTTAGGTTCCGCTTTTTACATATTTAAAACCATTCAAACCAAACTTAGAAACGTAGATATTGTTGAATGGAGTTTGATCCCTCACATCGACCCCTGTGGAGACGACAATACTAGATACTTACTTAATTTTTCCTTGTCGTTTTACCGCTTTAACAAAATGGTGTCGTTGTTGGGGATTGGTGTTTTGACGTTGAATCACATTGCAATAGTTTTTATATTTTTAAGCTTTGTACATAATTGTCTATATTGTATATGCTTGTATAGATGCTTGTTTATACTTATGTTCCATACTTGTTTTCCACAAACTTGTACGTATGTGTCTTCCATTATGTTTATTCAAATGTTGTATATATTTTGTTCTCGTAATGTTTTTTCAAGTGTTTAGTTAGGAACTTTCTTTAGGTTTGTACTTTGAATAAAAACATCATAATGTATGTGAGGAAGTTACTAGCCAAGCACAATAGAGGCGTTGAGCTAACGACGTGAAACAAGCGCTTGTTGGGAGGCAACCCAACATTTTATAATTATTTATAGTTTTGTGTAAAGTAGTCGAGTTATAATGGTAAAGTGGATGGAGTGTTGAAAGAAAAATTGGCAATTTTGAAAAACCAACAAACTCTGTTGGCACTAAGCATAGCCAGAGGGCACTTAGTGTAGTTTTTTTTCTTGTCAATGATTTTATGTCCCCATTCCACTTTCACCGGGTCAATTATTCTTACTTTTGACCCATTTTGGCTTATGCTGTTTTATTTCTAGTTAGTTTAATTTGATTGTGTTAGGTTGTTAGAAAAAAATTGTTTTTTCTCAAGCTCTTTTTTATTAGCTTGGGGAGACATGTTGTGATTGTTCAAGTTTGAATGTTTCTACAAGAAAATGTGTGATGGTAATAACAGTTTGAAAGAAAGTTGAATTGTCAAGGTATGTGTTTATTGCTTTCTACAACATAATATGTTTATGAACTTTAGGCTTTGTACAAATATCATGACATTCATTCTCTTGCAATTCTTGTTCATTTGTGAATCGCTTTAGTTCATAGCCAAATGTGAGGAAAATTGTCCATTGTTTACTAAATGAACAGGAGACCGACACTTTGTTTAACTCGTTTGAATTATGTTTAATCTTATATTTGTGTTAGATCCATGGTTTTAAGGTTGGCAACAATTTCGCTAAAACATGGTTCATATCAGGATGTTGTGTGTGATGTTGTAACATGTTGTTCAGTTCACCTAGTGTGAATATGTCAAGATAGATGTTGTAACATGTTGTACCTGAACATCAGTTCTGGATGTTTTAATTCTTGACAAGATTTATTTTGATTTTGTGAGATTCCTTTTGGAATTATTTCACTTATTTTTGTAGGCCAAGAAGATTTTATCTAGAACAAGTTTTTGTATCTCCAGTTGTACTCAAGTTGCCAAAATTGGATGATGAGACAATTTAGGAAACTTTGTGTTTTGTTCCAAGATTTAAGGAGGTCTTTTATGCATAATTGGTGCAACCCTTAGCGTGTAGATCAAGGGTTATTTAGGTGAAGATTTCGAAGCCCGTGGATTGCTAAGGACTATTTAAAGAGCACTTAGACCTAATGTAATCAACGACTTTCACTATTGTAAAAAATAGTGGAAGGTTTAGAAACTTAGATTTTGAGAGTCTCTTGTGTGTGACTTTGTAAGTCACCCTTTGTATCTTTTGATACATTGTGGTAGACATATTGTTTATTGTTTATTGTTCACTCAAAAGCTTTAAAGCATAAAGTGTATTGTTCTTGATGGAAGCTTTAACTCAAAACCAAGTATTATAAGGGAAAGAGGGTACATCTTTCTTTTTGGTTCCTTGAGGCAATGGCCATTGGGATTATGACCACTTGATAGGAAGTGAGGGGGGGTCTCATATCTAGGTGGACTTCTATGTAGAATTTGCACAAGGTTTGGATTAGGCAAGAAGTTGTAAACAGGGGAGTTTAGATCTGAACTAATATTATCATATGGATTTTACTTCCTGGCTTGGATGCCCTTCAGATGTAGGTGAGTTGCAGCAAATTGGGTTAACAATTAACCGTGTCATTTATCACTCTTCAATTTACAGTTTATGTTTAATTAAAGTTTGATAATATTGTTATGTCAGACTAAATATGTGAAAACATATGTCTTGACTTTGTATTCTGATGTTCGGTTACATCAGTATTGACATCAACATCAAGACTGATGCATGTTTGTGTGAATGGGTTGTGCCCTAACTATTGTGATTACTAGTGTTGTGATATTTGTCTCAACATCTGGTATGTAAGTTCCAGAATTTCAATTGGCATCAGAGTTGACACCCTTGTTAGTTTTGGGTGAGCTTTATGGAGTATCTTTCTGGTATTGTTTAATCTTTGGAAGGACGGCAGATCTGGCACTAAAGAGTGTGTGGTCTTGTTCGTGGAAGAAGAGTTTTAGTTGACTCTTTTTATCCTAAGGTGTGAATTCCTCATCCAATGGAGTTATGTAGCATGTGTTCAATATGCTAAACACATGTGTTGTGACCAAAGTTGCTTGGGATCCTCTCTTAGGCATCTAGTCAGAATGCTGGTGAGGTCTCTCTCTAAATAGATCTGACATTTTTGTGATAGTTGGTGAATATGAAGATCAAGACACTATCAGCTTAGGTGGATATTCTTTAGGTCAGTTTATTTTTGATCTAGAGTACAAGAGCTTGACTTTTGTCTCTTTCTCTAAAGGAGCTTGTAGACTGATTCCTAATGAAGGACTACGAAGGCATCTCCACTTGGGCTTGTGCATATGAATACATGTCTATGGCTTTCACCTTGACATCTTGGAGATATTTCTACTCAAGGAGAGTTGGATATGGCTGATTTTACAGATAATTGTTTATCTTGTGGCTGCCTTATCTAAAAGGTTAGGTTCTATTGTGGACTCTAATTTCTTTTTTAGGGTTGTGTTGGTTGCCTCTATTGAAGAGTTATACTTGAAGAAGGATACCATTAAGTTATCTTCTCTTATCTTCAGTTTTTATAGATAAGACTATTCATCCATATCTTTTAGGATGTAGTGGTTTTCTCCAAACTTGATTTCATGATCAAGTCTGTAAAGATGTGGAACATATATCTGGTGGAGGAATCCTTCAAGGTGTAGACTGAAAGAGATAGAGTTTCAAAGTCATATCAGGCAAGGTACATCTCAATGTGGTTTCCTTACTAGGATGGTTATGTCATTGATCAAATGTTCTGACATTGTGTTGAACATCAGAAGGTTCTTGCTAAAGCTATCCAACCAGGATTTAAAGTTAAAAGAAGATTCAATTTTTGTTCCAGCTTGGAATTTCTACCAAGCTTGATTGGAATTTGGTCTTTGTGTGTTTCGGACACATGATTGAAGCGAAGGAGTTTTTGGTTGTTTCCAAGTGTCTCTCATTAACTATGTTGTTGTACTTATGGAGCTATAAGGTAATCAAAGGGGATTGTGAACAGGAATTTCCAATTCTGATGATGTCTGGTCATGATCAAGGCCCTTGTGTAAGGGATTTTACTTGGTTTTTTAAGGAGGATGTGTAAAATAACCATAGTTATTTATGTGTGCCCTAAGGAAACAGATTTCTTAAACTTTTTGTCTAAGGATTATGTAGTCACCGTGTGTTGGATCATTAGCCTTTGAAAATGCTAATGTTCTTCATTCCTTTGTGTTAATATGGACTTGTAAGAAGGAGTCTTATATGATAAAGGATAGAAGAGATGCATACGTTTGCAAGAAAGTCTTTGTATGTGATGATGCTCAGCCAGTATCCTATTTTATGGTTAGCTCAAATGATACATGTTAGAGGGAATCTCCTCTTAGGTGCATTAGGATAGGTGTGGACACTATAATGTCAGATAGGATGTCTGAACATTATGTTTTTGGGTAGAAGATTTCTAAGGTGTGTGAGAGTTTAATTCTCTATATGGAGTTATGTTTGACTATGAGAGTCTATGATTTGTCCTTGAAGGTGGAATAGTTGTTGTTGTGGGTTGTTATGATTTGCATGTGTTCCTTGCAGAAGGATGTGTATGGGTTACTATGCAAATGGTAATTCCTGTGAATGTTGACTCCATAACCAAAATAGATGGTTCAACCCTTGTTATTGAGACTAATGTCCAAACCAATGTTGGAACAACATCTCAGTGATTATCTCTCCAAGAAAGGATATTTGTTTATCTGTGGGAGATAATTTGGAGTTCATAAAGGGAGTTTGTTGCTCACCATCAGATTCAAAATTGAAATATTTGATCATGGTGTAGTAGAGGTTCTGACCAATTCTTGTGAGGATTATGGTGTGTGCATAATATTTTGTCATGATTGTCTGTCATGGTGGAGGATCTTCTTGTGCTTGTGTATGTTGTGGTGAACAATGGCGGGATATTGGACCACATGTTCTGAAACTATCTGTTGTGTTTTGTCTTGAGAGGTTTTGACCCTTTCAACAACATGAGAGAGTTTGTGTTAGTTGTGAAGCAAGGAGTTTAAGGAAATATTTTTCTCCTGTTATGAATTGTGTGTATGTTGTTAAGCCTTAAGTGCATAATATCTTGCCTATCTAAAGAATTAAATTGCTAGATTTAATATTCTTTGGGGTTGAACCACTGGTTTGTGATCACCTTCCATTAGTATTTTGTTCATGCATACTGTAGGGTTAATCCCTTTCAAGTATCTAATGGTCCATCCCATTGCACTTTTGAATTTCTTAAGTACATGTACCAATTTCTCTTCTTCTTTTTCTTGTAGCCTGGAATTTATGATTACCTTATAATTCTTTTCAGTTTCCAAGAAGACACATTTCAGATTTGCAGGTAACTTCTTCAACTTTGTACTTTTTCTGATTCCTTTGTGCTTTATGCTTCTTATGGTGCTCTTAATTCTCCCACCCGTGTGGTTTGGATCTTGTACATTGATATAATGCTTCCATCATAGCTATCACTTCACTCTCTCTCTTTTCATCCTAGTTTTCTTCTATTTCCTGAGTAGATAAGCTAAGGACTCTTTCTAAAGGCAATTTGGGGATTTGGCTCTGAATAGACTAAGTAATCACTATGACTAACACTTCAATTATATTATTGGTCCCCACATCATCTTTGTACCTTATAGTATTCCAGATATCAATTTTATGCTCTTCATCATACACCTTGAGGGTCATAGTTCCCTCATCTACGTCTATCATGCATCTTCCTATTTATAGAAACAATCTTCCAAAGATTAGTGGAATCACTTCATCTTCAGGCATTTCAAGAATAACAAAATCAACAGGAAACACAAACTTGTCTATTTTTACTAGAACTGTAATTTAGGATTGCACATAAGAAGAGGTGAATTCGATACTTAGAAAATTTTCTGGATTTTTGATGGTTTTATGTTTTACTTTCCTAAGGATTACTAAGTGATGAAAAACTATAAAGTGCATAAAGTAAATAACACAGTAGGTTTCCTGGTTCCCTTCACATATCAAGAGTACTCCAGTCTCGTTTCAACACGAAATAGATTTTACTATTGTTAGGACTTAGACAAGACTCTTCATAACCTTTCTAAACAGACACTAACAATCACCACCAAGAAAAAACTCTTGGATTTTTTCCACTAAGTCCAATTGAGAACAATCCTCTCACAATGGACCTCTTGTTTCCACAACTTGGAAAACAAGGATAACAACTTCACAATCTTATATCCAACAATCTTGGGAAAATAAGATGTGATATACAAAGTGTAATATGAATTTTGTAAGTATTTGAAATGGATATTTAACACTTATCAATTAAAATATTAATCTTCTCCTTGTAACAAACAACTCTCACAATGGTATAAAAGTGTTCTTTATATATGGAATGAAATTAGAATGCTTTTCTATGAAGGTTTAATGCTCAAGTTTCACTCTTGAAAATTATGGTTTGAACACTTATGAAATTTTGAAAGTTTGAAGAGTATGAATGAATGTTTGAATTTTTTTGCAAGGAGGTGAGTGTAAAATCTGATACAATGGTGTTTAAATAGCCTTAATACACCTCTACAAATGTGTATAATTCATGAGGGGATTCCATGGTTCAAGACCAAAGTTTTCAAACCAAAGGGATGAAGAAATACCATATTTTCTCATATTTTTTCAGTGTTAATCGATTAACCATATGAGGTTAATCGATTAACACACAACAACGTATAAAAGCTTTGAAAGTTTTGGTTGGTTAATCAATTAACCATAGGTTGTTAACCGATTAACAGCTTGGCAGAAGTGAAAAATACTTATTTTTTGAACATGAAGGTTATGGAAAAATTCTTCTAAACACCTTAAATACTTATGACATGCATGTATTCCTTTTGAACACTTATATATTCATTAGAAAGAATTGAATGTTATATACCTTTTGATCAATCCTTGAAATTCTTCAAGACTTATATGAAAATGAAACTTGTTTTTGCTTTGCACGTCTTTGATCCATTTATTTTTGTTAATCCAATATTGCATGTAGAATATTGTCTTCATAAAAACCTTTGAGAATCATGTCTTCACATTCTCCTCTTTTTTTTATGATGACAACTTTATCTTGAAAATTTTCTCGAACCTTGTTTCTCTAACACGATGCTCCCCCTTGATTAATGCTCCCCCTTAATCCATAATTTATAGAGAGCCTTTGAAATCTGCAATTTTTGTTAGAGAAAAGCATACAACAACATACCAATTCTTCTCCCCCTTTTTTATTAACAAAAAATATGGGAAAAGACTTAAGAAAATTAAAGTGTACAAGTTGTATGAACATAACAAGAATATGTGTAACAATCGAAAAACATTCACCATATAAAACACATTCACAACACGCAAGGGATAAAACATATTATATTAAGTTCACGAAACAACACTTAACAGAATGAAATACATAGTGTAGTGCAACATAACTAGGACATAGCCTTACATAGAACATAACTTAAAATTAAAACTAAGAGCATAACTTAGAAATAACTTAAGATAAAACCAAACATAATGCAATGCAAGACAACTTAATCACTTCCGGACATCTCTTCATTCTATTCATCTTCACTTTCCACTTCTTCTTCATTTCCTTCCTCATTTTCTTCACTAGGCTCACGAGTTTGGTTAGGAGTGAGGGACCTTAAAAGTCTCTTAAGGGATGCCATCTCTAGTTTATGCTCACAATGATTTTGTCTCATGGTTGTTTCCATAAAGCACATCTTTGTGTATGGCATGTTGTTTGTGTAGCCACCTTCTAGAATTGGTTCAGGAGCACTTAAAGAAGAACCATCCTTGTATTGAAACCGCCAATCACTACATTTAACAATTCTGGTGTTCTTGAGAGCCGTCTTAGAATTAATCTTATTCCCTTTTTTCTATCATCTTTGTTTGAGGTTCTCTCGTTACATCCAAGCCACTTACTTCCAAAATGCGAGAAATCAATCTTGCATAAGGAATACCTTCATTTAAATGAAGTTGGTGCTTCATATGGTACATTACGGTAAGCGCCCAATTTACTTTAATTCTATTCTTGATGGCAAAGAGTACTTGCATTTCCACATCATTAATTTGAGAGTGGTTCAAATCATTTGGTAAAAGTACATAGCAAATCACATAATGGAGCATCCGATCACTAGTCGATAAATCTTTGCATAACATAAGACCCTCGAAGAAAATAAATTATGTTCACTCAAAACATCAACCTGACTGCCCCGACAAATTTTAAAATAGTATCCCATTTTGTTATAACCCAACCTTGGACCATAAACATAAGTAACACCTTGACAGATGAAATTTCCTTCAGAATGGAGATCTAAGAGTGTTCCAAATTTTGTCATCTCCTTACAAATCTCAACATACAACTTTTGCATACAACATGTGTTTCTCAAGAATATCTAAGAGCTCTCTTGGTTTGACTAAACTTTGGTAAAACCCAATGTCAAAAAAGATGCTGAAACATGAGGATTAAAACTACATAAGACAAAGATGTCCTAACAATTGGACTCAATATCCTGGACAGATGTCCAAATTTTGTCATCTCCTTACAAATCTCAACATGCAACTTTTGCATACAACATGTGTTTCTCAAGAGTATCTAAGAGCTCTCTTGGTTTGACTAAACTTTGGTAAAACCCATTGTCAAAAAAGATGCTGAAACTTGAGGATTAAAACTGCATAAGACAAAGATGTCCTAACAATTGGACTCAATATCCTGGACAGATGCAACAAGTTTCTAATTATGTGATAAATTTGTTATGGATTTAATACTTGGATCAAGGCCAAAGACTGAAAGCCCAACAACAAAAGACTATATAAGGAGACTTAAACCTAGTGTTAAAATAACCTTTGTTACTTTTGTATCACTTGTAACTTTGTAACCTAAATACTTTGTAAAATAAGGGTTTAGGGTTTGAGAGTCGTTGGCTCTCTTAGGAGTTAGAAGTCTCATCTCTGCAGTATGGGATGCAGGGAGGAAGGTAAAGATACAAGGGGTACGAACAAAAACCTTTAGGTAATGATTTATGTATTGTTCTTGGACAAAGCTTTGAAATAATTCTAGGATAACTTGTAGGTCAAGAAACCATGACAGGTTTTGGAGATCAGCCGAAGACAGAGACATCACATGTAGTGATAAAGGATGTGAGAAGGAGTCATATATCGAAGATTGTAAACGACTAAAGTTTAGCCTTAGATAAAGATGTTCATTTAAGGTATCATGATTAGGATAAAGTTGTAAACTGTGAGTTTAACTTTAGGGAAATACTAAAAGATAGTGAGTTTTCATCCTGGATTGATATCCCCCCAGATATAGGTTTGTTAACACTGGACTGGGTCAACAATTACTATTTTCTTTATATTCTGCATATTTATAGTTTTTTGTATGTATGTTCTTAACTGAGATGTCCCAATATGTTGTCTTGACATCTGTTGGTATTTGTGTTGCATCACTTCAAAACAACAATTGTGTAATTCTCTTGTTTCCTAAAGTACAATAGTCATTGTCTTAATATTAGGATAGGACATTGGAGTATCTGCATAACCAGAATTTCAATTGGTATCAGAGCAGGCATCCTTGTCTAGTTTTTGGATGATATCCATGGAGTACTTTTTGGTGATTAAACAGGAGCAGTTATTTTCTGAAGGATTCTGCAACAACAAACAAGAGGATTGGCTAGTTCTCTTAGATGGTGCCCTAAAAGATGTCTGACATCTTGTCTAGGGCAAGTTTAAGTTGTTCTTTAGTGATTCTACTGCATATATTATGATTGAAGAATTCCAGTAGTATGGGATACTGGAGTATTGATTGAAGAAACCTTGTAGTTGTTCTTACCTAGTTTTATCCTTGTAGATGTCAATCGATTTGAATACACATATCATTCCAAAGTCGGGAGCAGATGGATGTTATTGTTATTATTGAGTCTTATGCGACTTGGTACGTGATTGGGTGGAGTCATCATGTATGTTAAAGTTAGATTGGATAGAAGAGGTAAGATGAATTATCAAACTCATGCTCTAGGGGTTTGATGATTTCTTATTGGCTAAGCAGTTGAAGACACTTGATACGATGATCAAATACAATCAAGACAATTCAGTCGTATTCTGGAATCTGCTAGTTATTATTCAGACTAGGAGGTGCTTTCTTGGAAGCATGGAAGTGAAGACATGGAGATAATCTACTTCACACAGTTAAGGTGCTAGTTATTATTCTGGTGATTTCTTATTTTTAACCTTAAGGATGAGTTCACACAGTTAAGGTAAATATGATTCGTTCAGAGAGAATCTTACAAGCTTGAGTCAAGGGGGCATCCTTGATATCTTAACAACTTGCACAACAACGGAAAAAGATAGCATGAAGAGGAATATCTATGTGATATTCAGAATATGCTGGAATCAGACAAGGGTTATCATAATAAGGATTAAAGATCAATTTCTTAGTGCAGATTTGATCATCCTTGTGATTCAAGATTGAGGATGTTATATTATATGTTCTAACATCTCTTTATCATAGGTTTGAAGAATCATGGGAGGGGTTCTACATTCTCTCAGAAGTCTCTTAGGCTTTTGACATAGGATTATTAGCTTCACATCTTTTCCTGGAAAGTATTGAGACTTGTCCAGACGATGGAGAATTATTTTTTAAGATGGAGATGGAAGACTATGAAGACATCATAATCTTGATGACTACTTGGATTGGTTTATTTCTGATCCATGTACTTTTGGGAATTCTAGAATGCTTATCATGGAGTTCAGATAGGTGGCAGCATCAACAATTTCGTGAAGACGACTCTACTCAAGGAAAGGTGGCATCATTGGTATATCTATGGAAGTGAGTTTTTAACTAGACCTTCTGAAGATTCAAATAGTGGCATATTTGAAGTTTTCAGAGAAGCACTGGTAGGTATTCATCGATGTGTGAGATTGTTTGGAATAACTGCAAAATCAACAGAACGGAGGTTGTCTACTCAAACTTGGTTGGTGAATCAAGTCTATGAGAGAATGGGACTCTTGTTCTATATAGGGAGGAAGTTATTTCAAGTGGAAGAAGAAGAAGTTGATTTCAACAACTAGATGTCTAATCACAATGTTCTGACATCTAGTTCAACATCAGAATCTCAGTAGATGGAGTGACACATCAACTTAAGATAGGATATCTATAAGAAGGAGAAGATGTTAAATTATCCATGACTTAGGGAGTCTAAGTGTGTATTGTTATTGAGCAAGTGGATATATATGTAACTTGAAGATCAAGTTCACTTGGTAGATCAGGATATCTTTGTGAGAATTCAGACATATGTGAAGAAAATAATATGTGGCAATTGGCTTTTTCATATGAGGATTAATGAAGGAGATGATCAAACTGTGGTATTTAGTTGATCTCATAAGTGGATTCAAAGAATCAAGATAATTAGCAGGTGGCAGCTGGTTAGTCTTGAGGATTGTCTTGGAACAAATTACTCTTGGGCAGAAGGGTGATGAGTTGAAGACTCAAGGAGATGTTTTTTCTTCTTGAAGGTGGGTGAGAGTTTATTTCTCTCTTTCTGGAGTTCTTATTCAAGTTGGTGGAGCAATGTTGATTGAAGTTTCTTTAGTTCTTTGGATTAATATGCTATAGTAAGTTCAGTTGGTGGAGCATATAAGGAATTTGTCTTGGTGTGTGGAAAATGTTCTAACTTGGTGTTAGGACATTATATGGGTTGGATATCCTTAGTTAAGGATGATTGTGCTCTGGTTTTGGGAGCTTATTACCTACATAATTGCATGAGGAGTATCTACATAGTCATATGGGAGAATGATGAAGTAGAAGGTCTTCCTTGGATGGAGAATGTAGAGAAGACTGAAGTAGATCATGTATTGATTGCTTGGAAGTCTGTATGTGGATAATCAACAACTAGTCAGGAGTATTCTAGATTATCATACGGGATAATGATAGGAATGACTGCCTTTGAAGGAGTTGGGTGATTGTCTATTTTTTAAAATCTTGTGGAAGGACTTTGTCTAGCAAGTCATGCTTTTCTAAAGCATGTGTCCAGTATCTGACACCGATGGAATGAAAACAAAACTTATTTTGATGTTGTTCCAACAATTTGTTACTATGAGGATGGAGATCCTTATGTACCTCATGGATAGCGTGACGGTTTTCATGTATGAGTGACTGCTATTTCTTGTCATAAGGGATAGTGGTGCCAAAATGAATGTGTTTCAGTAGGTGGTGACAGAGAGTACTGATCTTGAAGACATTGAAGATGCGTCTTATGTTTTTCATTCATTCCTACGCAAGTGCTCAGGGGGAGCACATATTTCTTAGATAGGGGGAGTTGCCTCTTGATCTAAGTATCTTCAACACCAAGCTTGTGGTGAGTAATAAGCAGATTATTCCATCCAGGAGGGATGAAGATGTCAAGGGTGATGTATTGACATTGTATTGTTTCAAGTTGGGGGAGACTTTACATTACATAATACATGGTTCCTGATGGATGCTTAGGAAATCATTGAAGAAACTGGGAGAATTTATTTTTCTCTGCAGATTAAAGTCATTGTCTGATGGATTGGTCTCTGGTTATTAAGGTGATATGTGAAGCATTGTCTTATCTTAAGAGGAGTGCATGTAAAGTGAAGACAATGTCTGACATGTTGTTAGGATATTTTTGTAGAATATGTTTGCATATAATATAATTCTTTGGACGATTCTTAGTCTCATTAATTCCTTACTTTTGCCAACTTTTTGCTAAAAAGGAGGAGAAGAATTGTTTTTTAGTGTTTAGGTTCATTCGTGCAATGGAGGTACAAGAATGTTGGAGGAATATGTTTTGTCATCTATTTTATATTTTTTGTTAAAATTCATTTTGGGTTCTCGGTGGATAGTATATGAGTGAGGGGGAGTTATTTTCATCATCCTTATCATGTACATCAACAGGCAGCAAGAAATTTCGGAAGTTTAGGTTTTAGCCAAAATTTGTCAAAAGGGGGAGATTGAAAGCTCTCTTGGTTTGACTAAATATTGGTAAAACCTAATGTCAAAGAAGATGTTGAAACCTAAGGATTAAAATTACAGAAGAAAAAGATGTCGAAGAAGATGTCCTAATAGATGGTCTCAATATTCTAGACAAATGCAGTAGGTTTCTAATTATATGATAAATCTGTTATGGATTTATTACGTGGATCAAGGACAAAGACAGAAAGCCTAACAACATAATACTATATAAGGAGACTTATACCTAGGGTTAAAATAACCTTTGTAACTTTTGTATAACTTGTAAATTTGTAACCTAAATACTTTGTAAAATAAGGGTTTAGGTTTTGAGAGTTGTTGGCTCACTTAGGAGTTATAAGTGTCCTCTCTACAGTATGGGATGTAGGGAGGAAGGTAAAGATACAAGGGGCACGACTAGAAACCTTTAGGTAATGGTTTGTGCATTGTTCTTCAGATAACTTGTAGGTGAAGAAACAGTGACATGTTATGGAGATCAGCAGAAGACAGAGACATCACAGGTAGTGATGAAGGATGTGAGAAGGAGTCTCATATCAAAAGTTGTAAACAACTAGAGTTTAGCCTTAGATAAATATGTTCATTGAAGGTAGTGATTAGGATAAAGTTGTAAACTATGAGTTTATCTTTAGGGTAATACTACAAGATATTGACGTCTTCATCCTGGATTGGTATCCCCTAGATATAGGTTTATTAACACCAAATTGGGTTAACAATTATTATGTTCTTTATATTCTGCAGATTTACAGTTTTTTGTATGTATGTTCTTGACTGAGATTTACAATTATCTGTTGGTATTTGTGTTGCATCAATTTAAAACAACAATTGTGTAATTCTCTTGTTTCCTAAAATGCAGTAATCATTTTTTTAACATTAGGATAAGACATTGGAGTAACTGCATAACCAGAATT
The DNA here is from genome assembly GCA_963966055.1 of Lathyrus aphaca. Lineage (NCBI taxonomy): Eukaryota > Viridiplantae > Streptophyta > Magnoliopsida > Fabales > Fabaceae > Lathyrus > Lathyrus aphaca. The sequence goes on along the minus strand of OZ014524.1, from coordinate 108,416,594 downwards.
TCAGTATCCAAACCAATTTGCATATTAGTGAAAAATAGCTTAACTAGGTCGGGATAACAATAGCCAAACTCAGACACAAACTTAGTAACACCTTGTTCTTCTAAAAAAGAAAGGAAGGTAAAACTATGCTCGAGAAATATTTGAGGTTCACATACTTTATCGGCATAAGCAAACAGTTTCTAACACTGAAATCCAGCCTCCTTGCTTTGGTTGAAGGTTGTTGTGCTTCTACAACAGCTGGTTCTGAACTACCTTCACCCATTGGAAGCTTTCCTTTTCCCTTTCTTGTTTGTTATATTGATGAAGCTAAATAGCCTTGAAAGTTAGGGTTTAAGTGGTATTTTTGGGATTTGAGGGGGAGAGGATGTGGTGATGGGATATTTGTGGTGAGAATGGCTTATAAAGAGGTTTTAGAGGAGTCGGTTTTAAATTTTGTTGAATGAAGTTAATGATTTGGGAGGATGAATTTGGAAGAAGAATGTAAATGATAGTATTGGAGAGAGTAAAAGTGACGAGTTCCAAGAAGAAGTCTGAAAGTGAAATTGCTTTTCAAAACAATCACTTAAATGCATGAGACAAAAGTAGTGAATATAAAAAGAAAAATAAAACAATTCTGAATTTTTATCAAATATAAATTACGTGTTGTGGAAATTGGTTAACCATATATGATTAATCTATTACAACGTGAAAATAGGTGAAAATACGCAGGAAATAGAGGTGTTAATCGGTTATCCTCATATATTTAACCGGTTAACGGGTAAAAAAAATAGTAGTTTTCTAACGATTTCCATGCATGAAATTTCTAATTTTTAACAATTAGACATACTATAACATATTATAATGTTACTTATGATCACCCAAATTAATATAAAAATCATTTTATAAGCATGTAAATGAAGATTTGCAATTTTGGTGCAAAATACACATTTTAGCAAAATTTGCAAAATTTAGTAAGTTGGAAATTTTGTGTACCTTGTCTTCATTAAAGATTATATTGAATAAATATTGAAGAATTATACATCACCCTCATCTAATATTCCAAGTTCCCTCCATATTTTGTAAAAAAGCTTCTTTTGCGAGAGGTTTTGTGAATATGTATGCGAGTTGATTATGTATATCTACAAATATTACTTTGACATCTCCTTAAAGTACATGATCACGGAGAAAGTGATGTCAAATATCGATGTATTTGTTTCTTTAGTATATGAACGGATTCTTTGAAATTTTGATTTCACTTGTGTTGTCACAACAGAGAGGAAAGCATCCAAGATCGAGTCCATAAACATGAAGTTGTTGCTTGAGCCAAAGAATTTGCACACAACAACTACCTGGTGTTATATACTCCGCTTCGGTTGTACTAAGAGCGACATAAGCTTGTTTGTTGCAATACCAAGATACTAAAGCATTCCCTAGTATATGACATGTACCATTTATTCTCTTACGATCAATTTTGCAACTTGAATAGTCCTAGTCAGAATAACCAACTAAATCGTAAACACTACCTTTTGGATACCATAATCCAACATTTATCGTTCCCTTGAGATACTTCATGATTCTTTTAACAACGGTGAGATGTGACTCCTTCGGATTTGCTTGAAAACGGGCACATAAACATACACCAAACATTATGTCAAGACGGCTTGCCGTCAAATATAATAAAGAATCAACCATGCGTTAATAGTTTGTAACATCAATTGAAACACCTGATTCGTCTTGATCAACATAAGTTTCAAATCCCATTGGAGTAGACAAATCTTTGCAACTATCCATGTCGAATCTCTTCAACAACTCTTTGCAATACTTGGATTGGTTTATGAAGATTTCATCCTTTAGTATCTTGAATTGTAATCCAAGGAAATAATTCATCTTACCCATCATGGACATCTCGAATTCTCCTTGCACCATCAATGAAAATTCTTCACAAAGTTCTTTGTTCTTTGAATCGAAGATGATGTCGTCTACATAGACTTGAACCAATAAAGTGTTACCTTTTATACTCTTAATGAATAAGGTCTTGTCAAATTTACCTTTTTCAAATCCCTTTTCGCATAGAAAGTTGTTTAGACGATCATACCAAGCCATTGATGCTTGCTTTAAGCCATAGAGAAATTTCTACAATTTGAACACATGTGGGGGATTCTTGAAGTCTTCAATTTGAACAAAATTAGGACTAAATAGACAATATACTAAAATACTAAATTACCCTTCAATATAAACTACACTTATAAATAAGACTAAAAAATAATTTTAAGACGATCATTAGATACATGAAAATGAGGATTTCAAGTTTTCTATGAAAAAAAAGTCGAAAATGTTATTCTTACACCACTTATCTACACCTACATCGTATTTCACTATTCACCAATACGGTGAACAGTGAAATATTATAATAATATATATTTTTAAAAATAATATTAAAAAAATTTAATTTTTTTTCTTATTTTTAGATTAAATGATATTTATAAAATTGTGTAATTAACCAACTTCATAACTTCATTAACCAACCTTTTACCTAGTATTAACCAACTTTGGTGACGGATCAAAATTAATTTTAATATCTTGACATGATTAACCAACTTCATAACTGTATTAACCAATCTTTTACATTGTATTAACCAACTTTGATGACTACTCAATTATTTTTAATATCTGGACGTGATTAACCAACTTCATAACTTTATTAACCAGCCTTTTACATTGTATTAACCAACTTTGGTGACTGTTAAAAATTATTTTTAATACCTGAATATTTATTAACCAACTTCATTACTTAATTAACCAACTTTGTACATTTCATTAACCAACTTTATTTCATTATTTTAAAGTCAAAAGGATTGCTTACATTTCATTAACCAACTTTGTATATTTCATTAACCAACAAGAAGCATATACATTACCTCTAAAGCTTCTTGTTCTTGATGGACCAAATAAGTCATTATGCAATAGTTGTAGTGGCCTTATAGTGTACAACACATTATTAGATTTTAAAGTTGATCTGGTTTGTTTTCCCTTTTGACAAGCATCACACAACTTATCTTTGTCAAACTTTATCTTAGGCAATCCAATTACTAGATCATGCTTGACTAGTTTATTCAAATTTTCCATATGAATGTGAGCAATCTTTTTGTGCCATAGCCATGAATTATTGTTGTTCTCCATGAGACATTTTACCTTAAAAGACAAGTCATCAAGGGAAATATTAATATATTATTAATTCTTTTACCTTTGTTTTTTTACCTCATGTGTGACTTCATTTTCTATCAAGCATTCAACCTTGGTGAACTAGATCTTGAAGCCTTTGACACAAAATTGGTCAATACTAAGAAGATTTTTCTTTAGTCCTTCAACATAAAGAACATCTTCAATGGATGTGAAAGGTGGTGTTCCAACTTTGCATATGCCAAGAATTATTCATTTGTTGTTATCTCCATATGTAACATAACCTTTGTCCTTAAGCACTAGATTTGAAAATTTATTAATATCTCTCGTCATCTGCTTGGAACAACCGTTATCTAGATACCATATATTTGATGTGGCTTTCAATCATACCTACAAAACAAAATAGGTTTTGTTAGGTACCCATATTGCTTTGGGTCCTTCATAATTAGTATCTTTCTTAATCCACACATAATGCCCACTTTCCACACAAAAATTTCTAACATTTGTCCCTTTTCATATCTTCCTAGAACTCTCTTTAATTGGAAAATTTGGAAAGAAAGTGACTCACAATTCTTACATACAAAATTTTGTCTTCCTTCACTTATAATATTTTGTTTTTCATCTTTTGCATCTTTTTCCATATTCTCAAATTTTTCTTCTAAAGATGCAATTTGTTTCTTTTTGGAAGATATGGTTTTGTATAAAATTTTGAATTCATTCAAGAGTTCATTTATTGCACCTTGTGTATCATTATCATAAAGATAAAATGCATTACTAACCTCATCATTGAAGTGGTGTGAAACCATCAGTGTTAGATTTGCACTTTCATTGCTTTCTGATTCTGATGAGGAACTTATGTCATTATCTTCCCATGCAATGTATGCCTTCTTATTGATTGTCTCCTTCTTGCCTTTGAATCCACCTTTCTTTGAGTGTTTCGGACAATCCGGATTTACATGACTTTACTTTCCACATTCATAGTATGTGACATCTTTTATTGAAATGGAAGCCTTTTTTTTCCTTAAATGTTTCTTTCTTTTTGCATAATTAAAGGATTTGTCATTTTTACCAAAGAACTTACTAATCCTTTTCACAAGGAGCATGGAGTTTTAATCTTCCTCTGGTGCATCATCATCTTGATCATCTTTTGACTCCACTTTCAAAGCAATGCCTTTGGATTTATTCTCTTGATTTTCATATTTTTCAAGTCTTCCAAGTTTAAGTTCATGTTCTTGGAGTTTGCCGAATAATGATGTGGACGTCATGGTAGAAAGACTTTTCTTATATGATATATCCATCAGTTTTGGTTTCCATTCCCTAGTCAAGGATCTTAGCACCTTAAGATTGAGATTATAATTTGTGAAGGTCTTTCCGAATGCGATCAAATTGTTCGTCAAATGAACAAATCTTTTTTGTAATGCAAGAATGGATTCACCAGACTTCATTCAGAACATTTCATATTCTTGACTCAATGTGTTTAATCTGGATCTTTTCACTTTTGCAGTTCCTTCATGAGTCTCCACCAACGTATCCCAAATCTCTTTTGTTGATTTACATCGCGAGACATGGAAAAATGCATCTATACTCAAGGTACTTTGAAGAATATTGTTAGCCTTCTTTTCATTAAAGATCTTTTTCTAGTCATCTTCATCATAAGTTTTGACCTTATGAGGGCCAACTACATTCACCACACTAGTTGGATTGGACCATTTTCAACGGCTTCCCATATACCGTCTCCATGTGCTTCTAAGTGTGCCTTGATGCGGATTTTCCAAAAACAAAATTCTCTCCAAATAATAGAGGGGGTTTGTTGCTACTACCGCCATCTTTGAAAACCGGGTTTGTGATAGCGGAAGTCATACTGGATCTTCTAGGATCGGGTTACCTATAACCTACTCTGATGCCAAATGTAAGTTAGGATTGAAGGTGTGAGAAAAACATAAGAAACAGGGGGTTTGAATTGCAGTTTTCACTCTTGACAACTTTTTGTCTCTTAAACCAAACATATTGTTTCCCAATCCCGCAGAATCAGAAAATATGATTATGTTATGATTTCGTTCACTATTCAACACGAATTCAAGAAATGAAATCAATCCCACTATGCCTCAAAGTTTCACTCGTGTTTCCCATGTTTCCTGGTGGATCTGAACCGAAGCTCTAGATACCAATTATTAGTGCACAAGGTGATGAAGACAAAGATAATGAGAAAATATATCAACTCTATAATGACGGCTAAAAAAAAGCTTTGAAAGAAAGATAGATAGATGATAACCACCACTAATCTATTTATACACAAAATTAGGACTAAATAGGCAACATACTAAAATACTAAATTACCCTTCATATAAACAACACTTAGAAAGAAGACTAAAAAAATAATTTTAAGACAATCATTAGATACTTGAAAATGAATATTTCAAGTTTTCTATGAAATAAAGTCGAAAATTGTTATTCTTACACCACTTATCACCTACACCGTATTTCACTATTCATCAATGCGGTGAACAGTGAAATATTATATATATATATATATATATATATATATATGTTTTTGGTCCGTGTAAATATATCAATTTTCATTTTTAGTCCCTATTAAAAAAATAATAAATTTTAGTCCCTACAAATTTTATATGCATGCAATTTTAGTCCCTGTTGTTTTCTAAAATTTTGAAAACTGTTTAATTACCCATAAACTTTTAATTTTTTGAATAACTTTTTTCATCCATGTTTAGAATACTATAACATATTTATTTACTAAATTTTAGAATTTTTTAAAATGAGAAGAATTAAATATGATTTTTTAAATTTCAAAATATAATGATAAAAGTAATGAAAACTTCGAATTAGAAATCAAATTTTGAGTTCTTTTTTTTTCGAGAAACTTTTTATAACATTTTAAAGATGTTTATAAAATAATCATTTAAAAATACACATCGATTTAACAGAAGTGGTTAAAACTACGTGCACAATGATTTTATAGGGATTAAAATATCTTTTTTTTAATAGGGACTAAAATAAAAAATTGAGATATTTATAGGGACTAAAAACATATTTAATATATATATATATATATATATATATATATATATATATATATATATATATATATATATATATATATATATATATATATATATATATATATATATATATATATATATATATATATATATATATATATATATATATATATATTTGGGTTAATGAAGTTTTTGGTCCTCCTAAATATCTCATATTTCACTTTTAGTCCATTCAAAAATTACCTTTAAAGAATGATCCTCATAAAAATTTTAATTTTAACTTTTGGTCCCTCTTACCAAAACCGTCTCTAAAATCATCGCTAAATAAAAAATCGTCGCTAATTTTATTTCTAAGTTGTAAAAATCGTCGCTAATTGGCAGGAAGGACCAAAAGTTAAAATTAAAAATTTTATGAGGACCATTCTTTGAAGGAAATTTTTTGAGGGACTAAAAGTGTAATATGAGATTTTAAGAGGACCAAAAACTTCATTAACCCTATATTTTTTTTAGATTAAATGATATTTATAAAATTGTGTAATTAACCAAGTTCATAACTTCATTAACCAACCTTTTACCTAATATTAATCAACTTTGGTGACAGATCAAAATTATTTTTAATATCTGGATATGATTAACCAACTTCATAATTGTATTAACCAATCTTTTACATTATATTAATCAACTTTGGTGACTACTCAATATTATTTTTAATATCTGGACGTGATTAACCAACTTCATAACTTTCTTAACCAACCTTTTACTTTGTATTAACCAACTTTGCAGATTGTTAAAAATTATCTTTAATACCTGAACATTCATTAACCAACTTCATACTTAATTAACCAACTTTGTACATTTCATTAAGCAACCTTGTTTTATTATTTTAGTCATTGTTCATGAATATTATTCACGTATATTGTTCACGCACTGTTCACTTGTACTATTTAAAATAGTATACCATTTTGTTATAACCCGACCATGGACCATCATCATGAGTAACACCTTGACGGATGAAATTTCCTTCAGAATGGAGATCTAAGAGTGTTCCAAATTTTGTCATCTCCTTATAAATCTCAACATGCCTAACTTTTTCATATAACATGTGTTTCTCAAGAGTATCTGAAAGCTCTCTTGGTTTGACAAATTTTTGGTAAAACCCAATGTCAAAGAAGATGTTGAAACCTGAGGATTAAAACTACAGAAGACAAAGATGTCGAAGAAGATGTCCTAACAGCTGGACTCGATATCCTGGACAAATATAGCAGGTTTCTAATTATGTCATAAATATGTTATGGATTTATTACGTGGATCAAGGCCAAAGACAGAAAGCCCAACAACAGAAGACTATATAAGTAAACTTAGACCTAGGGTTAAAATAACATTTGTAACTTTTGTATCACTTATAACTTTGTAACCTAAATACTTTGTAAAATAAAGGTTTAGGGTTTGAGAGTCGTTGGCTCTCTTAGGAGTTAGAAGTCTCCTCTTTCCAGTATGGGATGCAGGGAGGAAGGCAAAGATACAAGGGATACGACCAGAAACCTTTAGGTAATGGTTTGTGTATTATTCTTGGACGAATCTTTGAAGCAAGTCTAAGATAACTTGTAGGTCAAGAAATCGTGACAGGTTCTAGAGATCAGTAGAAGATAGAGACATCACAGGTAGTGATGAAGGATGCATGAAGGATTCTTATATCAAAGGTTGTAAGAGACTAAAGTTTATCCTTAGACAAATATGTTCATTAAAGGTAATGATTAAGATAAAGTTGGAAACCGTGAGTTTAGCTTTAGGGTAATACTACAAGATAGTGAAGTCTTCCTCCTGGATTGGTATCCCCTAGATGTAGGTTTGTTAACACTGAACTGGGTCAATAATTATTGTCTTCTTGATATTCTGTATATTTATAGTTTTTTGTATGTATGTTCTAGACTTAGATGTCCCAACATGTTGTCTTGACATTTGTTGTTATTTGTGCTACATCACTTCAAAACAGCAACTGTGTAATTCTCTTGTTTCCTAAAGTACAATAATCATTGTCTTAACATTAGGATAGGAAATTGGAGTATCTGCATAACCAAATTTCAATTGGTATCAGAGTAGACATCCTGGTTTGTTTTATGGATGAGATCCATGGAGTACGTTCTGGTGATTAAACAGGAGCAGTTATTTTCTGAAGGGTTCTACAACAACAAACAAGAGGAGTGGCTAGTTCTCTCGGATGGTGTCCTGAAAGATGTCTTGACATCTTGCCTAAGGCAAGTTGAAGTTGTTATTTATTTATTCCACTACATATATTCTGATTGAAGAATCCCAGTAGTATGGGATACTAGAGTATTTATTGAAGAAAGCTTGTAGTTGTCCTTACCTGGTTTTGTCCTTGTAGATGTCAATCGATTTGAAGACATATAGCATTCCAAAGTCGGGAGCAAAGGCATGCTATTGTGATGATTGAGTCTTATATGAATTTGTACGTGATTGAGTGGCGTTATCATGTATGTTGAAGTCAGTCTGGATAGAAGAGGTAAGATGAATTATCAAACTTATGTTATAGGGGTTTGACGATTTCTTGTTGGCTAAGTAGTTGAAGACACTTTATACAATGATCAAGTCCAATCAAGATAATTCATCCATATTCTGGAGTCTGCTATTTATTCTTCAGACTAGGAGGTACTTTCTTGGAAGCATGGAAGTGAAGACAGTGGAGGTGATTTATTTTCAATGTTCACAAATAGTGTACAAGGAAGAACTCATACTTCTTAACACTAAGGATGAGTTCACACAGTTAATGTATTTAGGATTCATTCTTAAAAGCTTGAGTAAAAGGGGCAACCTTGATATCTTAACAACTTGCATAACAATAGAAAAAGACAACATGAAGAGGAATATCTATGTAATATTCAGAATATGTTGGAATCAGACAAGGGTTATCACAACAATGATTAAAGATCAATTTCTTAGTGAAGATTTGATTATCCTTGTGATTCAAGATTGAGGATATTATATCAGATGTTCTAACATCTCTTCATTATAGGTTTGAAGAATCATGGGAGGGGTTCTACATTCGCTCAGAAGCCTCCTAGGCTTTTGACCTAGGATTATTGGCTTCACATCTTTTCCTGGAAAGTATTGAGACTTGTCCAAACGATGATGCATTATTTTTTAAGATGAAGATGGAAGACTATGAAGACATCATAATCTTGATGACTACTTGGATTGGTTTATTTCTGATCCATGTACTTTAGGGAATTCCAGAATGCTTATCATGGAGTTCAAATAAGTGGCAGCATCAGCAACTTCGTGAAGACGACTCTACTCAAGGAAAGGTGGTATCCTTGGTACAGCTATGGGGGTTAGTTTTTAACTAGTCCTTCTGATGATTCAAACAGTAGCATATTTGAAGTCTTTAGAGAAACACTGGCAAGTATTCATCAATGTGTGAGATTGTTTGGAATAACTACAAAATCAATATAATGGAGGTTGTCTACTCAAACATGGTTGGTGAATCAAGTCTATGAGAGCATGGGACTTTTGTTTTGTAAAGGGAGGAAGTTATTTCAAGTGGCAGAAGAAGAAGTTGATTTCAATAACTAGATGTCTAATCACAATGTTCTGACATCTTGTTCAACATCAGAATCTCAGTTGGTGGAATGGCACATCAACTTAAGATAGGGTGATCTACAAGAATGAATAGATATTCTTTAAAAAATCGTTCTCATGGCAGTTTCCGGGAGCTGTAGGAAGGAGAAGATGTTACATTATCCATGACTTAGGGATTCTAAGTGTGTATTGCTATTGAGTAAGTGGATATATATGTAACTTGAAGATCAAGTTCACTTGGTAGATCAGGATATCTTTGTGAGAATTCTAACATACGTGAAGAAAATAATATGTGGCAATTGGATTTTTCATATGAGGATTCATGAAAGAGATGATAAAATTGTGGTATTTTGTTAATCTCATAAGTGGATTTGAAGAATCAAGATAATTAACAAGTGACAGCTGGTTAGTCTTGAGGATTGTCTTGGAACAAATTATTCTTAGGAAGAAGGGTGGTGAGTTGAAGACTCAAGGATATGTTATTTCTTCTTGAAAGTGGATGAGAGTTTATTTCTCTCTTTCTAGAGTTCTTATTCAAGCTGGTGGCGCAGTGTTAATTGAAGTTTCTTCGGTTCTTTGGATTACTATTCTATAGTAAGATCAGTTGATGGAGCATATCAAGAATTTTGTCTTGGTGTGTGGAAGATGTTCTAACTTGGTGTTAGGACATTATATGGGTTGGATATCCTTGGGTAAGGATGATTGTGCTTTGATTTTGGGAGCTTATTACCTACAAATTGCCTAAGGAACGTCTACATAGTCATATGGGAGAATAATGAAGTAGAAGTTCTGCCTTGGATGGAGAATGTAGAAAAGACTGAAGTAGATAAAGTATTTATTGCTTGGAAGTTTGCATGTGGATAATCAGCAACGGGTCAGGAGTATTCTATATTATCACACGGGAGAATGATAGGAATGACTGCCTTTGAAGGAGTTGAGTGATTGTCTATTTTTAAAATCGTGTGGAAGGACTTTGTATAGCAAGGCATGCTTTTCTAAAGCATGTGTCCAGTATCTGACATTGATAGAATGAAAACAAAATGATTTTGATGTTGTTCCAATAATTTCTTACTATGAGGATGGTGATCCTTATGTACCTCACTGATGGTATGATGGTTTTCATGTATGAGTGACTACTATTTCTTGTCATAAGGGATAGTGGTGCCAAAAGGAATATGTTTCAGCGGGTGGCTGATATAGAGTGTTGATTTTGAAGACGTTGAAGATTCGTCTTATGTTTTTCATGCATTCTTACGCAAGTGCTCAGGGGAGCATATATTGACTTAGATAGGGGGAGTTGCCTCTTCATCTAAGGATCTTCAACACCAAGCTTGTGGTGAGTAACAAGAAGATTATTCCATCCAGGAGGGATGAAAATAATAAGGGTGATGTATTGAATTGTATTGTTGCAAGTTAGGGGAGAATTGATAATACATAATATATGGTTCTTGATGGATGCTTATAAAATCATTGAAGAAACTGGGAGAATTTATTTTTCTCTGCAGATTTAATTCGTTGCCTGATGGATTGGTCTTTGTTTATTAAGCTGATATGAGAAGCCTTGTCTTATCTAAAGAGGAGTGCATGTAAAGTGAAGACAATGTTTGACATACTGTCATGACATTTTTGTAGAACATGTTTGCGTGTAACATAATTCTTTAGACGGTTCTTAAACTCATTAATTTTTTACTTTTGCCGAGTTTTTGCTAAAAAGGGGGAGAATAATTGTTTTTTGGTGTTTGGGTTCATTTGTGCAGTGGCGGTATAAGAATGTTGGAGGAAGATGTTTTGTCATCTATTTTCTATTTTCTGTTAAGACTCATTTTGGATTCTCGGTGGCAAGGAATTTCGGGAGTTTGGGTTTTAGCCAAAAAAAATCAAAAAGGGGAGATTGAAAGCTCTCTTAGTTTGACTAAATTTTGGTAAAACCCAATGTCAAAGAAGATGCTGAAACCTGAGGATTATAACTGCAGAAGACAAAGATGCCGAAGAAGATGTTCTAACAGCTGGACTCGATATCCTAGACAGGTGCAGTGGGTTTCTAATTATGTGACAAATCTGTTATGGATTTATTACGTGTATCAAGGACAAAGACAGAAAGCCCAACAACAGAAGACTATATATAAGGAGACTTAGACCTAAGGTTAAAATAACCTTTGTAACTTTTGTATCACTTGTAACTTTGTAACCTAAATAGTTTGTAAAATAAGGGTTTAGGGTTTGAGAGTTGTTGGTTCACTTAGGAGTTAGAAGTGTCCTCTCTACAGTATGGGATGCAGGGAGGAAGGCAAAGATACAAAGGGCACGACCATAAACCTTTACGTAATGGTTTGTGTATTGTTCTTGGACGAAGCTTTAAAGCAAGTCCAGGATAACTTGTAGGTGAAGAAACTGTGACAGGTTCTGGAGATCAGCAGAAGACAGAGACATCACAAGTAGTGATGAAGGATGTAAGAATGAGTTACCTTTAAGTCATCACTTCCTCGACCAAAAGACGGCGCCACCTGATCGTACCTGGAGATCAGGATCCGATGTGGCCACGTCGAGCGTGGATGAGTGCAATTGATGATGGAGAAAAAGAGGGGGTGTACCTGCGAAGGCACTTCGATGCTAAAGTCAGAAAGTGAGCAACGAGTGAGAAAGTACAATGTTTTTGGGTCAAGATTTGAATACCTGACCCTCTCAAATGAGAGGGTTTATATACTGGTCCAAGTGGATGTTTATTGGCCAAAATTGTTGGGGGCGGATCACGGATCCCGCAATAATCGATGGTGGTTAGGAACTAGCCGTTAGGACAAGAAAGAACCTACTCGACTTGCCCTAGGTCGGATGACTTTAGTACCGAGCGAGGGACCTGTCGAGCAGTCTATCCTCAAGGTTCCGAGCATAGTTGGGTTTATTGGGCCGTTGGGTCGCGAGATAGATATGGCCCAATTCTAAGGGTTGGGCCAATCCGGAACAGAAGGGGTCTCATATCAAAGGTTGTAAACGACTAGAGTTTAGCCTTAGATAAATATGTTCATTGAAGGTAGTGATTAGGATAAAGTTGTAAACCGTGAGTTTAGCTTTAGGGTAATACTACAAGATAGTGAAGTCTGCATCCTAGATTGGTATCCCCCAGATGTAGTTTTGTTAACACCGAACTGGGTCATCAATTACTGTGTTTTTTATATTCTACAGATTTACAGTTTTTTGTATGTATGTTCTTGACTGAGATGTCCCAACATGTTGTCTTGACATCTGCTGATATTTGTGTTGCATCATTTTAAAATAGCAGTTATGTTATTCTCTTGTTTCCTAAAGTGAAGTAATCATTATCTTAACATTAGATTAAGACATTGGAGTATCTGCATAACCAAAATTTCAGTATCCAAACCAGTTTGCAGATTTATGAAAAATAGCTTAACTAGGTCGGGATAACAATAGCTAAACTTAGACACAAACTAAGTAACATTGTGTTCTTCTAATAAAACATGGAAGGTAAGACTATAATCTAGAAAGATTTGAGGTTCACATACTTTTCGGCTTAAGTGAACGGTTTTTGACATTGAAATCCAGCCTCCTTGCTTTGGTTGGAGGTTGTTGCTCTTTTACATCAGCTGGTTTTGAACTACCTTCACCCATTGGAAGCTTTCCTTTTCCATTTCTTGTTGGTGTTATTGATGAAAGTAAGAGCTTTGAAAGTTAGGGTTTAATTGTTATTTTTGGGATTTGAGAGAGAGGGAGAGAATGTGGTTATGGAAGATTTGTGGTGAGAATGTCTTATAAAGAGGTTTTAGAGGAATGGGTTTTAAATTTTGTTGAATGAAGTTAATGATTTGGGAGGATGAATGTGGAAGAAGAGTGTAAATGATAGTATTGAAGAAAGTAAAAGTGAAGAGTTCCAAGAAGAAGTATGAAAGTGAAATTGCTTTTCGAAACAATCACTTAAATTCATGAGACAAAAGTAGTGAATATAAAAAAGAAAAATAAAACAATTCTGAATTTTTATCAAATAAAAATTACATTTCGTGTTAGTGGTAATTGGTTAACCGTATATTGTTAATCAATTACAATGTGAACAATATATGGAAATACGCAGGAAATAGAGGTGTTAATCGGTTATTTTCATATGGTTAACGGGTCAAAAAACAATAGCTTTCTAACGATTTACATGCATGAAATTTCTAATTTTTAACAATTAGACATATTATAGCATATTATAATGCAACTTATGATCACCAAATTAATCATACAAATCATTTTATCACACAATGCCTCAAAGTTTCACTCGTGTTTCTCATGTTCCCGGTGGATCTGAACCGAAGCTCTAGATATCAATTATTAGTGCACAAGGTGATGAAGACATAGATAATGAGAAAATATATTTACTACTCTTCAATGACGGATACAAAAAAGCTTTGAAAGAAAGTTAGATCTATGACAACCACCACTAATCTATTTATACACAAAATTAGGACTAAATAGGCAACATACTAAAATACTAAATTACCCTTCAATATAAACAACACTTAGAAAGAATACTAAAAAAATAATTTTAAGACGATCATTAGATACTTGAAAAAGAGGATTTCAAGTTTTCTATGAAAAAAAGTCGAAAAATGTTATTCTTACACCACTTATCTACACCTACACCGTATTTCAGTATTCACTAATACAATGATCCTCCTAAATATCTCATATTTTACTTTTAATCCCTTCAAAAATTTCCTTTAAAGAATGACCCTCATAAAATTTTTAATTTTAACTTTTTGTCCCTCCTACCAAAACTGTCTTTAAAACTGTCGCTAAATAAAAAACCGTTGCTAATTTTGTTTCTAAGTTGTAAAAACCGTCGCTAATTGGCAGGCGGGACCAAAAGTTAAAATTAAAAAATTTATGAGGACCATTCTTTAAAAGAAATTTTTTAGGGACTAAAAGTGAAATATGAGATTTTAAGAGGACCAAAAACTTCATTAACTCTATATATATATTTTTTAGATTAAATGATATTTATAAAATTGTGTAATTAATCAATTTCATAACTTCATTAACCAACTTTTTACCTAATATTAATCAACTTTGTCGACGGATCAAAATTACTTTTAATATCTGGATATGATTAACCAACTTTATAATCTTTTACACTATATTAACAGTGACTACTCAAAATTATCTTTAATATCTGAATGTGATTAATCAACTTCATAACTTTCTTAACCAAACCAACTTGATTGTTAAAAATTATCTTGAATACCTCAACATTCATTAACCAACTTCATACTTAATTAACCAATTTGTGCATTTCATTAAGCAGTTTTGTTTTATTATTTTAAAATCATTGTTCATATATATTATTCCCGTGTATTATTCACGCATTGTTCACTTATACTATTTATGTGTACTTTTTATAAAAAAATGTTCATATATATTATATTATTCACGTGTACTATTCACGCATTTTTCACTTGTATATATTATTTTATTAAAAAAATTATAGTGTATAGGTATTGGACAAAATTATAGTGTATAGGTATTGGACGTAAAAAAAAAAAAGGGAAGAAATAGCATTCCAGAAAGAAAAAAAAAAGTCACATGCTAGAGTCATACAAAAATAGCTGGGCAGCTGGCTGCTTAACTCAAACTATAGCTTTCGTTCAATTCCATTATTCATGATCACAATTCACATCACCCCACCAATTATTCCAATATTCACTATCACAATTCACATACACCCCACCCCACCAAGAGAAAATGTGTATCATATGTCTAACTTTGATTTTCCCTTTTCACCACTTCATTCAACCTTTAGATTGGCAAGCAAGAATTCCCATATAACTTTAGGAATCAACAAAAATAAAATCAAAATATATCATAATAGCTTATTTTTTAATCACTCTTGTGTACTCTTAAACAGAACTCTTGCTATTATTTCAAAGCTATATATCAAACAGAACAATACAATATTACATTTCCTTTATCTGCATCGCAAACAACATGAAACAAATCCTTATTTAGTTAGTTTGCATTACCTTATCTTATTTCATTTTATTTTAGTAACAAAAACACACTATTTCTTAAAAACTTTCATATCCCTCCAACGAGACTCCATATAAGTAGAAGGATCATTCTGAACATAAACCCCAATCTTGAAGTAGTGAGTACCAGCTCCACGACCATCTCCATTATACTTAAGATCCCCATCAATATATATCTTAACATTGTTAGCACCAACATCATGAATAGCGTTCACTCTGAACCACCTATTATAGATATTTCCAGACAAAACAGGAGATCTATAGTATGTTAACGAACCATCATAAACTCTAAGCTGTGACGTTGTCGCAGAAGAACTTCCTCCAAACACTTGCATAACACAGACCCCACTCGTGCCACTTGGAACATAACCATACCCTTCAAATTGCCATATACCAGATGTATAATCGTATCCCTGGAAATAGAATTACAAAGAGATGAATGTAACTCAGAATATATAAACAAAAAAACATGTTTGGCTTACCGTGATTCGAATCTCTGTTCGTGGTTGTGTGTTACTACCAGACATGAAAGGCTTGTCTGTAGGGTATATCCAGAATTTGTGGACTCCGTTTGTGAAGGTGTAACGTTGGTTTACGGAGACATCGTAAGGCTTTTGAATTTGGAAGTTTGAGTTGCTTAGTGGAAGTTTGGTGAACCCTATTGTGGGATCGACTGCAGAGGCAAAGGAGGTGGTTTGATAGATGATAAATGGGATAAGGATGAGGTGCAGAATTGGTAACATTGTCATGGTTTTGTGTGGAAGATACTAGTTCTTTTTCTTTTTCTTGAGGAATAAGGATTGTGCTAGAATATGGTTGTAGCTAGAGGTAATATATAGAATTTTCAAAGATAGATTTTGTGATATTTACTTATAGATATTTACTTATAGTACACTTGATATGACAATATATAAATAAAATATTATTTTAAAAAAAATTGGGATTACTTTATTGGAAGAAATATTAAGAAAGTACAAAAATGATTAAGGATGTCAAAATAGATTCGGTCAATTGATATGTTTGTTTTGTCCATATTTTAGTTCGATGTAGACCAAGGATATTCAGGTTCTCTCACCTTTTAAAGTGACTGTTTTATCCCGTCGGTTTTTTCGTTGGTTTTTGTAATCATAAATATTTATTTAAACTTTTACATTTTTAGATTTAAAAAGTATAATGTCTGCAGGATTTCTTCGTCCCGTTCCACCCTTACCTTTTTATGGGGCAGACACACCTCAACTTTGATCACTCCGTTCTCCTTCTATTTTTATAGGCTTTTGCGGAACGGATATGTCTGTTTGTCATCCTTAAATATTATAACTTTTTAAATATTTTTATAAATATACATGTATGAGATTAAATAAATCTACTAATATATTTTAAAAAAAAATAATGAGTGTAAAGAAATATTTTAACTAACAAATACATTTTAAAAGGTGTAAGATTTTCTTATAAAATGAATTAAAAATAGGGTTAAATAATTTTTAATAATAAAAGCTAGTTGAACCTACTACAATTCAATTCTATTGAATCAACTTGTGGTTTAAATGAGCTTGAATTCAACCAAGACAAATTGGTCGATTCTCAATTTAAATCAGATTCAATTGACTTTTATTGTTCAATTTTCAAAAATAATTTGTTAACATGTGTTTTTAGGAAACCTGGTTTATTTTATTCCAATCAATAATTAGTTCCTCATTGTGCTAGATCATTTTATTCTTTTAACTTTTTCATTAGTACTTTCAAGTACTTCATTGTGCTATATCATTTATTTTTGGTTTAAATAATCAATTAATTTATATAAGTCGACAAATTTTCGTTTTTTTGTCTTTGTATTTTTTTTTAAAAATTTTTAATATTAAATTCTATTTGGTTTTAATCTTTAAAATTAAATAGACATAAAATATGTAAACTTACAATTTATTTTGCAGAACTTATTTTTCGAAACTAAAATCAAATGATATTAAATATTTTAAGATTTTATTTTTTTGGTTAAATTATAGTTTTGGTCTTCCTGTTTGGTCAAAAATTCACGGTTTTAGTCTCTCTATTTTCTTTTTAAATAATTTTGGTCTCTAATTCCAATTTTGATCCACAATTCATGTAATATTCATGTATTATTCATGCACTGTTTATGTACGGATCGTGCATTGTTCATGAACAGTCAGCATTTTTTTGGATCAAAATTGGGATGGGAAATCAAAATTGTTTAAAAAGAAAATTGGGATGGGGACTAAAACTGTGAATTTGATAAAATAGTGGGACCAAAACTGTAGTTTAGCCTAACTTTTTTCATATCACTTAAAGTCTTTTAAAATTGTTCTTAACTTAATTGATAAAAAAAACTAATATTAATTAGTTGGACGCTATTATCTGATTTCTAGTTTTAATATTTATACATGTATGCATGAATTTTTAATAGTTTTTACCGCTTTGTTTATAGATCAAACAAAATATGTGATTCTTAAATATTTCTTGTGAGGAAATTTAATCATCACCGTAAAAGGTTGTCATGAGGTATTATGTAATGGTATTTGTTTTGAGTCGACCCAAGGTCTAAATATCTAGGGTTCAATTCATCTTAAATTTATTTCATTTGATCCAAAGTATAAAGATCGTCTACACAAAAAGTAAGGTACATCCTTTGATCTCCACTTTTCACGATACTCGTCTTGAATCTAGAATTAACTTAGATGTTGGAGTACTAACCATGCAGATCCCCCTTGTGGCGTCGTAATGGAGATCATCACCACATATTCAACAGGTTCAGTTCACCAATTGCATCCATTTCTGGATTCTAAACATAATTGTGGCACCGTCTATAGGAATCGACTTATGATTCACACAATTTCCATGATTTCATATCCAATCTCCAATTTACTAGTTTGTAACCTTCTCAATTCACTGAATCAAGAGCATTCGAAATTAAAAGCGAAGATCTATCGCATTCGATCCAATCCGTTAGCATTTTTTGCTACGATTCATTGGACTTCAATGTTTCAGATTACTTCTAGAACTCAATGAAGAAAGAGAAGAAAGGATCATAGATCCAAACCCAAATCTACATGGAAAACATAAGAAAATGAAGGAAAATTTCATGAAGATCATGTCAAGGATTCATAACCCAACTTTCGATATAATGTCACCTTTATCTCTCACCACTAATGTGATACTTATTGTGGCAGTATCGAAGACACGACAATTTCATAGTTAATATCAGTGTGGATCTGTTACCCTATCACATCCTATAGGTAGCAAATGATTTTGAACCGACGAGTAGAGATCTCCTCAAGCCATATCCATTCAATCGTGATGGAGCATGTCGACTTTGCTACATATTTCGGTAAACATCCTCTTTCATATAAATATAGGGTGTTACATCAAGAAATAGATATGCATGGGATTAAATATGGTTGAAGAATAAGGATGTTGAACAAACTACAACCTCGGACATCACGATAGTCGTAGAAATGTCCATTAATTCCAAAGTTCAAGCGAGATAACATAGAAGCAACGTAACGTCCCATATAGCGTAGCCAAACTACCGAATCCACACAGTCGGACATGCAAAACAATAGAGACTCACAAATTACTCCCAAGGAAATGACTTCTGACTATGATAACAAGGAAACCAAGTCTCTCTAAAGACACCTCTGGTCGAAAATTATCATCGATCCCTTGCCCAACACCACCAATCCTTAGAAAGATTATTAAATGAAAATGGGAGGCCAGTCTTCTTTCATAAAGGTCGGGGACAATCGTCTAAACACTACTACAGAAAACCCATTTAACAACGGTTGGGAAAGACATATAATGACATGGGCGAGGATGTTGGTACGTAGATTGTCGTTGTATATATGATACTTACAATCACGACCCAGTAGGCGTTGTAATAAATTGGAAAGCACGCGACCTATCATAACAGATTTTCCAAAACACTAATCCTGTTGTGATAATTGACTCGTGTTGTTTACTTTCTCGGACTCCTAAACCAGATTCTTGGGATGGTCACATCTCTGATGTGATCCTTCATTGGACACATATGTAATGCAAGGTAATAAGAGTTTTCGGAATGGAATAGATAAGGATGTTGGTTGTGAAATTTGGAAATAAATCAATAGATTTGTCATTATAGAGGAAGAAGAAGATGAGAGAGGCAAAAATTAAAAAGGTTTAACAAAAATAATTACCTATAATTCCATAGGGGTGGTAGTGTAATCAAAAGAATGAGACTTAATCAGTTGTTATCAAGAAGAAATGATGGCATAGTTTTTATCCAAGAATTAAAAATTAAGAACATGAACGATGATTTGTGAGCTAGTGTTTGGGGGAATTTTGATGTGGATTGGTCAGCTAAAGGATCGTGTGATTTAACTGGAGGGGTTGCAACTCTATGGAGGAAAGGAGTCATAAATCCAGTGTTTAGCTTTTGTGGGGAAGGTTTCTTAGGAATGTGTGCAAAATTCAATAACCAGGTTTGCTTTTTTTTCAATATTTACTCATCTTGTTTTATTGAGAAAAAAAAAGGTTGTTGTGGAGGGAATTGATCAGTTTAAAGAGAAAGTTTGGAAAAGGGGAGTGGATTCTTGGAGGATATTTTAATGCAATTTCTCATAAGAAGGAAAGAATTTGTAGGAGTAGTCGAAGTAGACAAAGCGAAATTGAGGAATTCAATGAGTTCATTTTCTTTATGGATGTGGTGGATATTCAAACTATAGGAAATTATTTCACTTGGTAAAACAACAATGTTAGCACAAAAATCAAGTTAGACTGATTCCTTTTTTTAGAGAGTTTGGTCGATAAATGGAATTTGGTCGGACAGGAAATTGGGTTGAAAGACATTTTTTATCATGCTTTGGTCTCGATCATGGCAAAGAACTTAGACAGATGTCCTAAGCCATTCAAAGTTAACAGTTATTGGGTCAACCATAATGACTTTAGAAGTTTCGTTGAAGATGCGTGGAAATATTTAGAGGCGGATGGTATGCATGCATATGTGCACAACGTATATTTCAAAATGCTCAGAAATAAACTCATGGAGTGGAACATAGAAGTTTTTGGTTAGTTGGATTTGAAGGTCAATGAAGTGGTAAAGGAACTCGATGAGATTGATAAAGTTTTTCATACTGATAATGTTACTCAACGGTATGTTTTGCCTGAAAAAAGAAAGAATGCTTCAAGTGAGATGTGGAGAATTTTACATCTTAAGAAGAGTTTAATTAAACAAAAATCCAGAATAAGGTGGCTTAGAGAAGGTGATCAAAATACAATATTTTTTTCATTCGATTTTAAAAGATATAGGGAGAAGAAATTCATTTATTTTGTTCCTAAAATAGGGGGATCACTATGAGAATGTGAAAAGCATGAAGGGAGTAGTGAAGAGAATATTTGAAAAGAGATTTTTTGAACCTATTATCAGTCAACCAATTTTGGATGGGACTTTGTTTAAGAAGATGATCTTGATCGAAAATGATTTATTAGAATCTAATTTTTATCTTGAAGGAATCAAGTTCGTTGTTTGGGCAGTAGATGGAGACAAAGTCATGGTTTGTACGTTTTGAATTTTGAGCACATTCAAAAGTTTTTGTGCTTGTTGGAAGATGGTATAGTTAAATTCATGGAAATATTTCATCAAAATGCCAAGCTTCCTAAGACACTTTCTGCTTCTTTTATATCCTTAATCTGGAATATCCTGAATCCTCAAGAGTTGGCGAATTACATACCAATATGCCTAGTCATATGTTTGAATATAATCCTTTTAAAAGTATTGTCATCTAGATTGAAAAATATTCTTAACAAGGTGGTGTATTATTCTCAATCAGTGTTTGCTTCGGGTAGGCAGTTACTTGATGGTTTCCTAGTGTTGAATAAGGTCATTGATTTAGAAAAGAAAGAGAAGAAAGATTGCATCATTTTGAAAGTTAACTTTGAATAGGCCTATGACTACGTGTGTTGGAACTATCTTAGGTTGGTTCTTGGGAGTATTGGTTGTGGAGTCAAATGGATGAATTGGATGGAAGTGTGTATATTTAGCAACATTATGTCAGTTTTAGGGAATGAAAAATTGACCGATGATTTTAAGGTGGAAAGAGAATTAAGGCAAAGGGATTCTTCATCCCCTTTTATTTTTGCTCTTGTTGTTAAAAGCATGAATTTTTTGATGAATAAAGCGACTCAGTTAGGATAATTCAATTTTTTTTAATTTGGTAGGTTTCCAGAGTATAATACTCTTCAATATGAATATGATATGGTTCTAATTGGGAAAGGTAGTTGGGAGAACTTGTGGAATTAGAAAGTGTGGTTGAGAGGGTTTTAATTGATGTTGGGGTTAAAGGTTAACTTTCTTTAAGAGTAAGCTTTATGGTGTTCATATTGAAGAAAGAGTTTCTGAAGCTGCTTCCAATTTTCTTTCGTACAACACAAAAAACATTCCTTTTAAGTTCCTTGGAGTGTTAGTAAGATTCAATCCTAGACGTTATGAATCTTGGAGGCCTTTGATTGATAGTCTAAATAATAAGTTATCCTTGTGGAAGGATATATGGCTTTCAATTGGTACGATGGCTACTTGTTGAATTCAGTTTTATCAAGTTTTCTAGTGTTTTTTATGTCTTTTTATAAAGTGCCAAAAAAAGATCATCAAAGAGATTATTCAAATTTAAAGTAGATTTCTTTGGTTTAGTAATGAAGATAAGAAAGGGATAAATTGAATCAAATGGAGTAATGTTTGTAAATCTAAGGAGGAAGGAGGATTGGGTGTTAAAAACATAGAGTGCTTTAATGTTTCCTTGCTTTTCAATTGAAAATGGAGGATGAATCCATTTAGTCCTTGTTATTTTTTGTCCCTAAAAAAATTTCATACATGTAGTTTTAGTCCTTGTTATTTTCTAAAATTTTAAAAACTATTTAATTACCCCTAAATTTGTAAATGTTTGAATAATTTTTGTCATACGTTTTCAAATTACTATAAAATGTTTATTTATCAAATTATATAATTTTTTTAAAATGAGAATAATTAAATATGAATTTTTAAAATTTCAAAAGATAATGATAAAAGTAATGAAAATCTTGAATTAGAAATCAAATTTTGAATTCCATTTTTTCGAGGAACTTTTTATAACGTTCTAAACATATCTCCAAAATAATTATTCAAAAATACACATTGATTTAACAGTAGAGATTAAAACTATGTGCATAAGATTTTGTAAGGACCAAAATACACGATTTTTCTTATAGTGACCAAAAACAAAAATTGATAATTTTATAGAGACCAAAAACATATTTAACTCTTTATTCAATTATAAAAACCCTAATTTAAGAAACTAAAAAGTTGTATTAAAATAAAAGTTTGAAATTTTTTAAGAATTTAAATAAATTATTCAAATATAATTTATTTTACTATAGTATTTTAAAAATTAAAAAATAGTAATAATGGACACTCTTATACTATTCAATACAATATTTTTGAAACATTAAAAGAAAAACTATTTTTTTAAAATAATCGTTTTACAAAATTCTCCCATCCCCTCCAAACATTTAAACAAAGCCTATGAATTGGATTGATCATATATATATGTCAATGTTTGAGACTTTAAGCTTCTCTTTGATATCTTAGTTTTATAGTATTTTTTTTAGATTAAAAGTTGACATCCGTTTTTTTAGAATAAACGACCATTGACAAATAATTAGATTTGAGAATAATTAAAAGTTGACATCTATTTTTTCTCATTTATTTCTAATCAAATCTTATTAGTCAATCTAAATATTTACATGAAGGAGGTAGTAAAATATAGATCTTTGCACGTAATTCTTAAGTCGAAAAAAATCACAGTCAACAATTATATTTTTAAAATAACTTAATATTACTGCGTTCTCAAAATTAAATTTAAACTCATGATAATAGTTAAATAAATAAAAAATATTTCTTATCATTTTTTTTAACAATTCGCTTTACAACTTTTATGTATAAATTACTTTTTATAATATAATTATTTATAATAAATAATTTAAATTTTTTAATTTTTAAAATACATATTTTCCGTTTAAATCTTCTGTAAAAAATCTTTAAATTTTAACCCTTTTAAAATTCTTGTTACCGATTTATTTAAAATCTAAAAATTTTAGAAAAAAATACATTTCATATAGCAAGTGAATTTTAGATGGTAGATTAACATAATATTTAGTTAATATTATTTATTTAATTTTTAGTTTAATAGTTTAATTCTTAATTTAGAATTATATATCAATTAATAAGAAAAATAAACATATAAATTAATAATAATTAAAATATTATCAATAGTATGTTATTAAAATTTTACTTAAAACACGTAACGTAATCTTTGTGAAAATGCAAGAATCCAAATTAATAATAAAAATAGATAGAGAAACCAAAAATTTAAGAAAATAATATTAAAATTAAAATAAAAGTTAACATATTTAAACAGATTAACAACATATTTAATCCTAAAATATAATTTAAAACAAGTCTAGATTGTTTATTTTAATTGGAATTTCAAGGTGTTTGGATTGTGGCTTCTAACTTTGATGCATATGATTCATTTCTTTTTTATCTTTGGCTTTTCAAATTTTTATGTAGAAATAAATAAAATAAAATAATTTGTATGTATTTTTATATTTTCGTACACATGTATCTCACCATAATTTAATAAAAGATTAATTACTGAATGGTGAAAAAAAATTTACACAGTTAATTCAACATCATCATCAATTTTTCTATTACTTTTATAAGTGGTTAAAATAACTGATAGTGTAACTATCGTGTCAAATTAATATTATATTACTTTCTAAATATATATTTTCACTACTAAATGTCTTTTTATGGGGTGAGTAACTATTATTTGTATTTAGATGTAAGCGAGTGTGTGTAAATGTTTCAAAGAAATATGTGTAAAAAGATATACTAATGTTTGTAAATTTATCCACACAAAAAAAAAACAAAAATACATTCACACACAGTATTATTTTAATTTTAAAAAAAATAAATTATAATCGGTTAGTAATAGTTTCCATTGTTGACTAGGAAAATAAATTGGATCTTATCTAGCATTTACGAGACAGCGAGTTCTTGTCTGTTAGGTTAGATAAGATAGCAGCTCTTTACTATTGTTAGACAAATATCACATCTAGCCGCCATTTTATTTTTCTAGTCAACCCACCATCTATATTGATTTTAGTTTTCTTGAGAACTAGTGGGGATATCCGTGCATTTGCACGGGTATTGATCGAGATGTATAATAAGTATTAAAAGAGAAAAATGTAATAAAATAAAAATAAATTTTGAAAAAATAAACAGAGATTTTATAAAATTAATATATAATAACTAAATATATTTTAATGGAGAAAAAATGATACCAACATTCAAAATAAATAAATTAATCAATAATATATTTTTATTCGTTTAAAAATATTTGAATCCATAATATATATTTGCCTGTAAATAAATATAAATATTATATTACATGAAATCTACTATCAAGCAATTACAAATAAGTTGCCCAAACTACCAATATTACTCTTTTCTATAAAAAAAATTACACTACTAAAAGGACTGAACAGTAATTAATAAATTCATTATTCCACCTTTTCTCCTAGCCACAACACACAACCACGTGTCTTTGAAATGTGTCTTACAAGTCCAAAGTGAGCTTCTCTCTCCTGCTCTTTCATTTTCCAGCTTCTCTCTTTCTCCCGTTTCCTCTGTATCTCTCTTAGTTTTCCCACAAACCCTAAAGCCAACCCAGCCGCCGTCCATTTTCCTCTCTCTTTGATCTTTCATTTTCACTATGTGTAAATTTCTTTATATCGTTGTTTCATTGCATGCATCTAATGGTAGATTTATCTTCCTTTCATCGTGCGGGAGCAAACCACAACCAACACTTTTAGATTCAACACGGGTATTTATCTTTTCCTTTCACTCTATTGATTTCATGGTCTGATTTTCGATTTCTTCTTATTTTTTGATTTTAGGATTTGTTCTCCTGTGTCTGATTCTTTGTTTTTAATGGGTTATTGTTTTGTTGCTTTTTACAGATTTGGTGATTTAGTTAGAGGCCATGGAAATTATTATACCTTCATTTGTGAAGTAAGCATCAGTTTGGTTACAAGTAAGAGCTTAAAAGAGAAATAGTTGTGTTTCTTTTTCCATCTTGATTTATGTTTTCTTAAGATAAAATAATAACTTTTTTCTTATAATTAAATCTATTTATTTTTCATGTATTGTGCAGACTATGTTCAAAACTCGTGCAATATCAATTTCAACAATTACCCTTTTCACTAGAACCACACCTTTGTATGGCTCTAGCCTTCAAAATGCATACCCTGTTGGGATTAGTACTCAGGTAAATGGATTAAACTTTTACTTGGTGTTTTCATATAATGAATGCATAGTAACTCATACTTTTCATGGTTGGAAATTGGAAAGGCATATGTAGGATCACAAACATTACAGAGTATAATCCTACTCTTAAGAGGCACCAATAAAAGTGGAGGATATGTTCCCCCTAAATGTTTATTCTTATGTATGTACATTGTCCTCACTATTTTTGACTTTTTTAAAAAAATGTCACTTTTTGCACTTAACTTCCAATGGTGGAAGTTAGTGTTATTTTAGGCTTTTTTAAAAAATGTCACATTTTGTACTTAACTTCCAATGGTGGAAGTTATGTGTTATTTTTGACTTTTTTTCAAAAATGTCATTTTTTGCACTTGAACCACAACATGTTGCTGTTAGTTGGAAGTCAACTGTCACATTAGCAAAGCTTTTGTTTGATCACAATAGTGTAGATAGCAGGAAATTTCAACAACAAATCAGAACTTATAATATGATGTTTGCCTTTACAAAGAACATGCGCTTGCAAACAGGTGCAAACACTTCTACCATTGAAGAGATTAGAAGTTTTTCTGAGTGGATTTTAAAAATTGGAGATGGGACCATGGGTGAGCCAAATGAAGGTTATGCTGATATCTGTATCCCAGAAGAGTTTTTGATTTCGAATTTTGCTGATCCTATAAAGGCAATTGTTGAGGATACATACCCTGATCTTATTCATAACTATCTTGATTCAGATTATCTTCAAAGTCGTGCCATCTTAGCTTCAACAATTGAAGTAGTAGATGAGATCAACCAATATATCACAAACCTTCTACCAGGTATGCAATTATCATTTAGTCACAAACTTATGTTAGTAATTTAAATATGATTGTGAATAATATTTTTGAATGCAGTTCATGATTTTATTTTTCCAACCATACTTATGTAGTTATTATTTATATTCTTGAATTATTGTAGGAGATGAGAAAGAATACTTCAGTAGTGATTCTATAGATAAATCTGATGCTACTAACTTTGATGCATATGAGCATGTCACACCTGAGTTCCTGAATGCTCTAAAAACTTCCGGATTACCTAATCATGCAATAAGGTTGAAAGTTGGGGCAACTATAATGTTAATGCGAAATCTTGATCAGTCTGAAGGATTGTGCAATGGTACACGACTCACTGTAACTAGGCTTGCCAATCATGTCATTGAAGCAAAGATCATTTCAGGTAAAAATATTGGGAATACCATTTATATTCCTAGAATGTCTTTGTCACCGTCGCAATCACCATGGCCTTTTAAATTGGTAAGACGCCAATTTCCAATCATTGTTTCCTTTGCAATGACAATTAACAAGTCTCAAGGACAGTCTCTAGACAATGTTGGGTTGTACTTGCCAAAAGAGGTTTTTAGTCATGGGCAACTTTATGTGGCTATCTCTAGAGTTAAATCAAAAAATGGCCTCAAGATTCTTATACATGACAAACATAAAGAGGCTTTGTCTACCACCAGCAATGTTGTCTTCAAAGAAGTCTTCCAAAATATTTAAATGGTATGGTTATTAAACTTCAACTATAATTTTCATGCAACATTAAGCTTTTTTTTCATTTACTTACAATCTTAGTATACTTTTATTTCCATCTCTTTCAGGTTCGGCAATTGGATTCATTTTGCAAATGTGTGTAACAATACAATGTCATCATCCTTTGTAACACATGTTTAATTTTGTTATTCTTTGTTTGCAATACAAGTATTTTGACATTAACACTATTACATTTTGTTATTTTTGAATGACATCCTTACTATTTACATTTTCTCATTTCCTATTTAATTTATGTATAAACTTTGTCAATTCTATCAACATTTCACCCGTGCGGGAGCACGGGTTTTTAACTAGTTTTATATAAAAGTAATGTCATGTGGGCATCTTCCAATTCCAATTGAAGAAAAATAGTATACCAACATTTAAAAAAAATTATTAATCAACAATATATTTTTCCCCGTTTAAAAATATTTGAATTCACAATGTATATTTGCCCGTAAATAAATACAAATATTATATTAGATGAAATTTTATATAAAAGTATATAAACGTAATGTCATTTGGGTATCTCCAAATGAAAAAAAAAAAATCATAACGATGTTTAAAATAAATTAATTAATCAACAATATATTTTTCTCCGTATAAAAATATTTGAATCCACAATGTATATTTGCCTATAAGTAAATACAAATATTATACTACATCAAATTTTATATAAAAGTATATAAAAGTAATGTCAATTGGCTATGATTGACTTTATTTTTCTAGTGTGTTATTATGTCCACAAATATTAGTAGGAGACACGTGCATTTGCATAGATACTTGTTTTAAACGCGCATTGTGTGTAAAAAAATGGATGTTTGTAAAAACATATGATTGAGATGATAAATTGTTATAGTTATTTGGATGATAAATAAAATATTATAATTATTTTACATAAATAAATGGATTTCGATATTTAAAAGTATTTGGATGATAATAATTTAAAAAAAATTATTTGTTTTATATTTTTTTTACAGAAAATTATTTTATTTATTTAAAAATATATAATTGAGATAATAAATTGATTAGTCTAATTATAATAAATAAATAAAATGTAACACAAAAGTTAATATAAATAAAAATTTAATTAAACAATGAAATTATAAAGCTGCCAAGAACAGAAAATAATGTTGTCCAAGAACAGAAATTAATTAATCATTCCATCCGACATTAAAATATGCAACTAAGGAAGTTTAGTCCAATAACAGAAAATATAGAAAGCTTGAAATTGAATAAATTTAGCTATTCTAATAATCAAATCTGAAACGACGCGCCGAAATAAAGTTGTTCCATGACCAATCTTGTTCATCATCATCACTTGAACCAAAGATTGAATAGTCTTGTTCTTCATCTTTATCATCGCTGAAGACTTGTGTCCTTCTGACCCTTTTAGCTGATTTTGTTTTTCTTTTTTCCCGTCTCCTCCAGCGCACACCCGACGGCTAAACAACCATTACACCATCCTGAACAACTTGCTGATTATGTTGGAGTTGTATAAGAAAAAATTAAAGTAGGGTAGAATGAGTAAAACCAATTAGCAGGTGCAGATGAAGAACAAAAAAAAGAAAGAAAAATCATTAAAGTTGCTTGGTGGACCATATTTCGTTCTTCAACGTCGGGAGGTTATTGTGGCAGCAGAGGTTAGAGGACCACCGAAAGTGGTTGAAGGTCGAATTGTGGCTCGAGTCGGACAGGCTGATCCTGATTATGTAGTGGGTGTTGTGGATGTCGGTCTGAGCCGGGATATTGTAGTTGTTGAGGTTCGTCTACGACCCTCGGAACATCGTTCGACGCCATATAGGTATTTGAGTTCTGAAGAAGTTTGAATTTGTTGTTGAGTTGAAGTACAAAGCTTTATATAGTGAGGTTGTGTCGGTTGATGTTCTCCAATTCCTTGAAAATATGAAACCATTTATTGTATTGAAACTGTAACATTTTAACATTGGGTGATCAAATAATAAATGAAAATGACTATCAAGTTTCATAGTATATTTTTGATACAATGTATTCATTGATTGGCCATTATAGAAAAAGATCTATTTATGGACCAAGAACAATGTAATGTGTTATCAATGACCGTGGAAAAAAAATAAAATAGCAAATCAGAAGCCACTTTGATGCATCTCTCCACATTAACTAACAGGACGTCACCTATATAGGTGGCAAAAGGTTTGTTGTAAATCATATGCCACACTTCCCGTTCAACCTCTGTATAAAAGTTGCCACAATAAGAACAACTTTATGAACCAATTTCTATAACACAAAAAAAAACAAAATCCAACTCATTCAAATTCAAAATAGAAAGATAAATGAGTTGAATTTTATTAACTTTCTTAAACTGATATTGTACATCGACTGGCATATTTTTTACTTAACTTCGATTTAAGTTATGGATTGCATAAAGCAAAACCGAAGCATTAAAGTTAAAAGAAAATTAAAAATAGATTAGTATTATATGGATTGTAAGCTGTAACAACATCTCCAAGATATATCAGAAAAGCTGCCATACAATTACTTTTAAATCATAATTTTGACGATCATACCACATGAAAGAAATAAACATAAATGATGTTCATGTACTTCTGGACTGGAGGTTCATCGTCGAGCACCCGAAGATTCAGAGTTGGTCTAGAAAAAGTGCTTTGAAACCAATTCTTCAAATTCACTAGCTGAGTCCGGAGAAACCATCAAAATTAAGAGAAAAGGATCACAAAATATTGGATGCCATCAAGTATGTCGAGTAAATAATAATAATATCCGTAAAAATAAAAACTTACATGGAGATGCTACTTGTTGTTTCCTTCAACTTCCAGGTGAACTTCAATTCGGCCATATCTTCAAAGGAAAACATGGAATTGTTAGTGGCAGAGATAAGAGAGGATAGTCTCAAAGAAACAGATACATCAGAACCATACTTCCTAGGTCTTCCTAATCCATACGGCTTCTACTCTTTATTTATAATACGTTATATACATATGATCTGGAACATTTGTAAATGGTTCAAAAGTATGTTTATATAGTAGAACTAGATTCCAAAATATTTGTATAAAAATAGTCATACATGACATGTTATAACTACTATATTTCAAATAAAGAAGGATAGATGTGATCAAGGTGGACTTCTAGAATTTTCAACTAACCGTAATTGGGTTGAACCACTGATTAACAAACCAAATAGCTATTTGGGCCATCACCAACCAGTCCTAGTTCAGCCATATATGGTCTAGCACAACCATTAGGGCAACCAATTATCCTTACAACCACATATTCTTATACTTCAAACCAATCTGAATTGGGATGAGATAATCAGAAAGTTTCTTAATTAGTGATTTCCATCAAATCAATAATGTGATATACTTCAGAATTAAGCTTTTATCTGGCAACAATACCTTTTCAAACATGTCACGGATCCGCTTAAGAATACTTGGTATTCCACATTCAGCTTCAGTAATTGCCAGGGGATATAATGGGAAAGCAGGGCATGTCATAGACGTTATATTAAGGGGGTCTACATATTTAGGTTGCTATTCATAGCAAAACAGAGTTATTATAAGTCTAACAATGACAAATGAAATAAGAATAATATAAACTGAAAAACAGGAATAATATAGAAAGTGGAAAGAAAAGTAATAATAATAATATAGAAGTGGAAAGTAGTTAGCTCAGGGATGTTATATAAAGAAAATGGAATTGAACTCTAATGATGGCACTATAACAATCAAAATGAGCAGTATATAGTGGAAACAAAAGGAACCTTAAAGAGTTGGAATTGATCAAGCAATCTAGAGTTGGAACTATTCAAGCACTCCCTGGTGGAGATGGAAGTGTCCTATGCTGGAATAGCTTCATCAATGATCTATGTTCGCAATCTTGCATAAGTATTTATCAACCATAAATGATACATAAAGAAACTTTCCAAGATATTGGATGCAATCAAGTTTCTCGAGTAAATAATAATATTCGTAAAAATAAAAACTTACCTGGAGCAGCTAGTTGTTGTTTCCTTCAACTTCCAGGTGAACTTCAATTCGGCCATTGCTCCGAAGGAAAACATGGAATTGTTAGTGGAAGAGATAAGACCATGGGGTCTTTTTTATTCTGGAGATTCTCCCCTTCATGATCAGACCTAGCTGTGTGGGACTGTTCAGTAACAGTCTTGGCAGGAGAGCCTCAATTTACTGCTTGAGGAGAAGATGTTGTAATAAAATCAAATAATTTTAATCTCACTCAAAGAGCTTCGCCCAGAACCAGGATCAGATGTAGGGTGATAAGTGGGCTCATCTCTGTTGTTCAGAAGAACAGTTGGAGTAGTAGTTGTTGGTTGTAGTGGAGTAAAGCCACCAATATTGGTCAGAAATAACAAATCGAATGATTAGGCAATTGAACAGTCAACCCAAAGAGTTCATGTGGAAAGTAATTCAAGAACAAAACATACCTGAGTGACATTACCATCAGGACTTGAGTTATTTCTTTTATTTGGGCCAGCGGTCGCCTTCGACATGGCCCTAGGAGTTTGCATTTCGACGCCTTTAGGAAAGGGTGTATTCTCTAAAATTTTGGCCATCTTCGAGGAAGATTGGCCAGCAGTGTCAGGAGCTTTGGAAATATTCCTTTTCTTTTTGATAATTTTACCCTCTTTAGGGGGAGACAGGTCCTCACCATCCTCGTGGATGGTTAGTTGGGAACCCCTCTTTGGCTTTCTTGTTGGAGTGGGAGGAGGCTTTCAAGTTGCTTGAGGAGCCTCAGGAGTCGCCTTCATAGCGGTGCTCTTCGACGAGCTAGTCTTCTTAGGCACTGTTGAAATGAAAGCACAAATACATATTAGTAAAGAAATGGTTAGGTAAAGATCATTAAATTGAAGGTCCCAAACCTTCATATATTTCGGATTTGATATGAACATCGTCGATCCCTATATGAAGGTACCATTTGAAACTATCCAGCGTTTGTTTATTCGCAACCACCCTTTGAGTTTGGGTTGAGAATGCTATCGAAGGATTTTAATAGAATCTCCACAAACAAAACAGTCTGGAAATGGAGGGGCAAGAGCCACTCCAAACTCAGTAGTAGGAAGTTGAGGAACTTTGGGAGGAAAGAGTATAAAATATAG
The DNA here is from genome assembly GCA_963966055.1 of Lathyrus aphaca. NCBI lineage: Eukaryota > Viridiplantae > Streptophyta > Magnoliopsida > Fabales > Fabaceae > Lathyrus > Lathyrus aphaca. The sequence continues at coordinate 108,383,778 of OZ014524.1, read as the reverse complement.
TTTATAGTGTTTCTCAGGAGCAATATTGGAAGGGAGTTTCAGTTTCTCCATTTTCTGTAAAAAAAATCTCCTTCAAAGTGACAACAACCTCTTTGACATGAGTTGATTTACCTTTATTGACCTTTTCCTTCACATTAGCAAAAGATTGGTTGAGTAATAGGGAAAAGGTAGAAGCATCGAGGAATTTCTCTTGGTAATACTTCGACCACCAAGGATAGAATTCTTGTGTGCAAAGAAAGTTAGGGTCGAATTGGAACTAGGAAAGCTGGGTTGGACTGGCAAGTCGAAGAAAAGTGGCCTCTTCGTTGAAGTTAGCATCCAAAAGGTTGATATGTCTTTTCTTGTCATATAAAAACTTAGGATAGCTTTTAGCCAATCCAAATTGTCAAGAGACTAGATTGGGTTGGTAGGAAATTAAAGATGTTGTGCCTCTTTGATGGTTCAGTTTGTGGACCAGCAACCTAGGAACTAAAAAGGCCTCCCAAATTGCTTTTGAATCTTCTTGGTGACTTTTGGATGTTGGGGAAAATGATCTAGTGAACCATTATGGTCCATAATTTCTCCTAACTAAAGGAACCATGGTGGTACTGAAGTCGTATCTCTTGGCAAACATCATAATATAGCCAGAGAAATATTCTTGAAGGGATCTCCCTTCATCAGTGGGGGTTAGTTGTGCAAGGCAAGTCCATTCAACTCTCCTATTTTTTATTTCATCGAAGTTTACATTAATAACTCATTTGATGGGTATGTTTGCCTCGAAAGTGGCATTGAGCCATAATTGAAGTAGCTAAAGGGGTCCATCCAATTGGAGATCCCTAGTCGAACTCACGTTCTTCAGGCCAGTAGCATTCTCATTGATTGATTCATAAAATGAGGCCAAGATTACCTCATTGAGGCATACTCCTGCATTGTTATGCAGTTTGTTGGCCAAAGAAAAATATTTCTTGGCCACCTACAAGGATTTAGAGTAAAAAATGTATCTATAAAGCCACATAGTTAAAAAGTAAATGTGCTCTTTGTATGAAACGATTTCGATTGATGCTTTGAAGTAATACTTCATGAAGTTTCCGTGAGTAGGTTTGCATGAAGCAAAGCCTATGGTCTCTTCATTGTCAACCTCTGGATCATAGGTGTAACCAGTAGGTTCAAGCCCTATGATAACGGCTATGTCGAAAAGTGTGGGATTCACCATCCCACAAGGTAAATGGAAGGTATAATGGGTGTTGTTCTAGAAGTACAAAGAAGCCATCAACATGTTCGATCAATAGAGGAGACCAGTCTTTGACAACATCAGAAGGTCATAGATCCCTATCTTCTTTCATTCATCAGCCTTGACCTTTTCCACCTTGGCCAACCAGCAGTCGAAACCTGGAAAGGAAGGAATCACTCTCATCAATCGAGAGTTTCCATTCAGAAATGACAAATCTAGGGCAGGTTGTTCATGTGTGGGTTCTCCTTTAGTAGTTTTGGTCTTTTTCCCTAGAGGCTTAGTCCTATGGTATGATGGGAAGAACTCACCCAACTTGGAGTTGCCAATGGGAACATTGGACAAGGGTCCGGAAATAGCAGTTTGTTTATCATAAATGATGATAGGAATTATTACCTAGGATTCATAGATGTGTCTTTTCTCCTCTTGAAGAGGTTCCGATGCAAACTGTTGGTTCCTCACTAACTTAGGCCCAGGAATCTGGGCCAAAGGAGGTAGTGGAACGGTGCTTGGAGAGCTTTTGTTCTTCGAATTCTTCTTGTTTTGGGAAGTTGTTTGGTTGGAAGCCATTGAAGAAAGATGGGAAAGTGAAATTTTTTATTAAGTTCTTGTGGTTTGAGAGAAGAAAATTAGGTTACAAAGGTTTAGAAGCGTAAAAGTGTTAAAGTAATAAAAATGGGATATGTATAAGCTTTCGGAAGACTAATGGTTTTCAAATTGCCATTAAGACAAAATTATGGTAGTGGGACACATGTCTTCTTGAGGTATCTCTTTGGGCGGTGGCAGTTATGATGTGACTGCAGAGGTATTGTTTCAAGGAAAAGCGCAATGATGGCTAGTGATCCAGTGGCTGTTGAGGAGACGTTTTGTAAAAACCATTATGATGTGACTTCATGAGCGTGGTTGGTAGAAACTGAATAGTTTCTTGATCATGGGTCGGTCAGTTATGACCATACTTTCGTGTCGTCGAAGGATGGTGTCGAAAGCTGTGATAAAAAATGACCTTTCTGTCAGCTAGGTTGAAAGGACATTTTTGGGGGGTGTAACACGGTGGGATAACTGACTTTTTATTTATGTTGCAGATAGCAAGAGTCGCCACCGACTTTTATTTTATCCAAATAGGAAGGGTTATAAAAGAACAGGAAAGACCTTTTTTTAAAATTCTATGTTTGGGGGTAGGTTTTATAAAGGGAATGTGTAAGCACCCTTTATATCCATGGTTATCCATGGGCTCTTAGTTACTTAGCTCACTTATTTGTTTGAAAAATGTGTAGTGTGTGTTTAGAAAAGATTTTCAAAAGTTCTTTGTAATGATCATTGTATGGATGTATACAAAGTCTTAAGTTTGAAAATATTTTGAAAGTGGGGTATGAATAAGAGTTTTTGAAAGATGTGAGCAAGTAATTAAGTGTTACCTACCCTAAGTTGGTCTTTCATGTTTTTTTATTTCCTTTCAAGGGTAAGACTGTCCTTACTATTAAGGAGTAAGTAGTCATTACCTTGGATTTGTTAAGGGACGGGCGTAGGGTCATTGTATGGTCAATGAAGGCAACTTGTAGGGGTGTCTTAGTAATTCGGAGGGACAATCATCATTTTTTTCGTAGGGTCATCGAGGGACAAGATCATTATTTCGTAGGCAACTTCGAAGGGACTATGATCTGTTAATCTTGAAGGGATTATGATGATATTTGTTTGAAGGCACATTTCTTTAAGACACCCCCACATTCGAGGGACTTGACCATATTAAAGGCAACCAAGAGGGAAAACCCTAGGAGGTGCAGATGGCGATCGTAGAATGATCAACTTACGTGTGTGAATATTGTTTTCAGATATTTATCTTATTATTAATTATCTAAGTCTTTTTTATTTCATTAAATCTTGCCACGCCCTAAATTTCCTAACCACGCAATCAATATAGGATTAATGGCAGGAATTTAAATGGCCGAAAATAAAATGGCAGAAAATAAAATTCTAACTATTACAACGCTTTGGGGCAGTTACATAATTATAATGGCGGAAAAATAAATGGTACTTCCGAGTAGTAATAATAAACAGGTAATGAATATCACAAGAATGAATAAAAAAAAAAGTTTAGTGAAAAAGGTTTAGGGTTTGAAATTTTTTTAGGGTTAATAAAAAAGATATATATTTTAAGGTTTATGAAATTAGGGTTTATAAAAAAAAGGTTAAATACTTTTTACCCCCTGCCATATTAGCGTGTTTTGATTTACCCCCTTTAAGGAAAAAAATTTGTGATTCCCCCCTTGACAAATGAAGATTCCCTCACCATAGACCCTGAATCAATATTCCATCCAAAATCTTCCTACGTGGCGTCCAGTTGGAATTTTATTTTCTTTTTTATTTAATTTTAAATTCCACCTGTCATTTTTAATTATGATTTTATTCAACTATTTTTTAATTTTTTACTTTTTTTATATATTATATTTTTTATTAATAATTTTTTTACTTTTCTTTTAAATATTATATTTTTTATGAATTATTTTTTATTAATAATTTTTTAAATATTATATTTTTTATTAATATTTTTCGTCAAATTGTTATTTTTATATTTTATTTTATTTTTTCAAATTATTATTTTAAAAAGTATTTAAATGGGTCAAGATCAATGACCAACAAACCATTGCCCATCAGTACACTTGGCCCTTTTAATATTTAAATTGTAATACAATGGACAAATCAGTTATATATACACTACTTTTATTTTAGTCCCAAACGATGTGGGACTTACAAAGTTATAAAATACAACACATAGAAACCACATGAGGACCAACAAGTATGCTCCCGTGCGCGTGTGCAAGTGGCAACTGCATTCAGGGAGTTTTCCATGAAATTGATGCATGACTTGTGTTTGTGCCTTCCATTGCATGAATGCACATACTTCTCACTCTAACAAAAGCAACACCCATGTTTGTGTTTAATTAACATGAAGCTAATATTAGTAAATGGAAATGGAAATGATAACTTACACAATGTTTCGTTCGCCATTAGTTCTGGATTTTTTAAACCTTTAGGATGCTGTTTGGAGCCTGATAATTAAGTATTGCACCAATGTATTATAAAACATATAGTTATTATAAAATAATGCAGTGTGAGAATAAGCACACGACTGCAACATGAAGAAAAAAATGCACGCAAAGAAAATTGAAGGTGAAAAAAAAAGCACACGAGTCTTCCATTTTATAAAATATTCAAACCATAATCTAATTCATGCTTTATGACATTTTTTATTAAAAAGTGGCTAAAAAAGGTCTCATTACCTAAACATGCTTTGTGACATGTTTTTTCTTCAAACCCAACGAATGATGCATCTTGCTGCTGATCAAAGGATGAACACGGAGATGAAAAAATATTAAAAGAATAATTTACAATTTTATTACTAATAATAATTTCCATCTCATTATGTGACCTCCAAAGCCATGGGATGAAACACTACTGCTACATAACAACATTATTCTTTTTGTCAAGAATAATTGGTATTATATTTACAAACTAAAATATGCATGTATATGCATGTAATCTCTCATTGGCTTCTTATATATACAAACTAATTGTTAATCATATGAAGACAAATGTCAGTCTTCATTAATGAGCAAATTTTGGTAGGACTAGCTCCACCTGAGATCTAATCTCCCATTGGCTTCTTATTTTAATTTTTTTGCTTTTCCATCCTTTTAAGTTGTTTTAGTGGGAAGACTAAAAGAAAGAAGATCAAAATCCACAAGTATCTATATTTAACCCAAATGCTTCATGTGTTAAAACACAGATTATTGAGAATGGTGATCTTGAAGAACTAAATGAGTTAGGATCTGGAACCTTTAGAACTGTTTATCATGGCAAATGGAGAGGAACATATGTTGCAATTAAGAGAATAAAAAGTAGTTGTTTTGCTGGTAGAATGTCAGAGCAAGAGCGGTTGGTAGTAGCATGATGTTATAGAAACCAAGTAATAGATAATCCCACATCGTTTTATACGAAGACAAAATCAATCTTTATATACCAATCACACATACAAAATAAATAATTGAATATTCAATGAGTAAATGGACTGCTTTGAAAATTAAAATGGGCTCTAAGCCCAAATATTATATTTTAACATTTTAAAAAAATAATTCAGAAAAACGTAAAAAATTAATTAATATAAAAAAGTAAAAAATATATATATATATATATATATATATATAATAAAAAATATTAAATACTCCACGTGGATTTAAAAAATAAATAATAAAAGAAATGTCACATAGGCATAATCATGGTGACATGTGTGCAATAGGGGGAGTGAAAATAGAATATTAGTTTGGTGAGGAGGGAATCACAAATTTTTTTTTAAGGGGGCTAAACTGAATGTCGCTTGTTTGGCAGGGGGATAGACACTATTTAACCCTAAAAAAATAGGGTTTTTTAGAGAAAAAATTAGGGTTTATAGAAAAAAAATTTAAAGGTTTGATTAATTATAAAATAAAATATTTTTTTACAAACCTAAAAAAAAGAATTTTTTTATTAAAATAAACTAAAATAATAATAAGTTATGAAATTTAAAGAAAAGTTAATCAAAAAAAAATTAAGGGTTAATTATGGTTTTAAAAGATAATTAAGTTTTTAATTAAGGAAATTAAAGGAATTAAAGGAAATTAAAAGAGATACCCACGTTTCTTTGCCAAAATGTTGGGAATGGGTGTTGAACTCACGTTTCTTTGCCAAAATGTTTTGAATGTTGTCAATGGGCCAAGCGTGCCTTTCGATTACAAACCTGGAAAAATATATTATATAATAAACCTGAAAAAATAAATGAGTTAGAAAAAAAAGTGTCTTCTGTGTGTTAAATAACTAAAACAAAATTATAATAAAACAATTATTTAAATCTGAAAAACGCGCCAAGATCTTCATCTTCTTCCTATAGACCTGCAATTTTTCCTTCTTTTTTTTAAAGTATGAATACCCTTACCTTGTGCAGAAAATCATCATCAACTCTTGTGGTCATGTTGGTTATTTATAAGGATGTAATTTAGGGTAGAAAGAATGGGCCTTGAGTGCATGGATTGGAGTTACTTGTGAATGAAGAAACAATTTACCATAATTATGAAAAAAATCAAATTAAGTCATGCCTTTTGAGTTTGCACGAATTTGGAAGGGTTAAATCACTTTAATAATCATATATTTGATCTCAAAGTAAATTTCAAACCAAATATTTGATTTTATATAATTTATTTTAATTAAAAATGATTTTAAATGATTAAAATAAAAAATAATAAAAAATAAATAATAAAAATCAGAAAATATGGTCATTGGGTCGTGGATGGGCTTATCTTTGAGTTTGGATTGGAATATTATGGGCTCATTTGACAAAATCTTGAGTTTAGACCCTTTTTGCTTCATAAACCTCTTGAAAATTTTCCAACTTTGACAATGCATAACTTCTTCAATTGTGACCCCATGAAGGTGTTCTTGGACTTTTTAGAAATCTTAGAGTGTCCTATAATCAACCCTTTTGGTCCCATGTCCATATCATTTACTATTTTAAAATTATGAGCTTTGGAAAAAGTTGACTTTTTGTTGACTTTCAAAATGACCTATAATGCCTTAGCTCATACCTTCCAAATGAAGCATTTTTAGGCTTGACTTGTGAGACACAAAGTTGTAGAGAATTGAATTTTCTTCAAGATGAGCTTTTTATGGGAAATTTTTTATAAATTATGTGAATTTATGGCTGGTCAAAGTTTAGTTGACTTTTCCTATGAAAACCGTAATTTAGAAACTCTTGATTCTTGATGATTCCGAGGTTTCCTTGATGAATCATGATAAACCCTTGATCAAATGATGAATTTCACCTCATAATATTTATGTTGACCAAATATCTTGAAGTTTGACTTTGAGTTGACCACAGTTGACCTTAGTTGACTTTTTGACCAAGTTAACTAATTTTTAGGTATCTGAGCATCTGACTGACCAAACTTTTTGGGAAAGCTTTGAAACTTGACATGAGGATTCTTTAAGGTATATATGATGTTATAAAGTCCACTTGAGGCCTTGGAAGTCCACTTTGCTTGGGAAAACTCAAGACTCTAGTTCTAAGATTCATTGTTCAAGAGGAGACTTTGTCTGGTGGAACCTTCAATCCTTTTGACCAATTGAGAATCTTGTGAATATTAAGAGACCTCTTGAAACAAATGGTATTGAATGTGGGAGGTAAAATTTTGGGGTACAACAGCTGCCCCTGTTCAATTTTCTGAAACCTGAGGAGTTAGATTGACATGTACGTCATTCGTGACTTGAAGGTTGAAGGGGATTGAACACTAAAGCCCAAAAATTTGCACTCGCCGATATGAAAAGTAATGTTGTTGGTTGGTTGTATTGCTTGAATGGGGTTAAATATTCCATTCGGAATAAAAATGTTCTTCAGATATACCTCTTAGAGGATAAAGCAGTCCAAAACGTAGATTGATGTAATCTTGGGGGGTGTAGCAGCCCAAGAGGTTGTTTGGTGTGGTCCTGAAGGATTGAGCAGTCCAAGATGTTGTTATGTGTAATCATGGAGGATAGAGCAGTCCAAGATATTATCTTGGGGGTTTACAGCAGCCCGAGATATTGTTTGAGATAGCCCTTAGAGGGATATAGCAGCCCAAGAATGGATATAGATGTAATCTCAAGAGATGTAGCAGCCTAAGATATTGGTTTCCGTGGCCCTAGGGGATATAGCAGCCCAAGATGTTGATGGATGTAATCTTGAGGGATGTAGCAGCCCAAGATATTGGTATATGTATTCCTGGAGGATAGAGCAATCCAAGATTTTGTTATATGTATTCCTGGAGGATAGAGCAATCCAAGATGTTATCTTGAGGGTTTATAGCAGCCCGAGATATTGTTTGAGATAGCCCTTGGGGGGATATAGCAGCCCAAGATGGATATAGATGTAATCTTAGGAGATGTAGCAGCCTAAGATATTGGTTTTCGTGGCCCTGGGGGATATAGAAGCCCAAGACATTGATGGATGTAATCTTGAGGGATGTAGCAGCCCGAGATATTGTTTGAGATAGCCCTTGGGGGGATGTAGCAGCCCAAGATGGATATAGATGTAATCTTAGGAGATGTAGCAGCCTAAGATATTGGTTTTCGTGGCCCTGGGGGATATAGCAGCCCAAGACATTGATGGATGTAATCCTGAGGGATCTAGCAGCCCAAGATATTGGTATATGTACTCCTGGAGGATAGTGTAGTCCAAGATATTGTTATATGTACTCCTGGAGGATAGTGCATTCCAAGATATTGTTATATATATTCCTGGAGGATAGAGCAGTCCAAGATATTGTTATATGTATTCCTAGAGGATGAAGCAATCTAAGATATTGTTTTATGTATTCCTGGAGGATGAAGCGGTCCAAGATATGTTTTGAGGTAACCCTTGGGGGATATAACATCCCAAGAATAAGTTGTTGATGATGTTCGTCTGCTGGGGAATTAACCTAAAAAACAAGGTTAGTTCTATGCAATGTCATGATGTATATAACACTTTGCAAGATGATATTCTTATGATAATGTTGTATGCGTATGATATTGATGTAAAAGATGTATGTATGAATTATGTAGTTGAAACTCATTAGTAGCTTCGTGGAACAACTGCTGGCTGGGGAAAATAAATCCCAATTTGTTGTTGAGGAATATGAAGACTTCGTTCCAGTCTTGTTTTGGAATATCGTACTTAGAACCTCCCATTTTTGTTTGTCGTATTTCTTATTGAAGGATTAAATTCCTGAATACCCTGACTGAGGATAAAAGAGATTGACATTCTCCTGGGAGACTTATCCAGCCAAGTTTCAATTCTTCGGAGGATATATTAGATTTGAAAGAAACTTACTTGGAGATTTTCGTAGAGTCGGAAGTACAAGAAACTACTTGGAGTATTTCGTTAGAATATCCGTAAAGATTACCCTGTGGGGATGAACCGGCGAAGATTCGTTGGGTTCCTACCTCCGATCGTCCTTAGTAAATACTATTATTGTATTTTATGCATTTCTGGTAAACATCAATCATATTCAAAAGTATATATACATTCAAACATAATCAATGGACGTTTTCGCCTAAGTAAAAGGGAAAAGTAAACCTGAATTCGGAAATAGAGTTGTACCAATTTTTAAAGTGTATACTCATTCAAAGTAACCAATGGATTTAGAACTTCTGAGATTCTTGACTTCCCCGAGTAATTTCCTAGAAATTCTCATGACTGAATCTGAAGACATGATACTGACACCATCTGATACTATTGGCACAAACAATTTATTTTCACAATGGCTTCCCGAGAGGCATGTGTTTTCAGGTTGCGGTGGATCGTGTACATCCTGGTCAATGGTTAAGGAGCTTGCAACTGGATTTGATCTAATTAAGTTTGAAAAGAGAGCGTTGCCCCCAGCTGAAAAGCTACCTCAAGAGAAACAATCAAAGTTCCCCACAATAATATGCCACTGGCATCGTGAACTCGGTAATATTACCTTTTGCAATTTAGATAGATGAGAAAACCTTCCCCTGGCTACTTAAGCATAGTTGAATCTTGACCTGATTGCCCCAAATGAATTGGACAGTAACATGGCATGCCCCCTTGAGTGAAAGATAGTGACCATGCCCCTTGTATACATTGGCTTTGATCCAGGAAGCAACTTTGTCTGTCAGAATGACTTTGGTTTATTGAATATTCATCATGTAAGCTTCTCTACTATCAAACACTTAGTTATATGCAAATAATGATATTCAAAATACAACGCTTATGTTTGTCTTGAAGTTTTGAAAAAAAATTATTTTGGCAAAACAATGTTTGTAAAAACTGTGATATTAACTCAAGATTTATAATAAGCCCTAGAGGAGTCAGGATACCTTTTTGTAGTAGTACACTTTTGAACTACCCATACTTCAATTAGGAGTTTTAAAGGGCTGGAACGTGGTCTGGTTCACGGTTTAAGAAACAAAGGATAAAGGCTCAAATTTTATTTGTATCCAACCCATTCTTCGTGGTGTTCTCCAGTCCTATGTTCGGTTAACTTATACATCGAGGCTCCAAAGTAGTTTGGAATTGTAACATTGACAGTAGTTTATTTGAAAAGCATATCATCTTTTTTTTTGTTGAGGATTTGTAGTGACCTCTTTTTCTTTTGTCTTTGTTATCCCTTCCTTTTACCTGAACTGTTTATTTCGAGATTACAGTCACTTCATAGGTTTTGACTTAGTGAGCTTTTCTTTTGCTAGATATTGACTGTCGAACTTAGTGATTACAAGGAACCATCATTAGTTGTCTACAAAAGGACAACTGGCATAATTGAGTTAAACGAGAAACTACCCTGCCCCAGGTTATGATTAAGGGTTTTAATTTGCGTGAGAATGAAAACTCCTACTTCATAGGCCTAAAAGGGTTGACTAGGGATTATCTTCCTTATATCTCCATTGTTTAAGAATTGAAACAATGCATGTACATCGTCAGTATAGTATGTTCAAAAGCATACTGTATGAAATTATGGTATCATTTTCGTCATCCTCTCTCTAAAGTCTTACATCTTTAACAAGAGTTAAATATCACAAAAGAGAGGTAAGAGGCATAATTTAAATATAGTGAAATGAATGGATTAATTCAAGACAAACATATGCAATGCATTAATGTGAAAACAAAGTTTAACATAATAGTAAATGCTTAGACAAACAAAAGAAATTACAACTGAATAAATCAAATGATTCCCATCCAGTTGGCTGAATATCTTCGAGTGCAATCTGTGAACTTTCAGGAGCAGTATATTTTACCATGAAATCAAATATGCCACTTGGTTGTCCTAAGGTATCCCAAACTTCAACAAGGATAAGTGGGCTTTCTTTCTTGCCACCTAGGGCAATTTGTCTTGCAGCTTCGATGTTTGATGGATGATAGGAGAATTCAATTTGATCTTCTGGCGTAACCTCGAGGATTCCTTCCTTAATGCCCAACAGTTATCAGTGTCATGTCCAGGACAATTGGAGTGATATGCACACCTTGCAATGGGATTATAGCGATGGGAGGAAGTATTGGGCTTTTGAGGAGAATTTTTCAAGGAAATTAGCTTCAACTCCAACAAGCATTGCAAAGTTTGCGACATTGGCGTGTCGAATTTGATGAACTTCCTTCTACATTCCTTGTGTTGAGGTGGATTAACCTTACAATATCTTCTTTCTTAAATTGAAGAACTATCAATAGTAGCATGTCTTTTTCCTTCTCTTATCCTTATCTTCCTTTCAACCAAGTCAACTTGTTTCATCGGAGGTTGACTGAATATTAGATTCCCGACTCCATTAACTTGAAGTTTATTGACAAAGATTCTCAGCTCTTCTTGCCCCCGGGCTAAGCTCTGGATAAGAGCCACCTGACCATTCATCTAGATTCTCATCTCTGCCATCTCAGCTTATAGTTGTTACAAATGATCATCCTCATTGTCTTCAGGATTCTTCTTTCTCATGTCCTTAGAGAGGAGTGCTTTCAACTTTTCTTGCCCCTTTGACAAATTCAGGATCACTTCTTGAAACTGAGCATTTTGAGCTTGGAGATCTTTGACAGATTGTTCGAGAGCCATTTCTGCTGAGATAAACAGCGAGAAGATGAGAAACCTGTTGTGAAAACCTATCATGAAATGATATGTAGATGCATATGCAATGTTTTCAAGGACCACATGATTTAAATTTGTTAAAACAGACAAAAAACGAAACTCTTATTAGTAGGTTTGAAATAATATTGCCCCTTGGGCTAACAAATTAAAACAAACAAAATTTATAAAGAAAATAAAACATCTAAGAATTAAGTCTCCCATGGACGCTTTCTCTTGATGTTAAGATATGTGTTGAGATTCCGCTCCTCGTGAAGTTGCTTTGTCAGCTCCAACACTTTTTTCTTGGCTAATCCTGAATTGGGCTTCAAAGGAATCTCTTTGCTCCTTCAGTTGAATCCAGGGCTTCTGCAGCTCTTCCAAATCATTGGGCATATATGGATGAAGGATGGTATACGAAACATCTCTTTCAGCAATAGGCTTCATAGTGATCGGTAGAACAACATGATATGGCATCATAAGATTCTGAGCACGAGACCGCACCCATCTGAGGTAAGGTTCCATAAGAATGGAGTACTTTGGTTCCAGAGTCTTACTATCAACCTTATTCACTTTACTCCAAGATCGTATAAACCTTTGACGATAACCTTGAAGATCGTTGTCGTAATCAAACACAATACCCTGAATAAGCATGTCATGAGGACCATTACTCCGAGCATAACCAAACTATCGTAGAGCTAAAGAATGGTTGTAAGTAATAACCCCTCTTATGCCAAGGAGTGGCACATTAGGGAACTCCCCACAATGGTCAATGATAGTGACATTTTCCATAGATCGGGAACACCAGTGAATATTTGAATGAAAGAGTGACATCATCCTTTTAGACCATCTCAAACCCTGTTCATTCTTCATCACGAATCGAGGAAGGTGAGAAATAAACCACCTAGATAGTAGAGGTATGTAACACATCAGAGTTTATCCTGCTTTCATAGTACGAGTGTGAAGAGAGTGTTAGATATCTCCAAGTAATGTAAGCACTGGATTGTGAGTCAAAAATATGTTGATGGCGTATACATCTATGAACTGGTCTAGATTAGGGAATAGTACCAACACATAAATTAGCAAAGCTAGGATCTCCTCAAAAGCATCGTAACTCATAGAATCCAAGAACACCTGAGCTTTCTTTATCAATACTCTGGCAAGGATACCCTTAACTCCACTTCTGGTTTTCTAGGACCATGTATAATTTCTTCAAATGTAGGACTGCAACAATGATTTCAGGTTTAGGCTCATTCTCTAAGCCTATGAAGGGTTTCTGATCAAGGATAGATACCCCAAGTAGCTTGGATAATTCTTCTATTGTAGGAACCAGTTGATAATCGGGAACGTGAAACAATGATGTTTAGGATCAAAGAACTGGAATAAGACACTCATCATATCTTAATCAAACCCCGAGGTAACCAAGTCAAGTAGATGACCATGCTTCTTGATGAACTGGGAGCTTTCAGGAAGTTTTGAGACTAAATCCTTAAGCTTGAGAGGTATCCCTACAAAGTTGATCCGGATAGTGTTACTACGAGTGGAAGCCATAACTTGCAAAAAAGAACAAAGATAAATCCTTTGGTCCTTGAAATGATTAGTGAGAATGCTATGCTTATGATGTCATAATGTTATGATGTTATGTTCAATCACAAACATGTGGTATACACAAGCAAGTCACAAAATAGTCCTAGGTTTAGAGGCTTGCATGAGGTTTAAAGGAAAGTACCCTCCCCCTGAAGTTTAGTTGGTTCATCCTGTCCTACAAAAGTAACCAGGTTCTAAGGGATCTCAACATCACTGATCTTTCTCAAGGGTTGTTGTTTAGTAGGCAACTTACTTGCCAACCAAAACCCTCCAAGATTAGGATCTCAATGAGCGTAGCATCGAGTATCAATCAAATTTAGACTTCTCCAAATTCGGCTATCTCACTACTTTCTAAGGGCCAAGACAGGTCAATTAAGGTTCTAAAGGGTAGTTAGTGTTAATGACAACATATGGCAGCCTCATATTATCCTCAACTTACTTAAGGAACATAAGCACCAACCAAGAAGTCACACTAACTGTGGCCACCAGATCAACCATATTGGTATACGCCGTACAGTTTCCTTGGTCTATTGCCACTTACCTAAGGTACACTAGATCCGGGTTAGGATCTTTCACACAATAACCCCACAAAAATCCCTTAAATATAAAGCCAGCAAAGCAAACTTGCAAGTGATCTTAATTCCTAAGGTAACCCCTCTTTTACTTAGTACTCCCCAGCAGAGTCGTCAGTTCTGTAACACAGTGGGAAAACAAACATTTTATTTATGTTGCGGATAGCAAGAGTCACCACCGACTTTTATTTTATTCAAATAGGAAATGTTATAAAAGAACAGGAAAGACCTTTTTTTAAATTTTAAGTTCGGGGGGTAGGTTATATAAAGGGAAGGTGTAAGCACCCTTTATATCCATGGTTATCCATGGGCTCTTAGTTACTTAGCTCACTTATTTGTTTGAAAAATCTGTAGTGTGTGTTTAGAAAAGATTTTCAGAAGTTCTTTGTAATTATCCTTGTATGGATGTATACAAAGTCTTAAATTTGAAAATATTTTGAAAGTGGGGTGTGAATAAGAGTTTTTGAAAGATGTGAGCAAGTAATTAAGTGTTGCCTACCCTAAGTTGGTCTTTCATGTTTTTTTATTTCCTTTCAAGGGTAAGACTGTCCTTACTATTAATGAGTAAGTAGTCATTACCTTGGATTTGTTAAGGGACGGGTGTAGGGTCATTGTAGGGGTGTCTTAGTAATTCGGAGGGACGATCATCATTTTTTCGTAGGGTCATCGAGGGACAAGATCATTATTTCATAGGCATCTTCGAAGGGACTATGACCTTTTAATCTTGAAGAGACTATGATGATATTTGTTTGAAGGGACATTTCTTTAAGACACCCCCACGTTCGAGGGACTTGACCATATTAAAGGCAACCAATAGGGGAAACCCTCGGAGGTGCAGATGGCGATTGTAGAATGATCGACTTACGTGTGTGAATATTGTTTTCAGATATTATCTTATTATTAATTATCTAAGTCTTTTTTATTTCATTAAATTTGGCCACACCCTAAATTTACTATCCACGCAATCAATATATGATCAATGGCAGGAATTAAAATAGCAGAAAATAAAATTGCAGAAAATAAAATCCTAATTATTACAACGCTTTGGGGCAGTTACATAATTATAATGGCGGACAAATAAATGATACTTCAGAGTAGTAATAATAAACAGGTAATGAATACCACAAAAATGAATAAAAATAAAAAAGTTTAGAGAAAAAGGTTTAGGGTTTGAAAAAAATTTAGGGTTAATAAAAAAGATATATATTTTAAGGTTTATGAAATTAGGGTTTATAAAAAAAATTAGGGTTTTTTAGAGAAAAATTAGGGTTTATAGAAAAAATAATTTAAAGGTTTGATTAATTATAAAATAAAATATTTTTTTACAAACCTAAAAAAAAGAATTTTTTTATTAAAATAAACTAAAATAATAATAAGTAATGAAATTTAAAGAAAAGTTAATACAAAAAAATTAAGGGTTAATTATGGTTTAAAAAGATAATTAAGTTTTTAATTAAGGAAATTAAAGGAATTTAAGGAAATAAAGGAAATTTGAGAAAATTAACGTTTCTTTGTCAAAATGTTGGGAACGGGTGTTGAACCCAACCACGTTTCTTTGCCAAAATGTTGGGAATGAGTGTTGAACTCACGCCCTCAGACTCCCAGCCTTAGGTCTTTGTCACTGGGCCAAGCGTGCATTTTGGTTATAAACTTGGAAAAATATATTATATAATAAAACAGGAAAAATAAATGAGTTACAAAAAAAACGTGTCTTCTGTGTGTTAAATAACTAAAACAAAATTATAATAAAATAATTACTATAATCTGAAAAAACGCGCCAAGATCTTCATCTTTTTCCTCTAGACCTGCAATTTTTTCTTGTTTTTTTTTAAGTATAAATACCATTACCTTGTGCAGAAAATCGTCCTCAGCTCTTGTGGTCATGTTGAGTATTTATAAGGATGTAATTTAGGGTAGAAAGAATGGGCCTTGGGTGCATCGATTGGAGTTACTTGTGAATGAAGAAACAATTTACCATAATTCTGAAAAAAATCAAATTAAATCATGCCTTTTGAGTTTGCACGAATTTGGAAGGGTTAAATCACTTTAATAATCATATATTTGATCTCAAAATAAATTTCAAACCAAATATTTGATTTTATATCATTTATTTTAATTAAAAATGATTTTAAATGATTAAAATAAAAAATAATATATAATAAATAATAAAAATCAGAAAATATAGTCATTGGGTCGTGGATGGGCTTATCTTTGAGTTTGGATTGGAATATTATGGGCTCATTTGACAAAATCTTGAGTTTAGACCCTTTTTGCTTCATAAACCTCTTGAAAATTTCCCAACTTTGATAATGCATAACTTCTTCAATTTTGACCCCATGAAGGTGTTCTTGGACTTTTTAGAAAGCTTAGAGTGTCCTATAATCAACCCTTTTGGTCTCATGTCCATATCATTTACCATTTTAAAATTGTAAGCTTTAAAAAAAGTTGACTTTTTGTTGACTTTCAAAATGACCTATAATGCCTTAGCTCATACCTTCCAAATGAAGCAGTTTTAGGCTTGGCTTGTGAGACACAAAGTTGTAGAGAACTGAATTTACTTCAAGATGAGCTTTGGATGAGAATGTTTTGATAAATTATGTGAAAGTTATGGCTGGTCAAAGTTCAGTTGACTTTTCTTATGAAAACCGTAATTTAGAAACTCTTGATTCTTGATGATTCCGAGGTTTCCTTGATGAATCATGATCAACCCTTGATCAAATGATGAATTTCACCTCATAATCTTGATGTTGACCAAAAATATTGAAGTTTGACTTTGAGTTGACCACAGTTGACCTTAGTTGACTTTTTGACCAAGTTAACTGATTTTTAGGTATCTGAGCACTGACTGACCAAATTTGTTGGGAAAGCTTTGAAACTTGACATGAAGATTCTTTAACGTATATAGGATGTTATTAAGTCCAATTGAGGTCTTGGAAGTCCACTTTGCTAGGGGAAACTCAAGACCCTAGTTCTAAGATTCATTGTTCAAGAGGAGGCTTTGTCTGGTGGAACCTTCAATCCTTTTGACCAATTGAGAATCTTGTGACTATTAAGAGACCTCTTGAAAAAAATGGTCTTGAATGTGGGAGGGAAAATTTTGGGTTACAACAGGGGGAAATTTGTTAGCTCCTAATTTCGACACCTAGTTGACTTTAGGAAACATCAACTTTAGTGTCATGTTTTGGAAGAAAGGAAAAGGTTCAGCTAAATCAAAACTGAGGAAGCCTGGGTTGAAGACGCAAGAAATATAAGGATGTGGACTTAGAATAATTTATACGTATAAAAGAATTGGCTTCGACAGCGTATCCTTGGAATGGCAAATATGCAGAAGTTGAGATCAATATTGGAGGGAAAAGTTATGTTTCTTTCAAATTTGAATAAAGACAAGTGGCGCACATTGGAAGTCCAAGAACATGCAAAGTGCCAAGTGGCATATTTTTAGGAGTAAACTGCTAATAGTGGTTACTTTCGACTAGTATAAATAAAGTAGTTCTAGTGTTAGAATTGTGTGTGAATCATATTTACAAGTTACTCCATAAATATTCAAAGTACTCGTGTGTACAGAAATGAGTGAAGGCGATAATGTACATGATGAGATCACCACCCCTTTTTCATATCAATGTAATTTATGTTTAAGCTTTTATTTTAAAGTCTTTTTATCTTGCGTTCTCTTTACTTTCGAGCAAGTTTATTATTCATCCTTTTATCGTCTTTTTACTTGCTTTCTTTACAATTCCTTGTCATTTACATTTTATTGCACTTTACTTTCGACTTCAATTGTTTTGAGTCTTGTTTGTTTTTATTTTTTCTTTTTACCAAAACACTTCATAAAGTTTGTCGAAGAGTTTATGACAATATTCCTGAAAAACCAATTAAAACATATTTATAGCACATGTCCTACTATCAATTTGGTCGATATTGTGAGTGATTAAGAACATTGTGTTGTTTTTAGAGGATCGGCGGTTGTTTACAATTTTCAGGGTAAACAAATGCTAGGGCACACCAGTAACGACAGTGGAGGTCACATCGATGATGAAGGTGATCAAAAATCGCGTAGCACGAAACGAGTTAAAGGAGATAACCTCTCAAGCACTGTTCCTGTAAACGGTAATGTAAATCGTCTTCCAATTCATACAAGGCAGTTGTTGCGGGGGAGATGCATATGGAAGCAGCGAGACAAAATGCGCAGAAGGAGGTGGAAGCTTTTGCTTTATCCATGACGCTTGGGGAGATGAAAATAATGGAGAATATAATTGGAGATTATGACTGTCCTAAACTCGTACTCTCTGAATAAGAATAACATAGAATTGCACTACCATGGAAGAAATGGGTCACGGTGAAGCTTTTGGGGAAACATATAGGATACAAAGCCCAAGAAAATAGATTGAATCAGATGTGGACAAGGAATGAGGCTCTCAATATTATGGACCTTGGCTATGATTTACCTGGTATCTGTTACAAATGACGCAAATTATCAATCAACTATCATATATGGGCCATGGCTAATTTACGATCACTATTTGTCTGTCTGAACTCGGTGTCCAAATTTCTGCCCCGCTAGTGATGCAATAGAGTAGATATCTGTGTGGGTTCAAATGTCTGGATTACCTATTGAATATTATGATGCCCATGTGCTTTCATTTATTGGTAATAGAATCGGGTGACTGTTAAAGTGGACCGCAATACTTTGAGTAGAGAATATAGGGAAATATGATCGCATGTGTGTCATGGTTGATCTCACAAAACCATTACTTGCTATGTTTGCTATTAAAGGGAGACAATATAAGATTGAATACAAAGGCTTGCACTTGCTTTGCTTAAATTGTGGCTGATTTGGTCATTTCAAAAAAGGTTGTTCGGAGCGGAAAGTAGTTGTAGTGGAGGATGATACAACTGCTGTCAGTAAGTCCGATATTGATGGGTGAGTGGTTACGATACCAGGAACTATAGAGGATGGCCCGTGGGTGGTGATGCAGAAACCTTGGAGGCAAAAACAAGGAAAGTAACATGACCACATTGACTAAGGCGATGGGAAGTCTCAAGCAAATCAAGAAAGGCCATATGCACTAATTACAATCAATAAAACCAAGGTTGCTCTATTTGGATATCGTTTTAATGATTTAGATAATGAGAATGCGGAAGCTGCGAGGGAGACATTGCAAGAAAACCATGTTGAAGTTGTTGTACCAGGAATGGGAGCTAGCATTCCAATGGCCAATACACCAAATGCAGTTGCATATATAAGACAAGTTGGACATGAGGGAGATGCGGGGAAAGGAAAGACACAACATGAACAATCAAAGAGTAAAATTATTAAGGTGGCTACACGTGAAGTTAGAAAGGAGTCAGATAAGCTAAGCATCTTCGGCAAACACAAAGACACTTACAAGAAATTAATGGAAGCAACCAACATCGAGGTTGTTACAGAGGAGATAGCTCAACCCAATGCAGAACCAAAGTTCGAAGAATCGTGTTCGTACACTTTCCGAACAAAGTATTTCGACCCTATTCTTGCCTGGGTTCACGAAATCTTTGTGGGGATAATTCTTGAAGAACAAATTGTTTCTGGCAAAAGAAAATTGTTCAAAATATAGAAAGTTTTCGGTTTTGTTATCTGTATTCAAACTAAGGCCAAATGACTCCTTATATAGGAGATCAATAATTCAAAACGAAAAGACACACCTGTTCGGAAAATGGTTACGTCTGTAGGGAAAAGGGTTCAACTGTTCAACCCCAGCCAGGGGCTCTGCCCCTTGGAACCCCACGGGGCGCTGCCCCGCACCCCGTCAGGGGCTTCGCCCCTTGGAACCCCAACGGGGCGCTGCCCCGTACCCCGCCAGGGACGAAGCCCCTTGGAACCCCGTTTCAATTATTTGCATTCAATTATACGTTGGCTCGACGAGCGTGCACTCCGCACTACCCTAACTTGTTTCCAAGCTTTAACGCATAATTGCATCGGCCTATAGTAAATCACATTACTACTAAAATACATTGATGATACTAAAATCACCAACATATATCAGACAAGCTGGACACGAGGGAGATGCGGGGAAAGGAAAGACACAACATGAACAATCAAAGAGTAAAATTATTAAGGTGGCTACACGTGAAGTTAGAAAGGAGTCAGATAAGCTAAGCATCTTCGGCAAACACAAAGGCACTTACAAGAAATTAATTGAAGCAGCCAACATCGAGGTTGTTACAGAGGAGATAGCTCAGCCCAATGCATAACCAAAGTTGAACTCCACTCAATCCAAGTTTGGTAATCCAGATGCAAGGTTAACACATTTGTTAGAGAACCTTGGTCCAAAAGAATTAAGTCCCAAGGATCCATCAAGGACAGACAAATTAGAGAGCGAACGACACTGAAACTCACTACTCATCTGAACCCCCAGATGGTGCAACAATTGATGAAGATTAAGTGTGTAGGAATAGTGGGAATGATGTTTACGATGATTCTGATATGGAAGTTGTTGCAGAAATTCCATGTACATAAGCGCTAACCGTTATTATCCATTAATTTGTTTTATGATGATTTACACATAAAACAAAATCATGGTGTGGAACTGCCGCGGAGCAGCAAACAAATCTTTTCTTCGATATTGTAAATAATATGTAAAAGATAATGGACTTGATGTTGTGGTTATATTAGAAACGAGAACAGATCTAACCAAGCTAGAAAAAACCTTCACTTCTTTAGGTTTTGATAAAACGGTTGGGTATGTGGGAAGTGGTTATGCAGGAGGTATCATGATGGCTTGGTGGTCAACCAAAGTTCAGATTGACGTATTACAGATGCATTTTCAATTTTTACATACAAAGATGTTGTTCGGAGGGGGAGATGAATTTCTTTTAAAACCAATTTATGATTGTCTCGAGAGTCGGGAAGAACAGAAATGTGGAATGCGCTTCATGACATATCTAAACAAATTCAACAAAGCTGGTTCCTCGGGAGTGACTTCAATGATATAATCTAGGTTGAGGGAAAGAAGGGTGGAGTACCGGCATCAGTAAGAAAATGCAGTATATTTAAGGACATAATTGATAGTTGTAAGTTAATGGACATCAATATACGTGGTGAGGGCCTCGGTTCCTGGGGGAGGTCACATTTATGAAAGACTTGACAGAGCATGATGTAATAATGAATGGAGATTAAGATTTCATATTGCTTATGTTAAATTCCTACATCGAGTGGAATTCTCAGATCACCATCCTATCTTGATTCATTTCCAAGACAGGAATAATAATGAGAAAAGCCGCAAGTTTTGCTTTGAAAGTGCTTGGCTGCTTGAAGAAAAGTACAAAGATCTGATGCAAAGCACATGGCATAACGATTCTCATATTTTGAATAATCTTTAGCGTTTTACGGAGAACATAAATGCTTGGAAAAAAGATATCTACAAATTCGGTGGCATTGCATAAGAAAAACCTTATTCGACGGATTGCGAGAATTCAAAAGGCTACCTATGATGGAAAGGGTCATGAGGGTCTTAGCAGGTTGGAGACTAGGCTTCAAATGACCTTATCGAAGGTGTTGCAACAGGAAGAACTGTTATGGTTCCAACGATCTAGATTGAAGTGGCTCACCAACGGAGACAAGAATACAAGGTATTATCATCTTAAAGTGGTGCAGAGAAATCGAAGAAATAAAATACATATGATCAAAAATGATTTAGGATAGTGGATTGAATACCCAAAGCAAGTTAGTATGCTTTTCAAAGAATTATATATGAAATTGTTTACTTATAGTACAACAGTGGGAGGATGGATCGAAACAAGGGTGAAGTATCCTACACATGGTAATCTTTTTCACACTGCGCTAGCTGCTGATCTTATAAATGACGAGATAATGCGAGCCATGTTTGATATGCCACCTTGGAAGACCCCTGGAGCTAACGGATTCCCAGCTGGATTCTATCAAGAATCATGGGAGTATGTTGGCAACAATGTTTGCAGACTCGTGGATGCTATGTGGAAAACCCGACTCTCATACAAGAAATTAATCGTACCAAAATCTATTTGATACCTAAAGTATTGCATCCTAAACAAGTGCCGAAATTTCGGGCAATATCTTTATGTAACAACATATATAAATGCTTAAGCAAGACTATTACCAACAGGTTGAAATCATATATGAATAAAATTGTCGGCCCGTATCAGACTGGATTCATACCAGGAAGAAATATCCATGAAAACATTATTCTCGCGCAGGAGCTAATGCATAATATGAATAAGAAGCAAGGAAAGGTAGGATATTTTGTGATCAAAGTGTATTTGGATAAGGCTTATGATAATATTAGCTGGAGCTTTGTTCAACGGTGTATGCAGGAAGCTGGTATTCCCAGTAAAATGACCAAAGTTGTGATGACGACGATTTCGTCTGTTTCGCTGAATATAGGATGGAACAGTACAGAATCTATGTATTTCAAGTCAGTGAAGGGCATCCGACAGGGGATCCTATTTCCCCTATCTATTTGTCCTTTGTATGGAGAAATTATTTCACCTTATCCAAGAGGCGGAAGGGGTTGGCGAAAGGGTGGGTTTGAAGGCAAGTATGAAAGGACCAAGCATCTTGCACCTTATGTATGTCGATGACCTAGTGTTGTTTAGTAAGGCTACCGTCAAACAAATGGTTTGCGTGAAAGACATTATCGATAAGTTCTGTCATATGTCCGGGCAAAGAGTGAGTATAGAGAAAACCAGAATTTTATTCTCGAAGAACACACTCATCCAAAGGAGAAGAGATATTATATGTAATTCTAGATTTCAAGAGGCACATTCCTTCGGACGGTATTTAGGAGTGGAAATAACTGGGAAGGGGCCTCGAAGACGGGACTTTAATCACATCAACGAGAAAATTAAAGCAAAACTAACAAGTTGGAAAGCTCACAATCTTTCCTTTGCAGGTAGATCCATTTTGGCCAAGGCATTGCTAGAAGCTATACATAACAAACACAATGATGAAATCCTCTGTTCCGAAAGCTTGCATTAAAGAGATGAATCAAATTCAATGAAACTTTATTTGGGGAGATTCAAAAGATTGAAAATACATACATGCAATTAAATGGAGCCAACTAACACTACGCAAAAAGTGGTTTTTCGCAACAGTAAAAAGACAGCGTTTTTAATAAAAAGTGCTGCTATAGGTCATTGGAAAATTCGCTCAAAAAAACACTCTCTAAAGTGTCAACATGAATTCCGAAATAGGCATGAGGTATGGGATTCCGAAACTTAAACAACATGAATTTCACTTGCACCCTCAAGACGGGGTGGAAACTAAAAACAGGTGATATTTAGCTTTGGAGTCAGCTTATCAGGGGAAAGTATGATTGGAATAACAACAAGTTGTGGTCGGTTGAGGCTAAATGCCAAGACTCAAGCCTATGGAAAAATATTGTGAAATCTTGGAGCATCATGGATGATTATATATGCTGGGATATTGGAAACGACGAGACAGTTAATATATGGCAAGACTGATGGTTGCAGTCAGGTTTGCTACTCAAAGATGTGTACTGCAACTGGCAACAACATCAAAATAATACAGTAGCAGAACTTCTAACACATGCTGGAGAATGGAACCTTAGGTTGCTGCAGAGTCTATTTAGTAATGAGATAATTGCAAAAATTATTGCAATTCACCCGGCGCAAGCTAGTCATGGCGAGGACAGTTGCGGTTGGAAGGAGTCAAGAGATGGAAACTTGCAGGTCTCATATGCATACAATATCATCAATGAGAATCACCTGTGAATTATATATGATGGCGGTTGGAAGAAGGTTTGGAAGCTAAATGTGCCAGAACGCATCAAGACATTCATGTGGATGGTTAAGCATAGTCGGTTACCGACGAACTCATACATGAATCATTTGAGTTTATGTGAATCGAATTGTAACCAATGTTATGACAAAGTAAAGAACATTCTTCATGTTCTTAGAGACTGTCAACATGCGAAAATTGTGTGGAAATCACTCATTAGGGAGGGTTTTTGGAATGATTTTTTCAAGGTTCATACGCATGACTGGATTCAGTTGAATCTTAACAACAGTTTTGGATACAACAGATCTTTGGACTGGGGAAGTTTGTGGACCACGGCGTGTCATACATTGTGGTACTGGCAAAACAAGAGGAGGAAGGATGAGATGAGTATTCCATACCTCAAACATTGACACCTATCATTTGGGATAAGATTCAAATGTTCCAAGAAGCGCAAGGTAATGTGAATCGTCCCTCAGTGAGAACTAGGTTACCTACTCAAATTCGCTAGAATCCGCCTCGAGACGGATGGATTGAAGTGAACGTGGATGGAGCGGTGAATATTCAAGATGACACAGAATGTGGGGGATTACTTAGAGATCATCATGGGAGATGAATCAATGGTTTTTCTAGGCGAATTGGTAAGTGTGGCGTTATCGTAGCAGAACTGTAGGGGTGCTGGAAGGTATTAGAGTAGCAGTTGACATGGGATATGATATAATTCACGTACAATCGGATAGCAAACAAGTTGTGGATACCTTTATAAGACATGAATTTACTTTGAAGAATGGAAAAGGCCTGGTAAAACAAATACATAACCTAGTGGATGGCAGCATGATTATTAGTTTTTCTCACATTTATCGAGAGGCGAATTTATGTACTGATGACTTGGCCAAGAAAAGTCTGAACTTGGAGATAGGCATCACTTTTTACGAGCAATGTCCAGGAGATATTACTCATTTAGTTAAAAACGACGCAAATGCGTTCAGTAGATCGTATTATTTCTTTTTAGTTTCTGTTGGGCCTTCCGTTGTTTCAAAAAATAAATTTATAATAATTTTTTTATATATAGTTTTATAAAAAATTAAAATTTTAAAAATAGAGTTTTTAAAAGAAATTGATGAAATTTACATTTTAGAAGGTATGATGAGTAACTTATTATTATTATTTTTGTATGTTCCACTCTTCGAATCCTAATTAATATTAATTTAATATTTTATTTTAATTTGTATGATTTTATTTCTTTTGCTTGAAATATACGCTTTATTTTCTTTTTTATTTATTATTTTTTATTAAAAGTATCAATGGATAATTATAAAAGCAAAATTATTCACAATTTAATACAGCTCCACGTATTTAGAGCTTTTTACCATCAAATATTTTTTTTAAATCATAAGTGTCAATCCCTCGCATGTATTTAATTCTCCGTATTTAGAGCGTTTTTACTATTATATGTTTTTGTAAAAATCACTTTTTAAAATTTACCTTTATTATCTAAAATTTGCAATATATATATATATATATATATATATATATATATATATATATATATATATATATATATATATATATATATATATATATATATATATATATATATATATATATATATATATATATATAAAATTGAATTTTTAATTATTTTATCAGAAATTTCTGATAAAAATGAAAATTTTCAGAAAATAATATGAAAAATACCAAAATTTTCAATAAATAAAAACTTTTGATATTGTAAAAAAATTACACTTGTTTCAAAAAATTTTAGATGACATTTTTGAAATTATAAAAAAGTGGGGTGTCAGGTTTAAATTGGGGGTGTCAGGTTAATTCCTCTTAAACTATCAATCTATGAATTGCGGTCAATATTACAAAGTGTTTATTTATTGAAGAAATCTACTTGTCACACTCACACTTATATCTGATATCTCCCAACTTTCATAATTTCAACACTGCTCTTGAAATATTTTGAAGAAAGTGAAAAAAAAATTCATTACTCGGAATTTCAAAAATTCGGTATCTAGTGAAATTTTTCGAGAATTTGAAATCCTCGGCAGTGGAAAAATTTCAAAGAAAAGGTAAAACTTTTTACACTACCGGGGATTTCAAAATCCCGGAAATTTTTGGGTATTTCAAATTCCTGATATCGTGTGAAAAATTCTGGAAATTTAAAATCTCCGGTAATGAAAAAAAATTCAAACTTAAATTGAAATTTTTTATCGGTAATTTCGAAATCCCCGATATTTTTTACCGATAATTTTGAAATCCCCGGTATATTTATTCAACCCCTACAATTATTACTATACCCCTAATATTTAGCAAAATATTTCAATTAAAATATTTTTATTTATTATTATTTATCGTAATACTTTGCAAAATATTTTATGTAATAAATTTATAATTTTTAATGTACCAAAACACTTTGAAAAAGAGTTTTGATAAATAAATTTTGTATTTTTAATGTACCAAAATATTTGCCAAAAGAGTTTTGATAATATAATTTTTAATGTGCCGGATAACTTGCCATTTGTCAAAAGAGTTTCGGTAATTAGGGGTGTCTATGGTTGGTTATTTTTAGAAACCAAATCATAATCATTTTCAGACCATTTGAATGATTTGGATTTATAATCAAAATCACAATTTAATCAAAACTGATTATAAAATCAATTATAAATTTGGTTATGGTTATATAATCGGTTTTTAAAAAAAAACAATTTTAAAAAAAAAATCATGAAATATATATATTTTTTATTTTGAAAATTAAAATTTTTGGATTTTGGATAATAACTGGATAATAATCGAATCCGAAAAAAATTAATCGGTTAATAACCATTTAATTATATCTGAATTATATGAATGGATGACCAAAACCATTAAAAACTAAACCAGTTAATAATCATTCAATTATATCCGGATATTTAAAACGGATTTGGATTTGACTATGGATTGATTTGGGTCTTACAACCAAATATTTTACACACCCCTATCGGTAGTCTAATTTTTAATATACTGAATAAATTAACTAAAGTGTTTTGGGAGTTTTCAAACTGCTCACCTTACACCTTAATTAAATAAAGTGTTCCGGTGATTAATTTTTTTTTCAAAATTATAGATTTTAGACAACGATTTAAAATTGTGGCTAAAAATGGTGTAGTTTGTAAAAAAAAAAATGATGGAATTGTTGAAGGATTTGTACACTTTAGGCCATGAACTTCTTTATTCTTTATGTTGCTTAAACTCATTAGGTTTTATCTTAGAATGACTTAATTAAAGTTTTTTCTTCAAATTTATTACTTTAATAACAATTTAAAAGTCTTGATAAAAAGGATGTAGTTGGCTTTAGGTCACTTTATACCACGTTTTTTAGTGTTGCATAAACTCATTTTATTTTAAACTTTCCAGATAGTTATTTGGAGTATATATTTTTTTTCAAACATAAATTATTTATTTAAGGGTATTTTAGTCAAATTGAATGAAATATAAGTATAGAGGAATAATTGTTGAGGTATGAGGTAATTGTGTAATATACACTTTATTTTCTTTTCACATAGGGTGTCACTCACATCAAGCATATCTTGCTCCGTAACACGGATTAAGTTATTTCACATAAAATCTGTCATCACATGCTCACCTTCATTTAGGGTTTCATCGCAACATAATCATCATTAAATAATTATTTAATGGTATAACATCTCTTGACATTTAGTTTCAAATTTCAACTTTCATAACATAAATAAAGGGAGTTATATCAATCAACTCGAATGAATCGGTTGGAATATCCACAAAACAAACAGTATTTAACTTCAACATAAGCAACAAAATAAGTAAAACAAGCATTCTCAACCCTATGGTACATAATCAAAGCAATGCCACTATCAAAATGATAAACTAAGGAAATACTCCAAGATCCAACTTCCTCTTACTTCAGCAAAATCTACTCTTGAGTATCTGCACGATTCCCGTCTAAAGACAATATTCAAATATAAGGGGTGAGAAATACATTCAAATAATTAACGGTGCATAAACAATCATAGTAGATTGAATACAATACAGTTCAAACATAATTCATTATACACCAGAGCACATGTATTCAAGTTTGACCCATTTCACAAAAACACACAATCAATATGCAATGTGGCCCTCAACAACATTATAGACTCATATGCATGTGGTACCGATCTCAACAATGGTTCTCATTATGAACCAAGTTTCAATCAACTACGAACCCATGGGCTTCACTCAACAAATTTAAGCTCCAACTTTGAGATCCAAGCCTCAACATCAAGCTTAGGACAATTATCGGTCACCAACATTAAAATCTATAATTGTCTCCTTCACAAAAATAGTTGTGATGCACAAATGAATAAATGCATCATCATCACAATTTAACAATAATTAATTGTATCACATTGAACCGTACGATTCATGTACAAGAACCACATTATAGTTTCCACATCGAAACTACATATCTCAACTCAAAATGTTATCATTATAAGTATAACAATTCATCTTATAATCACATCGACATTATTATAACAATTGCAATAACACAAACAATATTGAATCGTATAATTTCCTGTACAACATCAACATGATAGATTCACATGAAACCATACATCACAACCCACATGTCATTAAAGCACAACAATCAAACATCCTGCAATTATGTTAGTAATTTACCACATAAAATTATCAGAAACGGAAACTCAACATTTTGCCAAACGGTTTATCACACCATCATGGAAACCATAACAAAAGTACACCCATAATCCTAATTTAATCATCCAAACTCCCACTACCACTGTTTATTTCATCATGTTAGCTTTCCAACGCTTCGACGACATCTAAATCAGACTTACAAAATGAAATTTATGACCGAAATCGTTGGGATATGTCAACTAACTCAAAAGCAGATTTTTTTTCTTCAAATTTTACACTGTGCAATCGATTGCAATCATGATGCAATTGATTGTCACTGAAATATTTTCCAAAAATGACACTAGTGAAATAGATTGTAATCAAGGTGCAATCGATTGTTACTAAAGGATTTTCCAAAAAAAATAGTTTTCTCTGTTAGGATTGCAGAACAAGTTTCAATCCTTCAAACCTCGTACCAGTCCAAAATTAATCAATAAAAAACTCTCAAAATCACATTCTAACATCACCAATGGGTCAAATATGATTAAATTGACATAACTACAATTTTTCCTCATGATTTCATCACCCAAAATCATGCACCAAAACACCAAATTTTCATCAAAACTCATGAGCACACCAAAGTAACAACAACACACCATTGCAATTCAATTCAAACATGTGAAAATAGAATTATCAGCATACAATTC
Source organism: Lathyrus aphaca (assembly GCA_963966055.1). Classification (NCBI taxonomy): domain Eukaryota; kingdom Viridiplantae; phylum Streptophyta; class Magnoliopsida; order Fabales; family Fabaceae; genus Lathyrus; species Lathyrus aphaca. The sequence goes on along the minus strand of OZ014524.1, from coordinate 108,354,712 downwards.
ATCAACTATCAATCAATATTAAATAACATCCATCAAATTTCATATAAAGATCAATATAAGAGCAAGCATTATTGGATGTTAAGGAAACCTTTCTACCCTTTCATGATTTAGCACCCATAGATGAATAGTTCCCCTCCCCTATTTCCCGATTATTCTGGCAAAGATGAAAGAATCCCTGAACTTTTTCTATTAAGCCCTTCTTCTCCTTCCTTTTGACCTAGCCCTTCTTTTCTATCTTCCAAGTTTTTCACGTAATATTGCAAACTGACTTTTTCTCCACTTCTCTCCTATTTCTATTAACCTTATTCCTCATAATTATGTTTTCCATATACTACCCTCAATTTAACCTTGTAATTACCACCTTACCCTAAAAATCTTTACACACTCCCATTTTTCTCATTATTACTTGAAGAATTGTGTGGAAATTTCTACAGATGGAAACACAGGAACAAGTTGTTAGGGGTGGAAGATTCAAGATGTGATCTCGAGTAAAGATTTAGTGTAGAGTTAAATTCGTGGATTTGTGTACAAGTCAATATTCAAAATAGAAGAAATTTTATTTTCAACATTTATTGATGAACTAATGATTGTACGAAGTCTTGTGATATTGTTGAAAATCATAATGCAAGACCAATAAATTTTTAATGGGAACCCATTGGAGAGTGAATTAAGCACAAAGCGAGGAAAAATGTTCTAGACAACTATACATCGTTGTGGAATCTCTCTTTTCTCTTTTGAAAGTGCATCACATTATTGTATGGTATCGCTTACTTGTTTTGATATTTTTGCAAATTTGAGTGCAACTGTTATAGTTCGTTTGCATATTTTTAATTTGCTTATCTTTTAATATTTTTGTTTATCATTTAATATTTGTGTGTTTGTATTTTATTCACATTCAATTTCTATTTTAATTACTTTGGCTATTAGAAATTATACCATTAAAACACTTTATTATTCAATATAATTAGAGAGTTTGATTCCTCATAATGTTCTTTTTTTAGCCTAACAATTTTCTTCTTTGTCGAGTCAACAAGTGTAACTTGAATCACAAGTTAGAACACTTAAATCTTGATGTTGAGTAACTTGATTCCAATCAGACTTCTCCATGATTTAAATTATGAGACAATTTTTTTAAAGGGTTAATTTTTTTAAAGATGGTAAAATAGTTTTAATGCAAAATTAAAAGATTAATGCACATGGAAAATATTTTATTGTAGAATGAAAAAATAATTGATGTAGATGAATGACATAATGTAGGTGAATATAAAAGGATGAAATTCCCATATGAATGAGATATGACATGTACACATAGCGAACACACACTACATGCAAATGGCACTTAAAACACAAACAAAATAAATTAACTAATTGCAACTACAAGAAGATAAAAGAGAGTGTAATGATTATACCAATTCGATGATTTAAGCCGTAATTTGTTGCACAAGTAAAGTTAGTAAACAACAAAATTTATAGCAAAAGTAAAATACAATCGAAATTATGATTGGATATGCCATTCTTTGCACGCATGGAAAGAAATTATCAAAAACTCCTTAAAAATATATCAAATGAAGTGTAATGGCTCGTGGTCTAATTATACTTTCTTGTGACTTCTTATTCAACAATAATTAGTCACTTCATTACTCGAACTTAAGCTTTGACAAACTTGGATAACTGATTCAACATTTGACAGTGATTAGGTCACTCATGACTTATTTCTTTGAGTATTATCACATGCTTGTTGAACAATAAACAAACACATCAATAATTTCATATAAACTATCTTCAGTTTCCTTCAAGGTGACCTTGGAATAATAGGTCTTCAAGGATATGCTTCTAATTTATTTTAACAATCTTTTTCTTTTTCTTTCAAATTTAAACATATATGCTTCAAGACATGATAACTCATCTTTACAAACAACCATAAAATAACAAAAGTCTTCAAGTTATACAACTAGATTTTCAATTATCTACACATATGACTCAATACTGTTAGAATAATCCTGATTAGATAAAGTCACTTTGAAATTATAACTCATAATTATATAATTGTTAATATAATAATATTATATTTCTTCAAATAACTCTAGGTCATTTAGTTAATGACATCAAAAAAGTAATCTGATGACTTTAGAAATGTATAAACTTCGCTTATAATATGTCATTCTCTTTGTTGTTTATGTGCTCTCATTTTTCAGCTTGACAGTGTTTCTTTATACTTTTGTTAGGATATTCGGGAGTGACATAAAGAACTTGAACTTAAAGATAATGCATATAATTTTCCACAAATCAATGGTAATACAAGGAGGTTATGTGATTCTATAAAGATAGTTTATTTATTTCTTAAAATATGTTAGAATTATCTTATGATATCTATTGTTTTCTTATGAATTCATGCCTTGTGTTTGGGTTAGTTGAATGATTTTCTTAAAGGAGTTGACATTAAAGAAGAGGAAAATTAGTAATTTTCTACCTTTTGATTTTTTTGATGAAATCTAATTTCTATTTGTTTGGTTATTTTATTAAAAATTGCTCCTAACATGTTTGATTGATATAATCCTAAGGATTTTCTGCTGCAATGTGGTTTGGACTTTTGAATAGCAGTCCAAAATGGGCAAGTGATGGCATATACACGAAGTCAGGTTTTAGGTATGAACCTGAAACATACAACTTGTGCATTATGCATTTTTTGTGTTAAATTTTTTCTGATTTCTAGAGGATATAACTATTTTCTTACATTGATATGACCAAGTATTGGATGCATCTAAAATTTCATCTAAAAGCCACATGCAATAATATGTGTAACAATGCAATTTTCAAAGTATGATGCCAATTTTTGTGATGATCAAAGAGAACTACTACAAAACGTGTTAACAACGACGCCATAGTCACCACGAATCATTCTGACATCGTTGTGAAATCTCTAAACTAAGACGCTATTCTATTATTTTTATTTACTATTTGTATATAATAACGGTTGTTTATTTCAACCGTTGTGACATGTTTTGTTTTATTTTTAATTCTAAATTAAACTCTGACGCTTCATTATTAAATTTAATTACAAAAGTAATATATCATGACAGTTGTGGTATATTCACTGTTATGATATGTATCAAACTTCGTTTCCCAACAGCTACATCTTTTTTTTTTCATTTTAAACCTATATTTTTGAATCCGTAGTATCAAACATGTGTAAATAGATTTGATTCCCAACAACTACATTTTTATAAAAAAAATACTTTCCATTTTAAACATGTATTTTATTTCATTTTTTTAACATTTTTATGTTAATGAGAAGAATTTGATCAAATTAAAAAAATGAAAGACGAGAGTATATATAATAGATAAGTTCATTAATATTTAAAAAATGGGAGTACATATATTTTTCAAGGATCATAACCCATAGCTATAAAGACATCTTCATAGTCTAGGGGACTGTCCTCACTCCCTTCATCAGAGTTATAATAATATGTCCTCCTCTTCTTTTCTTTTTTCTTTTTTTTGGCTTCTCCGTCTTTTTTTTTCTTTTTTTTTTTGAATTCCTCACCCTTAACGCATTCGTCCTGGCATTGGCAATTTGTTGGACCTCCTCATTTGATTGTTGACGTTGCTCAATAATGATCTATGTGATGTTTCTGTTGGCATTCTGATCATTTGTAGAACTCATTATTACCGACTATTTTGAAGAAATGTAAAACTGTGTATTTATAAATGAGGATAAAGATGAAAAATCTGATACTTTACAGCTTGCAATGATGATAATGTGTAATGTTTGATATTCCTGAATGATAATTTTTAAATCACTACTTGGGATGATTGTTTTCCTTCTTCCGGGAAGAGCAAAGGTTGTAGTATTACAACAGTTGTGTTTTATAACCGTAATTAAATAATTATATAAAATGGAAAAAATGTTGTAGCAATGATTTGAAGTTTGTACCAATTAAAGGGGTAACACTATGGTTAATATGGATAATCGTTGTGATATAATTATAATAAATATATATGTATCATGACGGTTATATTCGTTAATCATTGTGAAATATTTACCATATAAGCGAATTAAGTTTCCCTTATTTACATGAAGCGCCGTTTCCTTCACAGTGAAACTCTAGCACCCATTTTTTCTCTACATTTTTGGAAGCAGGGCTTCATCTTTTTTTAGACACTGCAAAAAGGAATACAAGAAGTATGAAGCTTTTTATTTAGGTTTCTTCATCCTCGTATTCCTTCTTGCAGTGTTTAAAACTAAATGAACATGGTGAGTATCCCCGTATTCCTTCACAGCGAAACCCCAGAACCAATTTTTTCTCTACATTTTTGGTAACATATACTTCATATGATTTTAGAACCTGCAAAAAGAAATATAAGAAGTCTGAAAAACCTTTTGATTTAATCTTCTTCCTCATTTTATTTCTTCTCGTAGAGTCTAAAACTATATGAACATGGTGATGATGTTATGGAATATAAGGTATTCTTCTTCTTCAATCTTCTAGTTAGATAGTTCCCGTTATCTTGTTTGCTTCATGTTGGTTGTGTTGATTGTTCTCATATTTTCAGATTCGTCTTCAATGAACTATACTTTGACTATGAGACATATTGTTTGTTACATATGCTAACAATGTATCTTGTTTTGTTAAAGTCTCACTTAGGATTTTGTTTCAACTTTTGCTGGTTTTGTTTTGAATACAAACTAATTTTCCTTTATCTGAAATAGCTAAAGCTGTATAGTAAAGATGATACATGGTGATGATGATGGTGGTAGCAAACATATAGTATGAGTTTATAAGGTATATATATATATATATATATATATATATATATATATATATATATATATATATATATATATATATATATATTGTTTCACTGTCATTTTGATAATGCAATGTATATTGTTTGTTTCACCATCCTTTTATTGAAAATGCAATCATTTAATTTGACATATAACCCTATAATCTAAAAATTAAGATGTATTTGAAAACCAACCTAAATTGATCAATGTTTTTTGAATTTATTCCATCTCATTTAAGCACATTTTATGTTCCTTTAACTCATAATATATTGTTGAATGGTCAGTTTGCTTCTATTCATCTATATCTACATTTCTACTTTACCTTATCCTCATCACTTATCACGATAAGTCATCATAACAATCTCCATGATAAACGGAGATGATGAGGTACTATAATGAAAAATATAAATGTATTGAAGCAAACAAATCATCGATGCATTTTTGTATTAAAGAACATAAAATGTGCTGAATGGGTTTGATGCAATTCGAAAAATAATGGTCTTTTTATGTTGGTTTTCAAGACCAGTTTAATTTTAAGATTATATAGTTTTTTTTACCAATATAAATGGTACTAGTTCTTTAATTAGTGCATGGTTAAACAGGCAATATATATTTGTTTATAATAAACTAAAGGTACATTCCACGACGGTTGAAACTCATAACCGTTGTAATATTCTATATATATCACAACGGTTGATAAATATAACCTTTGTAATATAACGCACGTTTTTCAGAATACAACAACGGTCCCAAAACCATGATTATAAGTAGCGTACTTACGACAACATTCTACATAACAACGCCCTCGCCCGCGTCATTATATGTCATTCCAAACCGTTGTTAAATGGATTTTTCGTAGTAGTAGAAGAAATAGTCTGACATGATTTATCATCTCACATTTTGAGGTGCAATAACAAACATGTCTTTCTTGCCATTTGAATTTTCCCTTTGTAGTTTGAAATGTTTGTTTTGTTTTGTTTCGTTATATCATGAAAATTATTTTGTACTTTTATATTAAACAAATCAATTTGTCAACAAACAGTTATATATATATATATATATATATATATATATATATATATATATATATATATATTTAAAATTTTAGGATAAGTAACTTAAAATCGTTATGCAGAACTTATCGTGATTTTTGATTTGTTGATATTTAATGGAGATCCTGCTTGAAAGTATTGTGCTCTATTGTTGTTTTAATAGTTGAAGATGCCCATTTGCTGAACATAGACTTAGGTGCTGAAAGTATGATGATGGACAAAAATTACAATTTATATTGGTTGTGTTTAGGGATGTAAATAGATATCCATCAGAACAAATACTATTATATATGTATCCACACCTTCAGATAAATATGATATTCATATTCGTCTCATATCCACATGTGTATTCGTTAAGCGGGTAATCCGCGAGTTTTACAATATCCACAGATATTTACAGATATATATGGATAATATTTTTTCTATAAAACCTTAAAAGATTTTTTTTATCTTCTTTTAAAGACATAAAAAGTTATTATCACATAACATCGATACAATATGCTCTTAATTTAACAACAAAATTTCATCACATTAATTTTCTTCTTATTCACCAAAACATAATTACATCCAAACATAATATCCATATATTCCAAGTTTAACCAAATAAATAAAAGATATTGTGATTATGAGCTATGATGGAAGAACGGATGATAAAAGAGTAGGAATAAAGATAATAGTTCGAAAGATAAATGACGACACTAGTTAGTTGGACTGTGAAATTGTTGAAGTGGTGTAAGGAGTATTGAAGAGTTTAAATATGAAATGACTAATAGAATTTGAATGAAATGTGAAAGGTTTTCTTCAAAGAAAATTTTAAATAAAAAAAAAAAAGAAATAAACTAAGGTATGATAAACTAATGATATTTAAATATTTTTTTTATAATTTATTAACAGATACAGATATCTGCGGACACGAATATCATTAAACTCGAATCCATATCCATTAACAAATGAGTATTTAAATATCCATTAATTTTATCCATGAATATCCATTAAGTTACCCGCTCTATATCCCTGACAAATTTTATCTCTAGATATCTCCGGGTACGAATTTTTTTTTGTCATCCCTACCCTAATTACTTTATTAATTTGTAATGAATTTAATTTACCATATATCATGTTGAAACAGAGACATTGTATTGGATGATGGACAACTATATCAATCTATTATGTTTATGTATCTTAGAAGGATAAATTAAAATGGATCAAAATAATCCTTTATGCAAATAATTAATATTTTTTATCCAAGTAACCAATAGTTTTTTTTATATAAAAAACCATTTAATTTTGCCATTTTAAAATAAAAATAAAAATAATTTTAGATTGTAATTGGGCTTAAAATTTCGCCATTTTTAAAATTATTAGCCCATACATTTCGTCATTTTTAAAATTATAAGCCCATATATTTTTAAAAATTAATTGATTTTAAAAATGTATGGGCTTACAATTATTTTATATACACTCCGAAAGTAACAAGAGTTTTACCTTGTACCCCTACATTTAACCTCGTACTCCTATATATTTTTAAAAATTCAAATTTTATCCTTTTTATTTTTTATTTATTTATTATTTTATTTTTAAAAAAATTTCGGAATTCAAAATATTTCAAATCGAAAGTAACACCATTGTTACTTCCTGAGTGTATTTTTATTTTATTTTTTCTCAACCGGAAGTAACACCCTTATTACTTCTAGAGTGTATTTTTTTTTTCTCAACCGGAAGTAACGTCATTGTTACTTCCGGAGTGTAATATTTTTATTTTTTCTCAACCGGAAGTAACACAATTGTTACTTCCTGAGTGTATTTTATTTCTCAATCGGAAGTAACACCCTTGTTACTTTCGGAGTGCATTTTTTTAAATATTTTTTTCTCAACCGGAAGTAACGCCCTTGTTACTTCCGGAGTGCAATATTTTTATTTTTTTTCTCAACCGAAAGTAATACACTTTTGTTACTTCCGGAGTGTAATATTTTTATTTTTTCTCAACTGATCCATCATATCATCTACCCTTGGAAGCAAATATTTGTTCTTGATTGTCACCTTATTCAGTTGCCTATAATCAATGCACAACCTCATGCTACCATCTTTCTTCTTCACCAACAATACCGGTGCTCCCCACGATGATACACTCGGTCTAACAAATTTATTTTCTAACAGTTCCTCTAACTGTTTCTTCAACTCAGATAATTCGGAAGCCGACATACGATACGGTGCCATCGAAATTGGTCTTGTTCTAGGCACAAGATCAATATTGAACTTCACCTCTCTCTCTGGCGGCACATCCACAACATCATCTGGGAACACTTCCGAGAAATCTCTCACCATTTTCAATTCACTAATTTCCATATCATTCTCCACTGACAACGATACAAACAACGCCAAAACTTGCGTTTCTTCATTCATAAGCTCTTTAAATTCTCGAGCAGACAAATAACCAGCTTCTTCCTCCTCTTCATCGGGAGTAAGAAATTGAACTGACTTACTGAAACAATTAATATGAACATGGTTGTACCAAGGCGGGGTATGGCCGTTGTTGTGATGTTGGTGCGGTCATGAAATATGAATCGTATGTGGCCATGAAATAGGGGTTGAGGGTGTGATCATGAAATATGGATCATACTGGACCATGAAAGAGAGGTCGAGAGTTCCGACGGGAACTGGATCTTGAAATAGAGATCGGAAATGATACCGCATGCATAAAGTAAAGTGGAGTCTCATTGCATGATTGTTGTTGTTGTTGCATATTATGTGGTGGTAGTATATGATGTTGTTGTATATATGTTATTGTTGTTGTATGTGATGTTGTTGAGGTGTGTGATCATTGTCGTTGTAGGTGATGTTGTTGAGAAGTGGTGCATTGTTTTCTGATACTTGCTTGATTCTTATTATATTACTCTTTATGATGTAAGTATCTCACTCATTCTCTTTGAATGCTACCCTTATGTTGGTAACGTGCAGGTGAGCAGGATAAGTCGTGTGGTGGTCAGTAAAGTCGGTGTACTTCACATATTTAGGGTGTCAGCTCTGATACGTCGCTTTGGGAGTCGAGACGACGTTGTTTTTACTTATTATTTCTTTTAGAAAATAATTTTTGTAACTGAAGTTGATTGGTGTTGATTTTAAAATTATTTTCGCTGCATGTTGAATGTTTATTTTTGAAAACGTATTATTGAACCGAGCTTAATTGTGTTGAATTGTAGCACTCAATTGGTTTTTAAATGAAATTTTACTCGGATAATTATAAATAATTTCGTGGGGGTAAATTGGGTGTTACACCCTACATTTAACCCCATACTCCTACATATTTTTAAAAATTCCAATTTTATCCTTTTTATTTTTAATTTTTATTTTATTTTTAAAAAAATTTCGGAATACAAAATATTTTAAATCGGAAGTAACACCATTGTTACTTCTTGAGTGTATTTTTATTTTATTTTTTTCTCAACCGGAAGTAACACCCTTGTTACTTCCGGAGTGTATTTTTATTTTTATTTTTTTCTCAACCGGAAGTAACGCCCTTGTTACTTCCGGAGTGTAATATTTTTATTTTTTTCTCAACTGGAAGTATCACCACTGTTACTTCCTGAGTGTATTTTTTTCTCAACCGGAAGTAACACCCTTGTTACTTCTGGAGTGTATTTTTTAATTTTTTTCTCAACCGGAAGTAACGCCCTTGTTACTTCAGGAGTGTAATATTTATATTTTTTTTCTTAACCGGAAGTAACACCTTTGTTACTCCCGGAGTGTAATATTTTTATTTTTTCTCAACTGATCCATCATATCATTTATCCTTGGAAGCGGATACTTGTTCTTGATTGTCACCTTATTCAGTTTCTGTTAATCAATACACAACCTCATGCTACCATCTTTCTTCTTCACCAACATACAATACGGTGCCATCGAAATAGGTCTTATTCCTGGCACAAGATCAATACTAAACTCCATCTCTATCTCTGGAGGCACATCCACAACATCATCTGGGAACACTTCTGGGAAATATCTCACCACTTACAATTCACTAATTGTCATATCATTCTCCACTGAAAACGATGCAAACAATGCCAAAACTCGCGCTTCTTCATTCATGAGCTCTTTCAATTCTCGAGTAGACAAATAACCAGCTTCTTCTTCCTCTTCACCAGGAGTAAGAAATTGAACCGACTTAGTGAAACAATTAATATGAACATGGTTGTACTCCAACCAGTTCATACCCAGAATCACGTCCAAACCTACCAACGGCAAATAAATCAAATCCACACAGAGTCCTTACCATAAATTGAGTGTATTTAATGACCCATCAGCAGGAGTCTCGATAACCATCTCTCATTTCATCACAGAAATAACAATTCCTAATATCCTCACACAATCAATAGAAATAAAACAATGTTTAACACCAGTGTCAATCATAGCAATCAACGAAATATTATTAATATAACAAGTACCTCAGATCAAACGATCCTCACTGGAAGTTTGTGTCCCTGTCAAAGCAAACACCTTTCCACCAGTTGTAGCTTTCTTCGGATTTTGGCAATGCGTACTAATGTAACCGTGCTCCCCACAATTGTAGCAAGTAACAAGATTAGCTTTGCAATCATCAATCAAGTGCCAAGGCTAACCACACTTGAAACATTTCTTCACGTCACTCGTGCACTCACTGACACGATGACTCATCTCACCACATCGGTAACACTTCAGAGAAGTAGGAACACCTCCCCCACTTGGCCTTTTACCCTATATTTGTTTCTTTTTACCCATATCAGCAGGAGCTACATAAGGTTTCCAACGACGCATTTGTTGTTTTCCTCTTCTCTCAGCTAAACCTTTGAAATGCTCAGATTGAGCCTTGTCGTCCTCCTCAAAGATTCTACAACAATCCACTAAATCCGGAAATCTTCAGATTCTCTGATACCTAATCGCCTGCTTAATCTCAGGGCTCAAACCATTCTCGAACTTGACACATTTCGAGAACTCATCAGTTGCCTCACTATAATGCGGATAAAACTTCACCAGATAAGTAAACTTAGCAGCATACTCAGTCACGAACATACTGCCTTGTTTCAGCTCCAGAAACTCGATCTCCTTTTTTCCTCGTACATTTTCAGGAAAATATTTCCTAAAAAATTCTCTCTTAAACACAACCCAAGTGACTACCTCACCAAACGCATCCAATCGTTGACGAGTGCCAACCCACCAATTATCAGCTTCAGCTACCAATCTCTACACACCCAACAACACCTTACTTCCTTCCGAACACTCCATCACCCTGAAGATCCTCTCGTTCTCCTTGAGAAAATCTTGTGCTCCATCAGGGTCATACTTCCCCTTGAATATAGGCGGGCAAATCATTCTTCCTGAACTCATCGCTTTCGCGATTCCCAACATTCATCGGGTTTTGCACAGCCTGTGTCATCGCCTGCATAGCAGCGGCAAGTGCAACATTGTTTCTCCCAATCATTCTAAATATGCCACACAACAACAATCTAGAAAATGATTTAGAAATCAACAACAATAATAACAACATTCAACACTCAACAACAATATAACAACTCAACGACTCAACTATTTGGTCGGATGAATCGACTTGCTCTGATACCACTTTGTAACACTCAAATTACCCCACAAAATTATTAATAAAAATCAGAGTAATTTTAAATTTTACTAAAATATTTGAGTGTCACAATTCAACAACCACACACGACTCAAGTGATAAGTTTTGTAGATGTCTTGAATTGGCAGAATTTTTGACCAACAAGAATTATTGAATTCAGTTCAGAATGTCCTATCAAATGTTGGGACATTATCAAACAGAGTATATGAACTTATTTTAGGATGTCTTATCAGATGTTGGGACATTGTGTAAATGACTTAAGTTCAGTTTTTCAGGATGTCCCAACAGATGTTGAGACATCTCAAACCTGCTACCAGAATTAATTATTGACTAACTGAGCAGAGATATTTAAGGAGAGTTATCTGGAATTAATTAATGATGGATAAAAACAGAACAAGGCGCATCTGTAGGGAGTTTTATATTGAGGATTCAGATTAAAATAGAAGACCTAAATCACCTAGAATCTAGGAAGTAACAAACCCTAAATTCAAGGTGGAAGCTGCATGCGCATTAGGGCTGGATCATTCTACAGAAAGCCCAAATTACAGATACCTATTTAATCAACAGAAACTCATAGAATTGAGTACGAATTTCAGAAGACCAAATAGGTTGTTTATTGTTTTAATAGCAGGTTGTTTTTAATTGTACCACTTTATGAGCTTTTAAGCAAAAGTGCATTTGTGACTTGATTGAAATTGTGAAGTAAGATCAAGCTGTTTTGTTTGAAGAATGTCTTCAATTTTATTAAACTTGTAAACTTGATCACTGTGTGATTGAGGGGGAGTGAGTAGGGTACTCTTATCTAAGTTGTGACTTAGGTAGAAATTGCATTGGGTAGTTATTAAGTGATAGATTAAACAGGGTGGTTTAAGTCTAGAATTAATATTACTTATAGTGGATTTCCTCCTGGCTTGGTAGCCTCCAGATGTAAGTGTGGTTATACACTGAACTGGGTTAACAAACTTCTGTGTTGTTTACTTTTCTTGCTATTTAAGTTTTGGTTAAATCTGTCAAGTGTTGGGACATCTCTTAGGACATCTCATACCTGATCACAGAATTTCAATTGGCATCAGAGCAGGCACCCTGCCTGTTTATACTGGGTGAGATCTAGGGAATACAAATTCTGTAACATGGACAGAGATATAGGGTCAGTAAATAGACCACCTATTCTGGATGGATCTAATTATGACTACTGGAAGCCAAGAATGATTGCATTCTTAAGATCACTTGACAACAGGGCATGGAGAGCAGTCAACATTGGATGGGATTATCCTGTCCAAGATACCAAAGATGGATCAAAAGTGCTGAAACCTGAAGAAGAATGGAGTAAGGAAGAAGAAGATTCATCACTAGGCAACTCAAAGGCCTTAAATGCTTTATTCAATGGCATTGATAGGAACATCTTCAGACTTGTACATCATTGTGAGCTAGCCAAAGATGTATGGGATACTCTCAAAACAACTCATGAAGGAACATCAAAAGTAAAGATGTCAAGACTTCAACTTCTCACCACCAAATTTGAAAACTTGAGAATGAAGGAAGATGAGACAGTTCATGAATTCTACATGAACATTTTAGAAGTAGCTAATACTTCTGGAGCTTTGGGAGAAAAAATGACTGATGAAAAGCTTGTAAGAAAAATCCTCAGATCTTTGCCAAAAAGATTTGACATGAAAGTTACAGCAATAGAAGAAGCTCAAGACATATGCTCTATGAAAGTTGAAGAACTCATTGGTTCCCTTCAAACTTTTGAGATGGGAATGAATTACACAAATGTTAAAAAGAACAAAAGCATAACCTTGGTGTCAAATACTGATGAAGAAGAAGATGATGAATCAGAAAATGATAAAAGCTTATCAGACAACCTTGCTATGCTTGGAAGACAATTCAAACAGATTCTCAGAGGAATGGAAGGCAAATCCAAACCCAGTGGAAGATACACAAACTCTTCTGAGAACAGGAGACCTTATGATACTAACAGAAGGTCAAATTATGCTGAAAAGACCAGTCAAGAAAAAGGAGTCAAATGCCATGGATGTGAAGGATATGGACACATCAGGAATGAATGTCCTACCTACTTAAAAAGGCAAAAGAAAGGACTCTCTGTGACCTGGTCTGATGAAGATTCAGGAGGTGATTCAGAAGAAGAATCAGCTAAGCATATCACTGCTTTAGCTGGATTATGTGAGTCTGAAAGTGAATCAAGTGATGAAGAACTCACTTATGAAGAACTTGAGCAAGCATTCAAAGATCTATACAAAAGAAGCTCTGAAATATGCAGTGAGGTTATAAAGCTAAAGAAGCAGAATGAGGCATTAGAAGATGAAAAAGCAAATGATCAAGAGATCATTGACTCCTTGAAAAGTGAAGTAAGTCTTCTCAACTCCAAGTTGGAACATATGTCCAAATCTGTTAGAATGTTGAACAGCAGCTCAAATACACTGGATGTTATTCTCAACAACAATAAGCACTCAGGGGATAAAAGTGGACTGGGATTTAACAGAGTAAATAAAGATGAAGCTAGCTCTAGCAAAACAACTTCAAAATCCATACAGTCAAACAAGATGTCCCAACAGATGTCTCAACATACTGAAAAGAACAAAATAAAGAAGAAGTATCAAAGATGGAGATGCCATCACTGTGGAAGATTTGGACATATCAAACCTCATTGTTATAAGCTGCATGGATATCCAAATCAGATGTATCAGCAACCTTCCAAGAAGAAAATAGAAGTTAACAAGAAAGTGCTGCATAAACATCAAAGAAATCAGCAACCTCCTAAGCAGAAGACAGAAAACATCAAGAAGGTATGGAAACCAAAAGCTAGCACTGAAGCTGATCAAAGCTACAAGAACAAGATCAACAATCAAGCTTGGAGATCAGCTGATGAACAACACACAGGACAGAGGCATCAAAAGAAATCTCAACTCAAATGGTCAAAGAAAAGTACTGCATATATAGCACATACATCACTAAGAGTATCAGCTAAAGAAGACTGGTACTTTGACAATGGATGTTCAAGACACATGACTGGATTGAAGAATCTGCTAGTAAACTTAAAATCACATTCATCCAGGTATGTGACCTTTGGAGATGGAGCTAAAGGAGAAATCAAGGGAGTTGGAACATTGGATTGTCAAGATGTTCCAAGACTAGATGATGTGCTGCTAGTTAAAGGTTTAACTGCTAACCTGATCAGCATAAGTCAATTATGTGATCAAGGGTACAGTGTAAACTTTACCAAAACTGAATGCATAGTAACTAACAAAGAACAAGAGGTTGTCATGAAAGGAGCCAGATCTAAAGACAACTGTTACATGTGGGAATCCCAAAATCTCAGTCTCTCTTCAACTTGTTCTTTAGCTAAAGAAGAAGAAGTGAAACTATGGCACCAAAGACTAGGTCATCTCCATTTCAGAGGCATAAAAAGATAATATCTATGGATGCTGTAAGAGGTATACCTAAACTGAAGATTGATGATGGCAAAATATGTGGTGAATGTCAAATAGGCAAACAAACCAAGATGTCCCATCCAAAGCTCCAACATCTGACAACTTCCAAAGTCTTGGAACTTTTGCATATGGATCTGATGGGACCTATGCAAGTTGAAAGCCTTGGTGGCAAGAGATATGCCTATGTTGTGGTTGATGACTTTTCAAGATATACATGGATAAATTTCATCAAAGAAAAGTCTGATGTGTTTGATGTATTCAAAGAACTATGTCAAAGATTACAAAGGGAAAAATCCAGCTGTGTGATCAGAATAAGAAGTGATCATGGAAAAGAATTTGAGAACCAAAAGTTCTTAGATTTCTGCTCTTCAGAAGGAATCAATCATGAATATTCTTCACCAATCACACCTCAACAGAATGGGATTGTTGAAAGGAAGAATAGAACTATTCAAGAATCAGCAAGAGCTATGATCCATGCTAAAAAGTTACCTCTGTACTTCTGGGCTGAAGCTATGAACACTGCCTGCTACATCCATAACAGAGTTACTTTAAGAAAAGGAACTTTGTCCACAATATATGAAGTCTGGAAGGGCAGAAAACCCACAGTAAAGTACTTCCATGTATTTGGAAGTAAATGTTATATTCTGGCAGATAGGGAGCAAAGAAGAAAAATGGATCCTAAAAGTGATAAAGGGATTTTCCTTGGATACTCCATAAACAGCAGAGCATATAAAGTATTTAATTCTAGAACCAAGGTTATTACGGAGTCCATAAATGTGATAATTGATGATGCTCCTACAGATGTCCCAGAAGATGTTGGAACATCTGCTGATATCAAAATTGAAGCTGAAGAAAAGAATGATCATTATAACTTCACTCAAACTGATACAAAGACAGAAGAATCCAGCAAACCTCCCTCCATCAGAATTCAGAAGGATCATCCCAAAGATTTGATAATTGGTGATCCCAACAGAGGTGTGAGCACTAGATCAAGAGAAATGATTTCAAGTTCTTGTTTTGTTTCCAAAATAGAACCTAAAAACATCAAGGAAGCTCTTACTGATGAATACTGGATTTGTGCTATGCAAGAAGAATTAGGTCAATTCACAAGGAATGAAGTGTGGAATCTTGTTCCTAGACCTGATGACATAAATGTGATTGGAACAAAATGGGTGTATAAGAACAAGTCAAATGAACAAGGAGTTGTTACAAAGAACAAAGCTAGACTTGTAGCTCAAGGATACACTCAAATTGAAGGAGTAGACTTTGATGAAACCTTTGCACCAGTAGCAAGGCTTGAATCAATTAGACTACTCTTGGGAATTGCTTGTATCTTGAAGTTCAAGCTATTTCAAATGGATGTGAAAAGTGCCTTTTTAAATGGCTATCTTAATGAAGAGGTATATGTAGAACAACCTAAAGGATTTGTTGATCCAAGCTGTCCAAATCATGTATACAAACTAAAGAAGGCACTTTATGGTTTGAAGCAAGCTCCAAGGGCATGGTATGAAAGACTGACCACATTTCTTATCAAGCAAGGATACAGAAAAGGTGGAATTGACAAAACCCTGTTTGTTAAAGATGAAGAAGGAAATGTCATGATTGCTCAAATATATGTTGATGATATTGTCTTTGGTGGGATGTCTGAAAGGATGGTCAAACATTTTGTCAAGCAGATGGAATCTGAATTTGAAATGAGCCTAGTAGGAGAGTTAACCTACTTTCTTGGTCTGCAAATAAAGCAAATGGAAGACTCAATGTTCATCTCTCAAAGCAAGTATACCAAGAACATAGTCAAGAAATTTGGAATGGAAAATGCTACTCATAAGAGAACTCCTGCCCCCACACATTTGAAGCTGACTAAAGATGAAAAGGGTGAGAGTGTAGATCAAAGCTTATACAGAAGCATGATTGGAAGCTTGTTATACTTGACTGCTAGCAGACCTGACATAGCATTTGCAGTAGGTGTATGTGCAAGATATCAAACTGATCCAAAAGTTAGTCATCTCAATCAAGTCAAGAGAATTCTTAAATATGTTAATGGTACTTGTGACTATGGCATAATGTACTTTCATGGATGTAAACCAATTCTCACAGGCTTCTGTGATGCTGATTGGGCTGGAAGTGCAGATGACAGAAAAAGCACTTCAGGAGGATGCTTCTTTCTAGGAAACAATTTGATTTCTTGGTTCAGTAAGAAACAAAATTGTGTATCCTTATCTACAGCTGAAGCTGAATATATAGCAGCTGGAAGCAGTTCTTCTCAGTTGGTTTGGATGAAGCAAATGCTCACTGAGTACAATGTCCCACAGGATGTCATGACATTGTACTGTGATAACTTAAGTGCAATCAACATATCAAAGAATCCTATCCAACATAGCAGGACCAAGCATATTGATATCAGACATCATTTCATCAGAGATCTTGTAGAAGAAAAAGTGATTTCATTGGAACATGTAGCTACAAATCTGCAGTTAGCTGATATCTTTACCAAAGCATTGGATGCTACACAATTTGAGAACTTAAGGGGCAAACTGGGAATCTGTTTATGTGATATTTAGCAGTTAATGAGATGTGCCAACATGTCATATGACATTGTATGGCATAAGTTCCAGATGGCAAAACAAGTCTGGACAAGAACCTTGGGAATTCCATTTCTAATGATTTACAATGTAACGGCTACTTATTTAGTAACTACTTATAATCAGCTATCAAGATTCTCATCATTCTATCACAAGCGAATCTCATTAACTAGCTATTCTTCAGAAATCATAAACCCTAAAGCTCTTCATCCATATTCCCTAACAATGTCTCAAAACCCTAACACTCCTGAAGAAGTTCTCAACAAAGAAGACGTAGTTCATGCAACTCCCATCTCTGTAGTTCCAATGAAATCAACCCCATTGGACGAACTCAGAGGAAGTGCTTCTCACACTAAAAAGCCAAGAACTCCAAAGAGAGCTAACGATCAAGTCTGCAGCAAAGCCAAAGGAGGCATTCCTTCACCTGCTAACATGCCCCCAAAATCTTCAGAATATGTGGATGATTCCATCAAGGAGATTGTCACCCAAATTCTGTTTGAACAAAGAAAGGTGAGTGGAATTTCTATTCCTCTAAACACCATGCCTGCACCTCAAGAAGAACAAGCTCAAGCTGCAGAGGACACTCCTGCTCAACAGGATGTCCCAATAGATGTTGGAACATCTGAGGATGAGAAAAAGAACTCATCTGATGCTGCTGCAGAAGAATCTGAGGACCAGAAACAGGCCTCAAATGAAAGTGATAAAGAAGACTCTGAGGATCAGACCAAAGCCTCAAATGAAGATCAAATCTCTGCTGATCAACCAGCTGAAGAGGAGACTGCTCAATCTCCTCCAGTGGTGAACCTTGAACAAGACTCTGATACAGAGATCATAACCTCTGTTAGACCTAGCATAGCCAAAAGGCTCAGGTCCAGGAAAGGAAAGATGCAAGCTGAAGCTGAAATTCCTGAGAAGAAGAAAGCTTCCCCAAAGAAAGGCAAAGCTAAAGCTGCCTTTGGCCCAACAAAACAATGGAGTAAAGTTCAAACTCAGAAAAGAAAAGCTGTCACTCCATCAGACTCAGATGTTGAATCAGATGTCCCAACATCTCCTCCCAAAAAGAAACCAGCACCATCTAGGGCTTCATCTGCTGTTCCAGAAGCCCCCTTGGACAACATATCATTCCATCATGTCTCCAGTGTCAACAGATGGAAGTTTGTGTACCAAAGAAGAGTTGCCCTTGAAAGAGAACTGAGCAGCAATGCACTTGAGTGCACTGAACTGATTGACCTCATCTCTGCTGCAAGACTATTCAAAACAGTCTCAGATCTCTCTCCCTGCTATGAACTTCTTGTCAAAGAGTTCATTGTTAATCTTCAGGAGGATTGTTCAAATGGTAAGTCTTCTGAGTTTAGAAAAGTTTTTGTTAGAGGTAAATGTGTAGAGTTTTCTCCTCAAATCATAAATCAGTACCTAGGAAGAGAAACAGATGGACCAAATGAGCTAGGTAAGACAGATAACCAAGTCTGCAAAGTTATCACTGCAAACCAGGTCAAGGCATGGCCTGTGAAGGGAAAGCTCTCAGTGAGCATGCTTACAAGAAAATATGCCATGCTGAACAGGATTGGCACAACTAACTGGGTGCCTACCAACCACACCTCTTCAATCTCCACTGGCCTGGCCAGGTTTATTTATGATGTGGGAACTCAGACCAAGCTGGACTATGGAGCTTACATTTTTGATCAGACCCTGAAGCATGCCAGCTCTTCTGCAACAAAGCTACCAATAGCTTTTCCTTCATTGCTATGTGGTATAGTGTTAAGCCAATATCCTGGGATTCTAACTGAGAAGGACACAGTCTGCAAGAGAGAAAGCTCCCTGGCTTTTCACTACAAATTATTCCTCAGTCATCATGCTGCAGATGTTGAAGCACCTTCTGGGACATCTGCAGGTCCTTCAACTGCTAAGACTCCAATCTCTAAGAAAGCATTAATTGCTGAGCTAAAAAGCACATGCAAAGAACTTGAAGCAAGGAAGCTGAAACTTGAAGAAATTATCCAAAGGCTGGAGAGTGAAGGAGATCAGAAAGCTGCCTCTGATGAAGAAAGTGAAGCTGATGAAGAAACTGAAGTTGAGGAAGAAACAACTGAGAGTGATGAATCTGAGTGATCATTGTATGTGAGGACAATTGTAATGACAACATTGTATTTCTGGATTAGTGTCTTTGGCCCCATAATTTGTGTCTAACAAGGGGGAGAACAACAACAAATTGTAATGCTGTTTGTTTATGAATGAATTCTGTTTGCTTCTGAACTGAATAAGTTTTTTTCTGTTGCAACAAGACTGAACACATATATGTTTGAGGGGGAGTAATCTCAAATATGAATCAACAGAAAAGTAAGATTATACTCTGATAAAAGAACTTCTGCTGCACTCTGAAAACCAGAAAAGATGTTAGCCAAAAATTAGCCAAAGGGGGAGTTTGTAGATGTCTTGAATTGGCAGAATTTTTGACCAACAAGAATTATTGAATTCAGTTCAGAATGTCCTATCAAATGTTGGGACATTATTAAACAGAGTATATGAACTTATTTTAGGATGTCTTATCAGATGTTGGGACATTGTGTAAATGACTTAAGTTCAGTTTTTCAGGATGTCCCAACAGATGTTGAGACATCTCAAACCTGCTACCAGAATTAATTATTGACTAACTGAGCAGAGATATTTAAGGAGAGTTATCTGGAATTAATTAATGATGGATAAAAACAGAACAAGGCGCATCTGTAGGGATTTTTATATTGAGGATTCAGATTAAAACAGAAGACCTAAATCACCTAGAATCTAGGAAGTAACAAACCCTAAATTCAAGGTGGAAGCTGCATGCGCATTAGGACTGGATCATTCTACAGAAAGCCCAAATTACAGATACCTATTTAATCAACAGAAACTCATAGAATTGAGTACGAATTTCAGAAGACCAAATAGGTTGTTTATTGTTTTAATAGCAGGTTGTTTTTAATTGTACCACTTTATGAGCTTTTAAGCAAAAGTGCATTTGTGACTTGATTGAAATTGTGAAGTAAGATCAAGCTGTTTTGTTTGAAGAATGTCTTCAATTTTATTAAACTTGTAAACTTGATCACTGTGTGATTGAGGGGGAGTGAGTAAGGTACTCTTATCTAAGTTGTGACTTAGGTAGAAATTGCATTGGGTAGTTATTAAGTGATAGATTAAACAGGGTGGTTTAAGTCTAGAATTAATATTACTTATAGTGGATTTCCTCCTGGCTTGGTAGCCTCCAGATGTAAGTGTGGTTATACACTGAACTGGGTTAACAAACTTCTGTGTTGTTTACTTTTCTTGCTATTTAAGTTTTGGTTAAATCTGTCAAGTGTTGGGACATCTCTTAGGACATCTCATACCTGATCACAGAATTTCAAGTTTTACAAAATTTGTTCATTACGCATCGGAAAACCTCAAATAATATATAAAGTAATATCTCAATTACAAAAAATAATTTTCTGAAAAAGAAAATAAACAAAAGCAAACGTCGTCCCGACACCCAAAGCGACGTATCGGAGCTAACTCCCTAAAGACGTGAAGTACACCGACTTCACTGACCACCACTCGACCTATCATGTTCACTTGCACATTACCA